>CM060355.1:20942846-21547846 GCA_030545235.1 Helianthus tuberosus
TCTTTTCATACTTAAGCTTATATCTTCCTTCAGGGGTTTTGAAATAGGTCTTCAATCCAGAAGCTTGTTGGGTTGTTGACATAATTGAATTAGGGTTTGATGATGCATTCATCATCGGATCAAACACATTGTTTGTTGAAACCTAGGGTTTACGATTCTTGAATTTTGGGGGGTTTTGAGGGTGAAAGATTGGATTTTCAATTGGGAACTTGATGAAGAAGTGGGGATGAATGATCTAGTGGTGATCAACTGAATGATCATGGATACATATTCTTCTTCAAAGAAATGAAAGGAAAAAAAAGGTTTTTTGCTTTTGCTTTTTTTATTTTTTCTTTATTTGGCATGTTAACTCCTGGAGTATTATTCCAAAAGAAAACTTCTCTTTTATAAAAAAAAAAAATAAAATAAAAAATATATAAAATAAAATAAGATAAATTCATGTTATGTTCCAACAAATGTTAGACCGAGCCCGGACTATATGTCTGGGCTTGAGTCTCGCTTGAGTTGAGACTTGAGCGACAATGCAAAGACTGGTAGATCTAGTTTAGGCTATTTTTTGTGGGTATTTTATTGTTGTGCTTTGTGTTTTTTTTCATATTGGATCTGTCTACAAGAACAACTCGTTAGAGGGTCCTTGAGAGCAAGACTTCGATGACACTTTAACGCTCTAGTCAATCGAAGGCCGCATGTGTATTTTATTTGGAATATGTTATTAGCATATGTTGTGATCATGTGATGTTAATCTAATGTGATGTGTAAAATGATGATATTGGGTTATAAAAGAGAGAAATATTAGGTTTGACCATAATGGACTTGTCCGGGTTAGGCATTGCTTACAAGACTATGTGTCGCGGGTTTGGAAGAAGGGGCTTTAAAGAAAATATAATTTTCTTTCAAAAGAGTGATGCCACGTAGGCTTGGTAGAAGGGGTTCCAAAGGGGGTGTTGTGGGGCTTTGTTAGAAAAATGAGGTATTGAGTTGAGGTGCCCATGCCTTCAATCCCAGCCAGGCCTTGAACTCCGCACCCCTTCCGAGCCCTCCCGTAATGGTGTAAGCATCCTATGCGTTGTGATGTGGAAGGTGGGCATGGTTGGGTCCAAGCCCACAATACATAGCCTAAGGTCAAACCTAAGTTAACGTAGAGCTAATTTGAGCGTGTGGTGTAGTAGGTTTGGGCTTAGGGCAATATATTAGATGTCCCATCCTGATATGAGATGGTGGTGGTTGGTTTTCGGGCGCACACAATAATTATGGAAATTAATGGATTTGAAATCCTAAGTCATGGAGAACACTGGTTATGTTTAATGATGCCTAAGTAAATGGATCTCGTAAAGACTATACGTGATATGTTGTCGGCTTTCGTATGATTCAAATCACTTTTGATAAAAAAAAAATATCATACACGAGTAAAAATAGATATGGTGTATGGTTTCGATAATGGTCTACTTGTGTTTCAATTTATACTACTTTCCATTTTATCATAGATAGTAACACATTTAGGATTACTATTTACTAAGGAGTTATATGTAACGTTTCGCATTTGTGTACTTTCCTTATTTAGAAGGTGTAATCGTATTTATATTTTTGGAAACTTGTAATCGTATTGTATTCGTATTTTCTTTCCAATCTTGTAATCCAAGACTTTGATCATAATGGATTTCACTTTTATACTTATACATGTTACATACTTGTGTTATACGCTATAATCTCGAATATATGTTTATACGCAAAAACCGACACTTGAAATACTTGAAATTATCAATTATACATGCATTATACTCATACACTACTTTGATACTCTTGGAATACCTAAAAACATGCTTAATTATGAGTTTCTAGCATTAAATAATGGAATTATCAAAATTTGGGGGTCAAACTGCAAATTCTAGAAAGTTTGGTAAATTTTGCAGGTGGTGCACGACTATGCAACTGAGGTGCACGACCATGCACACTGCGATCCGCATGACCGCACACCTGATGTGCCCCACCCTGCGATCCGCACGGCCGTGCAAAATGACCAGGTCTGGCAAAATCTTTTAAAACACGCAAATTTTGGCTCCAATTCCCTCATTTCAACCCTCAACTACCTCATTTAACACCCAAGCCCTAATCCCAACTATAAATACAACCCCTTACCACCTCCTAAACACTTTCCACTCATCTAAGGGGCTGTTTGTTTGCCTCTGAATGATTTCATTAAGAGGTGCACCTCTGAATCGGTCAGAGGCATATGTGTTTGGTTCACTAAAGAGCCCACCTCTTAATGGTTCCATTCAGACTGAATGATTCAGCAACTTTTAAACACTGAATGAAACTTTTGACACTCATACCCCTTTCTTGCCATGACAAAACAAGCAGCCTCCTTTGCACCACCAATCCTTTCAACGTACTGCTTTTCAAACTCAAATTCAAAACCTGACCCATCGGCCCGAATCCATCGGAAGCTGACCCATCGGCCCGAATCCACAGTGGAAGCATCGGATTCGTCACACTCCGGAATCGTTGCTGGTGGAATACGGTGGCGACGAGTAGGGCTCGACGGAGCAGAGGCGGCAAAAAGGTGGGGGTTTGGTTGTCGGGTGATGTTCGGTGACGATGGTGTAGGTCGGAGGAGGTGCGGGTTTGGTTCAGGTTGCTGTTGGTGAGGGTGGATGTTTAATGGTGGTGGAGGGCAGGTATGGCGGTTAGAGGTGAGTGGTGAGGGTGGATGTTTAATGGTGGTGGAGGGCAGGTATGCGGGTTTGGTTCAGAAGCATATGAAGAAGAAGAAGAGGAGAATTAGGGTTAAAGTGAAGAAGAAGAAGAAGAAGCAGTTGGGTATTTTGTTTTGTTCAGGGGTAAAAATGTCATTTTACACATTATTCAGATGTGCAACCAAACAACGTTTTATTGGTTCAGCACTTACTGGTTCAGACCCTCTTACCCATTCAGACCTCTTATTCATTCAGCACTTATTGGTTCAGATGTTGCCAAACAGCCCCTAAGTCTTGGCAGGAAAGTTCCAAGCATTCTAAGTGAGTTTTCACTCACTTTTATTCTTATTTCTTCATGTTTTCTTCTTCTAAACTACTTGGATAACCTCATCATATTTAAGTTCCAAAGTAGAGTTAAAATTCTGTTTTGAATTTTATACTTATTTCTTGTTTTATTTGGTTTTTGGTTGATTCAGTTATAACCAAATAACGAACACCCGTAGATATGGGTCAACTGAAATAGTGATTCCAATCCATTACAAATACTTTTTTGTTGGACCCCTCTTAGATCCTATTCTATATTGGGCCATGCCTTAAAATTGGACCTATGATGCCGCATTTATTTATATCCATAATATATCGAAACATCTCTTTCACACTTTTAGCAATTAACATTGCATCGGATGCTGTTAGTTACATGTCAAATAAGAGAATTTAATCCAAAATAGATGAATAAGAGAGCTTATTTGATATATAAACTCTACATAGGTTGCCCATACAACTTATGTGTAACAAATCTCATACAGTTGTAATGGTGTTTATCCATAACAATTGTCTTACTCGGAGCCCTTTTGTCAGATTTATGAGCACCTTGGCTACGTGTTTAAAGTGTAACTTTCTACTTAAACACTTTGAATACCTTTTTCTCAAATAAATTTGTATACTAGTCCACTAGGAACTCATAGTTTGTTTTTTTGTTATCTGGGTGGAGACTTTCAAAGATGTCACTCATCTTTGTAGGTGGTCATTCATCCTTAAATTACTTTCACCCGAGCATTGAAGAGATAAGGTATTTCTTGTGAGCCTCGACATGTCTACCGCATATTTATCTAAGATGTTACATTACATTTGTAATCTATAAAGCTTACCAACTATTTAAAAGGGAAAAAAATTACTTCAAATAATGTAAAAATGTTATCAAGTAGTCAAGCATTATTAAAGTTAAAAACTTTCGAAAACAATGCTTTAGATGAACACAACTTGACAAGCGTATTAAAGAAAACACAACTGTGATATTAAATGAATATTGGGTTGTAAAAGGTTGAACATGACTAAGTGTTTTCGAAAGGGACATCGTCATCTAGAGTGTGGATAAATAGGTCGACCCGACAATTGTTTGAAATTTAATAGATAAGTTCAACTAGTTACAAAAGTCGTGTGTAGGGCAATGTTAAATTTGTTACATGAATAATTACACCTCTAGATAGGTATTAGACAACTATATAACCGCCTCTTCACTTGCTTGAGTATACTAGACTTCCATCAGGGGGGGGGGGGGGGGGTCTATCAGGGCTTAAGGGGTGCTTGGGATACCCCTGAATTTTCTTGGCGAAGTGCAACATACCTCTGAATGTACGCTTAAAAAACAATTCTCCGTTTTATGAATTCACGGTAAAAAAAAGAATTGGGATACTCCTGAATTTTTATTCTAGGTCCGCCACTAACTTCCATCATGTCTATGACACAACCAACTTGCCTTAAACCGAAGTTTAAAGTAAGGAGGTGTTGAATATTATGAGAATTGAGAAGGGTTAGGTACATCACTATAAGGTAAAAATGTTACATTTTCTTCACTTTCTACACCAACAATTTATTCAGCTAAAAGTGGTATAAATCAAATGAAGTTGAATGTCTTTTAGTACAAAATTTTATATTTTAGTAATTACAGTATCCTAAATAGTTCTTAAGAAAAAGAACAATAGATAAAAAAAATGTTCACCAGTCAACCATTTTTTATTGCTTTAGTATATTAAATTACTTGGGCCATGAACACTAATGTTTTGTAGAGCATATATTTATATAAACAATATTTTAAAATAATAATTAATACTAAAGAGTCTTCTGAAACATCAATAAGAAGCAATAAAATCGTCAATGGTGGACATAAAACCATAAATATACTATTTATTGTGTCTCAATATCTATTTTAATACGTTCCTAGACGAGTTGTTACACAAAATAATTTCATGTGTCTTATGACCATAAGTGATAACGTGTCTAACATAACCACCATGATATCAATATACCAAAAAAATAGACATGTTTTTAATTTATCTTTTAAAAACATAAAATGTTAGTTCTTTTTTCGTTACGACTCAAATGTTGCAAAGATTCGATAAGAATTCAAACTCGACCTGTTATATTACTAATAACACAAACCGAAAACATCATCATATCATAGACCATATATAACACGCATTAAACAAGAAAGCATGTTCATAAATTACATTGTAATCGTTATGCTAATATTAAAACAATTACATAACTGAAAGCTATAAGTTGGAACCAAAATATGCTTAAAATGCTTTGATTTATACATATTGTTGGTTGGTTATAACCATTTGCCAATATATCATAAATCATATCCATTTTAGCATATTTTTACATATCTATATCACTCTAATAATATATATTAAATCACACAAAACAATATATTTTAATCCAAATATATGTAATTAAAGCCACCATTGTTCAATAAGCCTTCATCCGTTAAGCTTTTCCTCCCTGGTCAAAGTCAAAACCATATATATACAATCACTAAAAGAATGATATGAAAAGAAAACATTAACAATCATTATTCTTATAGGTTTGTATGATTTTATTAGTAAGTTCATAAAAAAAAATTATTTTTATTTAATGTAATTGTTTTTACTGGTCTTTATCACACGTTCTTTTGTCCCACTAGAAATTTTTTAACGGGTTGGTGTGTCAATTTGAATTGATGAACCGGAACATGACCCACATAAATAGACGTTTCAACGACATTAAACCTAATCCAGACATATTGAAAATCATGTAACCTAAACCTAAAAAAGGTTTTTGTAACTCATTTACCTAAATGTGTCAAAATGGATTGTGAACGAGTTATGTGTTGTAAACAGGTTGCAATCAAGTAGTAAATGATTTAAAAAAAAAAACTTATTTTTGAACGGCCAACAAAATTATTTGTAATGACATTGTATTTCGATTTTTGCTCATAACATACTTTTTTTTTTTGAACGGCCAACAAAATTATATATTATTCAAAGGGCCAACAACATGTTAGCCCACACCAAAAGACTGTTTGGTAGCCTCTGAATGGTCATTAAGAGGCTATCTCTTAATGGAATCATTAAGAATTTTACAGAAGAATATGACATGTGATGATTTACCATTCAGAGGTTATCTCTTAACCATTCAGACTTGAGGTTACCTCTTATTCATTCAGATGTTTTAAACCATTAAGAGGTAGCATCTGAATGGTCATTAAGAGGCTACCAAACAGCCCCTTTACATACACCAACTAAAACTATCGATCTACTAACATTTCCTTGATACATCAAAATTACACCACTCCTCCCACGTTATTTCTTTTAGTGTCGATCGGCTACCAATCCATAAGAAACCCAGTTGTTTAATTTCATTCGTCGTCCGATCCAAATTTATTTGTTTGCTCATAACATATTAGTTTGAAAATTTAAAAACATTTTTTGGTGCAAGTTCAAACAAAATTGATTTTAAGTAGAGAATTACGAGAACAACAGTAGTTTTGTAATTTGTATAGCGTGCTTGTCGAATAAAGTGGAAGAGGGATAGTTTGGTGATTATGTTGTCACACGTTCGTATCATATTTAAAGCAACATATATATAAAATTGTTTATATGATTCTTATAGTCGTCTACTTAAAACTGATTTTGTATTAAGGATCTAACCTTCTTGATGGCGTTGCGAGTCGCTCGTCTCTTAAACCGGGGATGCTTCTTGATATTGCTGTGAGGAACACCATTTCCGGCTCGATTCGGTGGAGGTCTATGAGAGTGAGTTTCTGGTCCCCGGTAATCAATATCATAAACTTCTGAAACAAATAAAGAATGTATCAAACATATATATCTACACAAATAATAAATTTATCAAACATATATCGAAGATCAAGCAGTAAATCTACGACGAATTTGATCACAAACCTTTGGAAAAAACAGGCACCGCGAGTAGGAGAAAGAGGATGAAAACCGTAGTCATGCAGTTCTTAAGATCCATCGTAAATGTGCGCGCGTGCCTGTGTGTGGTGGTGGTGAGAGATGGGATCACGGAGGAGTATGGTGGATTTAAGCAGTTGAAAGTGTCACAATCTTCACAGCTTATGACTTGCTATATGCTAAGCTGTGTATGGCAGGCACTCTCTATTTAATGGACCAGCTATACATGTATGGTTGCTTAAAATTAAATGGATTAAGTTAGCGGGTTAACGGGTTGAAATAATAAAAAATAAAATACATGCAAAATTTTATAATAGTTAAACCACTCATTAGCAAAGGCAACGCCTTTAAACATCTTGCGAGGGAGAGATCTTGAGTTCAAATTCCACAGATGGCAGGAATTAAAAGAAATTTGCCGTTAAAAATATAAATATGTATAGGTGGATTCACTTTTCCACATTTGATAACCATTACAGATGGCCTAAAAGTGACTTAAATATAAACATATTAAGATATGTGATGATGTTTCGTTAATATACACTAGCTTATGCATGTCTTTATCATTTAACCGCAATCCTAATCATCTACCCCTCCTCCCCTTTCACATCCACGTATGCATGCTCTTCCTCTCCCCACGGACATTCTCTCAGGGGAGGACCTAAGTGACGGGTCAGATGGGCAGACACACCCCTTGAAAAAATTAGTGTATTTTATAGGCTAAAATATCGATTGCATCCCTTGAATTTTGCTCGAATCCCTCGTTCGTACCCTCAGAAAATAAATCCTGGATCCGGCATGCCTCTCTCCTACCCTCTCACATAACTCACTCCCTCCACGACCGATTTGTGGAGATGAACTTTTGCGTTGAAAAACGCAACATCAGCCTTTCTCCATGCTGGCGATAGGTAAGCCCACGAATATCCACTTACGGATGATCTAAGTGTTGTAAACGATTATATATGGATTACCTTCGAATTCGAGCTCAACACAATGCAAAAAGAAGATGTCTGCCTTCAGAGACTTGATACACAAGTCATACGTCCATATAATATGGACTATGGCCATTGGTTGTGGTTAAAACATGGATATGCATGTGTAGTTTACCTTTAGGTAAGGGTAGAGATGCACAAAATGGGTTCATACCCTAAACCGGTCGGGTTCAAATTGGTTCGGGTTGGTTGGGTTCCTTTTTTGGTTCTCAATCAGATTTGGTTGTGCACCTCTAGGTTATGCATCTCTAAGTAAGGGTGGTAATATGGAACGTATCATCTTGGTATATTAATACAATCTTTCTACATTAGATAGAAAGTTTATAAATAAGTAATGCATTATAAACGATTACAAAATCTGTACTGTTTATTTTATTTGATAAAAAAAAAGATTCTAAAAATTACAAGCATGTAATAACACTTTAGGATCATTGGATTATATAAACTTGTTTCATAAACACAAGGAAAATTATATAAGAATTTCACGTAAACGAACAACAAGTTGCGCCGCAACCCCCTTTTGAACAACAAATCCAATTATACCGCAAACAATACCCTAGTTCCTTGATGTCGAGGAATTGATATGCACGACCTTATGCACTCTGTCCAGGAAACCGATAGTTTTAGGAGTAAGGAAACCAAAAGCATCAAAGGCAAAGTGAATAAAGACATGTTGATTCTCAGCACAAGCGTTTTCATGATTAACAACTTTCCCTAATTATGCCTTCAACACATCCTCGCCCGCCACGAGACAGTTTTCCCTAAGCTCAACAAGGAGGATACTCCGATAAGGTCCACACAAGTGTGTTTTCTACCTGCCCAGCCGAACATAAGAACGTCTGTTAGCCAGAGAGTGGACCTCTCTTCAAGATGGTCTCTAAGGAAATTCACAGGGACCTCTTTTTTTTGCGGAGATTCCTGCCCTCTTAACCACATCACGTAGGAGATCACTAACAAGGTCATGTATGTATTTAAAGCATGGTAGCTCCTTGAAATGGACCACATGCTCCCCAAAGTTATCCAAACAAACCTTACGGAAAACTGGGCAAGGCTCATCAACTAACCGATATTTAACGATGATCCAATACTCCACCGCTGACATGTGGTGGACTAGCCCTTTAATGGGGATAACGCCCAGGAAATCTTCAGCATGTAGGCCCTGTAGACACTCCGACACCGCTTTTTGGCGTAGGGATATGTCAAACTTTTCTCTCAAACTCTAAAAAACTTTACAATATAAAGCACTCGCCAAAGTATTTTGGGTTTTAAAAGAGCAGTGTCCTTATTAGCGAACCCACCAAGATCAAGAGATTAAAACCACCCTTTATAATAACAGATGCCAACATTGTCCTTAACTAATAATTTTATAAGTTGATTTTCAACTATAATTACAAAAATTAAATTCCACATAATATATTAGTTATTTTATTTTTAAATTTTAAAATTTAGAGAGGTGAAAAGTATGGTTGTGTATGGGCTGGTTTCGTTTGGTTTTTATCATTAATCATAACCATAACCATAACCGCTAACTTCGGTTATGAAATTTTCTTAACCATAACCAAACACCGGTTACGGTTAATCAGTTATGAAGTCGGTTATGGCTCGGTTTTGGTTATTTTTGGTTAATTAACCAAGAAAAAATTGAAATAAATAGGGGTGTTATTAGGGGCGTGCACTGTTAGAACTTAGCTTGGGTCTTTTTTTTTATAAAATAACTAAGACTATACTTTTGGCTAAACTACCGATGTGTGGTTCCCTTTAACAAGTTAAATTCTCAATAAAAAAATTACGAGTACCTCTTTTCTTCAATAAAATAAAAAAGGGCATCTAAATCAAAATCATTTTGTTACTTACATACTTTTATCTTAGGAAGAAATATCTACATGGTTAATGTAAAACATGAATCCATTATATAGACTTATAATTACATGTTTGGTTCGGTTTCGGTTATATCGGTTAACCAAAGTTTCATAATTGTAACCATAACTGATTAGTCGGTTATACAAAGTTTCATAACCATAATCGTCGGTTATCGGTTAATAATGGTTCAATTATGTTAATTATGATTCGTTGTCGGTTATGATGGTTATTTTGCTCACCCGGTAAAAAGTAATAACATTTTGGAGTGAAAAGGTAGATGGGCTTTAATTGTGGCCCCAGACCCGAAATGCAAAGAATTAATTGGGCTGACACAGATGAATAGTCCTTTTTGCATGCATCCTGAACGTGACCTATTAATAATCGTGGTCCAATATTTTAGTTATTTATTTATAGTAATGTTGCTTTAATGAATCGCTAAATAATTACTTTAGAATTATACTAGGTTAGAACCCCGTGTATTACACGGGTTGAATAAATGTAATTTTATATATTAAATAATAAAAAAATTATCTTAAAAACCATGTGTGTTACACAGATTAAATAAATGTAATTTTGTATACTAAATACTAAAAACGTCGTATCTTTAAAAAACCCGTGTATAATCACCACCCTACCCGAGGACCTACCTCTTACTTAGGTAACATCAATATGTAAACTATTCATCGATAATCCGTCAGTAAAATTAGTCGGTGATGTCTCTGCCCACGCCCGCCGGATACCTCACATACCTTCACTAACTATTACTATCCCCGCCGTCTTCACCGGATAACCAAGGGATTCATTCGTCGGTAAACTTCCTCTGATTTATAGTGATTCGATCTGATATACAATTTAATTAATTTATATAGAAGTTATCCTTAATCTTATCACAAAAATATAAAAACAATTAAAACTACCAATTAAATAAAATCTTTATCTTTATAAATATTTAAAACGCTAATATATTTTTTAGATTTTAATAATTAATATATGATTACAATAATTAATATATAATTATCAGTTATCTTTATCTTTATCATTAAAATCTATTCTACAAATTTTAAATTTAATATTATCAATAAATAACTTTTCATAATAAATATTTAAAACAATAATTAAGACTGCCTCATAGAACGCCATGTGTCCATAACATGGTTTCTTTTATTATATGTATAGATTATACATATATACAATTGCAAGTTTGGTGAACAGTTAGTTGTTTTTTTTTTATGTCTTTTGGGTATTTTTATAATTTTAACCTTCAATTTTTAGTATTGACTCTTACAACCCCTTAGCTTTCTAAATACTTTGTAATCGAGTTTAACGTGATTATTTTTATTTACGTGTCAATATAAATTTAAGTTTATTTACATTTCGACATAATTTTTTTTATGTTTTCTCAACTTTCAGCATTGACATTTACAACCCTTTAACTTTCTAAATACATTTTTAACCGAGTTTTACGTGTTTAGCTTTACTTACATGTGGTATAAATTCAAGTTACGTTTTGACGTAAGTTTTATTTTTCCCCTAAAATAAGTCGGTTTAGATACATTAAGTTTTCATTTGGTCTACGTTTTGACGTAAATTTTGTTCGGAAACGAGTCGGGTCTAATTTAATACATTTTCATTAGACGGTATAAATCCGAGATACTTTACGTTTCGACACTGCCGCAACGCGCCGTGCCACTCTTAAACTTAAAAAAACATTATTTTCTTACGTGCTTATTTTTATGTACGTGTCGGTATAAATTCAAGTTAGGTTATGTTTCGGCGTAAAATAAAATATGTCAAATCAAATATAATATGTTTCGGTGCTTATTTTTACATACGTTTTCAATTGGTTTACGTTTTGCCGTAATTTTTTTTTTCCGGAAACCAGTCGGGTCAAATTAAATGACAAACGACTTCCTCTAAATTTATTTTTGGGCATTCTATGCATACACTTTTACAACGACATACATTTTTGTGCTTTTAAAATATATAGTTGTTAAGTGCGTTTTTTTTACGTTTAAATTTTCTAAACAACAAGCTGTAATGCGCAACTTAAAAGAAAAACGTTATCCCGCCGCGAAGCGCGGGCATAACTTCTAGTTTTAAACAAATAGATGCCAAATTATGGAGGAAATATATCATCTATACACATAATTATTATGGTGGAAATATAACATCTATACACATAATTATCGCTAAGACTCAAATCAGTTCACTTCAAACTTAAATTGAAATTTCATTAAATAAACAAACTTATATCCGGGTTTGTTAATTAGGGTAAAGATCAAATAGGAAGTTAATTTTCGCTAGGAAGGATAGGAAGCCATAGGATTATGATATGTGGCAAATTTTAAAATAAAGAGAAAGGGTATTTTAGTCAATCCAACTCCTTCTTCTTCCTTTTTCAAAACCCAGTAAATTCAAAAACTCATCATTTTCAAAACTCACCATCATCAACTATTTCTTCACATTTTATCTCAATAATCATTACATTATAGTGCGATTTTCATCACAAATCAATGATTCAGAACCTGATCAACGTGTTCTTCAGCTTTTTTTGAAGAAAACCCAGTTTAATTTCATAAAAAAATCTTGTTGTTTTTCCGGTGATTTTGGAGATAATCACTCGATTCGTTCGATTCGAGCGTTGATAAGTGTTTCTATCATTCAAATTTCGTTAATTGACGAAGAAATCGGCTTCGATCCATGTAAGAAATTCTTTAATTTCATTTTCATGATCTGGGTTTTTGATTTAGTCATTGCGTTTTACGATCTTTGCGGGGGTCCGGGGGCGGCAGCCCCCGGTAGCGGGGTCCCAGGGGCGGCAGCCCCTGGCGGGGTCCAAGGGGCAGAGCCCCTGGCTGGGGTTGAGCTTTATGTGGTTTCTGGCTATTGCGTTTTAGAAATTGCTGTACTAAAAACGCATCAGAAAAATTAAATTTCCATAAATTGGCTCATTTCGAAGACAGTAATTCGTAGACAATTCAGACAGTTCACAGTGACAGACAGTTTTATGTGTCCATTGCGTTTTAGAAATAAGAGAGTTTTATGTGGTTTCTAGCTATTGCGTTTTAGAAAGAAAAAAAAATCACATTTTTAAGTGTTTTTAGTCATTGTGTTTTAGGTAAAACACATTTTTTAGGTGTTTTCAGTCCATTGCGTTTTAGAATGAGTCATTTTTAAGTGTTTTCTGGCCATTGCGTTTTACATATAAGACATTTCTTTGTGTTTTTTGTGCATTGCGTTTTAGGTAAAACACTTTTTTATGTGTTTTCAGTCCATTGCGTTTTAGAAAACAGACATTTTAAGTGTATTCTGGCCATTGCGTTTTACAAATAAGTCATTTCTTTGTGTTTTTGGTGCATTGCGTTTTAGGTAAAACACATTTTTATATGTTTTCTGGCCATTGCGTTTTACAAATAAGTTATTTCTTTGTGTTTTTGGTGCTTTGTGTTTTTGGTGCATTGCGTTTTAGAAAAATGTCATTTTTTAGGGTTTTTTTTTTCATTGCGTTTTACGTAACTGGTGGTTTTTCTATTGCGTTTTACGCAACTGGGTTTTAAATTTATTTTTTTTAAATATAGCAATAGTATACTCGTTTTAAAGATAAAAAAAACGCTCGTTTTTTTGGTGCAATTTTTATAAAAAAAATAATGTCGTATGAAAGAGTTGTTAACGTTTAAAAAATGGGGGGGAATTGGAGGAGAGAGAAACTATTGGCTTGGATTGACTAGAATGCCCTTGAACAAACTCACGCGCCTCTTTTCTTCATTTCAATTTGCCTGATTTAATCTTAGCCCTTGATTAACTTAATGGATGGTCAAGATCACTTCTTATCCTTCCTAGCCAAATAAACTTCCTATTGTATCTCCACCCTTGTTAATTATACCAATATAATTTACAATATAATTATATAAAAACAAATATAATTGAATATATATAGTGGGTCAGGATTTAGAGAGAACGGTAAAAAATGTGAGAACGGTGAGAACGATTTTGGTGGTGACATGTGGCATTAATGTTAAATTACACTAAGGGGTAATATTGTCAAAAAAAACCCACTCACATGAACTGGGTGTTCAAATAAAAAACCATAAAAACACCAAATTCAGAAAAACGCCATGAAAATACCTAGTTAAAACGCCATAAAACACTCAAAAAAGCTATTGTTATGCACGCAAAAAAAAAGCTATTTTTGAGCTATAATTTACAACAGCTCAAAAAACCATTTTTTGAGCCATATAGCTCAAAACGCCATGAAAATACGCAAAAAAAAAAACTATTTTTTGAGCTATAATTTACAACAGCTAAAAAAAACCATTTTTTTGAGTTATATAGCTCAAAACGCCATGAAAATACACAAAAAAAAAAACTATTTTTTGAGCTATAATTTACAACAGCTCAAAAAAAAAACATTTTTTTGAGCCCTATAGCTCAAAAATGTCCTGTAAGTTTATTTGTGCTGATTTTTGGGCGGTTTATGTGTGTAACCGCTTAAATTAATATTTTTTGAGCTCAGAAAAATCATAATTTGTACTAGTGTAAAAACGCCATAAAACACACAGTTCAGAAAAACGCGATGAAAAAACTCAGTTGAAAACGCCATAAAACACTCAGTTCAGAAAAACGCCATGAAAATACCTAGTTAAAACGCCATAAAAATACCTAATTCAGAAAAACGTCATGAAAATTTCTAGTCTAAAACGCCATAAAACACCCAGTTTAGAAAAACGCCATAAAATCCAGTTAATTTTTTTTCGAAAAGTATATCAATAGTATACTTGTTGGAAAGATAAAAAACGCTGGGTTTTATGGTGTAATTTTTTTCGAAAAATAATCACGTATAAAATAGTTATTGTCGTTTAAATATGATGGGGGAAAATGACATGTGATTAGCATGTGCATCTTTGTTTGGATCTTTCTATTTTACCTCTCCTGGTAGTTCCAAGGCCTCTATTATTTACAAAAATGTCACCACATCAATCTCAGCCACAAACCACTAAGATCTTGTGGCTGAGAATCGTTCTCACTGTTCTCACATTTTAAGGCGTTCTCTCCTGATCATGTTCCTATATATACTTAAGATAAATACAACAAAATAATATGTATAAAGTGAGGGCCTCAAACTTATGTGTTTAGTTAGAAGACGAGTTAAAACTTAAGTTATGATAACTAGAAGGGGAAAACTATAAACAAAAAACCTACATTGTTCATCTTATTAACTATCTAACACCTTGATAAATATTCGGGTGAGTATAATACTGAATTAACCGAAACCAAATTAACCGAACTGAAAAAATCAAACCGAAACAATAATTGATGGTTCAGTTATTGTTTTTTGAATAAGTGAACTTTCGGTTTCGGTTTTGGTTAATAATATCTCTAAAACCAAAAATAACCGAACCGATTAGCCAAAATTACTCTACCCTCGGCCATATATATACACACGAAACTCTCTTAATGTAATATTAGAGTAAATTGCCATTTTAGTCTCTAAGGTTTGACCAAAATTGCCACTTTAGTCCAAATAGTTTTTTTCTTGTCATTTTAGTCCAAATAGTTTTGTTTTATGTCATTTTAGTCCCTGACTTTTTTCATTTTTTGCCTTTTCCATCCAACACACTAACTCCATTTAAAACATTTAGTTAACTTACGTGAATTTTGGTCAAACCACATTTTTTTTTTGCAGGTGTGATGGTATGGGGATGGTGTTGTGCCAGTTTACAGTGAAGATGATGGTGGTGGTTGTTGGTTTTACGATGATGGCAGTGTTGGTTGATGACGTGGGTGGCGGAAATGTGGTCGGTGGTTATGGAAATGATGGGTGGTGATGGTGGTGGGGTGGGCAGGCGGGTGGTGACGGTGCAGGCAGGCGGTGGCAATGATAGAAGGTTGTGAAGGGGTGGGTGGTGGGAGGTGGTGGTAGTGGTCGATGAAAATGAGAAAAATGACAAAAGTCAGGGACTAAAATGACAGAAAATAAAACTATTTGGACTAAATGGCAAGAAAAAAACTATTTAGACTAAAATGGCAATTTTAGTCAAACATTAGGGACTAAAATGATAATTTTCTCGTAATATTATTTATAAGTTCAAGGCTCACTAGATTTTTTTAACCTTTTAATCCAATTGAGAGTCCATTAGTGTTTTTTTATTATGTACATAGAGCCCATTACCAATACGCATGTGGTAATTATATAATTTTGCAAGTTTTATATTCATGAGTTTATATTTACAAGTTTTATATACATTAGATAATTAACCGAAACCATCCATAACCAGTGGTTAACCGACCCTCGGTTATGGTTATGGCTATGATTAATAATTTTTAATTAATTAACCGAATCCCCGATTAACCTACGTTGCACAACCCTAATAGATATCCAAATTTTGTATTTAATAAGAAATAAATAAATAACATAATGGAAATTAGGAAGGTCTATAAATAGGCTGTTTAGGTACATATAAAAAAAATGGTAAATACTTGCCAACTATGAGTTTGTACCTCAAATCATATATAAAATATCATAAATTCTTGACTACATTAATTTTTTTTTATGATTCAAATTAATTATGTCCAGGGGCGGACCTAGGTGAAGCTTAGGGTGGGCAGGCGCACTCCTTGAAAAAAAAATTAGTGTATTTTTTAGGCAAAAAATTGACCACACCCCTGAAAATATGTTTGAACCACTCATCCGCACCCCCAACAAATAATTTTTGGGTCCGCCACTGATTATGTCTCGTTCTTTCGTTTTCTATGGTGCTAATAATACGAAGACCGTGTCGTGTTCTCATCCAAACAACAGTTGGATCGAATGCAATCTCCCATATTAAGGGTCCAGACCCATGTCTTGAAATTTATTAATACACCTAACCTAGATCAATATCTATACAATCCATAAATGAGAAAAAGTCATAAATATGATATGTATTTATGTCTATATTTAAGTATATGTGACAATATTAATGTCACACATAATTTTGCCCATATAATGCAATGAGACACATGATAACACGTGTCTTCCTATGTGAAAAATACTTATTGGAGTCAATAATAGTAGTCTAATAATAAAATGTACATTAGTTTGGTAATAATGTAACATTAAGTGAGATGGGAATGTGGGCATACATACACATACCTAGCCATCCACCGATAAGTCGTTAACACAACGGTTGTAAACGACTATTATGTTATGAATCAAGTACTATGATTGATTCATCGATGATATGATATTGTCGTCATTGAATTATTATAAATAATCACTTTATTTTATTATTGGATTCATTTGTTAACTAGTTTCTGGTGGCGAACCTTAGAGTTTTGATTGGTTATTCATTATTTAACGTATAAGTTTAATTTCATGATTTTCATATTCACTTCCTACACATAATATTTTATGAGTAAATGAAACTTTTTGAAAATTTTCAAGTCTACAACGGTTATATTTATACAATCTAGTTTATTATGATGACTCATTTATATAATATCAATTTGTAACATATGTTGGCATGAAGGATTGTACCATAAGCTTGATGAGTTGTACTCATATTTTTTTCCTTTTATCTTTAATTTGTTTTACTTTAACCATAAAAACATACGTTGGCATGAAGGATTGTACCATAAGTTTGATGAGTTGTACCATACCTGTCAAACGGAAAAAAAATAGATCGTCTATTTTTTTCCGTTTGACAGGTTAATCGTAACGCTCGGGTCCTAGATCGACTTAGTTATTTTTTTATATGTTTTACGTTTCGGTTTAATTTTTTCGTATTAACACACTGCAACTTCATTGTTGGTAGTCGCTGATAGTAGTGTGGCATTGATGTTCGTCCCCGCCGCAACGCGGGGATGGTTAATACTAGTTAATATAAAGTGGATACATGAAATGAAAAGAAATATTTTTACGCGTTATATGGTTATATTGGGCCTACATCTTGGTTAGATGAATGGCCTAGATGAATTCTTTCAATTCTAGCAACTCAACCTAGGTTTCATTTTAACAATTCCATATATAGAATATAGAAGTTAGGGTGTTTGATAAAATGATGTTTAGCAAGTATTGTTAGGGAGATATATGAAGGAAATTGGTATTGAGATTGGTAGGAGTTAGGGTGAGATTGGTATTGAGATTGTGGCGTACTGGTATTGTCCTGCATAGTACTAATACCAAAATTCAACGAAAATCAAAATCGAATATTGTACCATAGATGTTCTGTTAGTACAGTATTGTACGATACCCTGAAATTTTAGAACAGACACCCTACCACATAGTACCAATACCGGAATTGAACTAAATTTAAAACTGTACCGTATATATTCGGTTGGTACAATAGTGGTACAGTATTAGTACCAATATTCAGTACCAATATTAGTATGTTTAAGGAAATTCATTATTGTTATATAACCAGATATTTTAGGCCAAATCCAATACTTATGGGCTTTAAGGTTTATAGTTGTGTTTTTTTCTATATATTGTAATGTTAAATAGAATGAAGGTTAATAATTTAGTTTATCTCTATTTCTCTATGATTTTTCTCAATTATTTTATTATCTGAGATCTCTATGGTTTTCCTCAGTTATTTTATTATCTGAAATGAATATGATTTTTCGGTTCTATGTAAATGGGCAATAGTTCACAAAAGATTATAATCCATGAAGCCATCGATTATGGATTGAGCCTTTTAGGCCTACGGCCCATTTTAGTAGGGAAACAATCTGTGTGCTAATTGAGGTGCACAAAATAACCGGTTAATTAACCGTAACCGGTTATTAACCGAAACCGTAACCGGTTAATAACCGATTTAGGAATAACCGGTTCAATAGGTTATTTAACCGTAGGTTAGTAACCGGTTATAAGTGTTTACTATAATAACCGGTTTTTTTAAACCGGTTTTTTAACCGATATACTGGTTAACCGAAAAAATAACCGAAAAATTCAAAAAAAAGGCAAAAAAAAACGGTTAATAACCGAAAATAACTGGTTAATTAACCGAACCGGTTAAAGTAATTAACCGGACCAGTTAAAAAAATAACCGGTTAAAGTAATAACCGGTTAAAGTCAAAAAGTCAAATTAACCGGTATAACTGGTTAACCGATCCGGTTATTAAAATTAACCGGTTTGTGCACCTCTAGTGCTAAAGGCCACTTGAATGGTTCGAACTTTAATTTTTAAATATATGGGAAGTAAAACGACCTTAAACCGTTTTTTTTTTAACGACCAACATAATCAATCCCGAGCACTCTCGGGGCACCCACTGGACCAAACAGAGTACTTCGAGAGTAATCTGAGTCCACCACCAGTTTCGGGAAAAACCCGGTAACCCACCCGCCCGTAGACACGTCGGTGAAATTACCGGTAAAACATGTTTGGCTCAATGATCGAACCCAAGTTTCTCTCGGTCTCATATCATTGTCCACCAGTGTCTCACTCTGTACGAAGTAGGAGTTGAACTTGCATCTTCCAAAAGAAATGCAAGTCTTCCACCACTTAATCTAAAGATCATTGGCAACCTTAAACCTTATTTCTTCATTTTTACATATATGATATTGTTATACGTAAAATAATTGAAGTGTATGGAATTTAAAGCTTATAATTTACGAAGTTTTTATTTTGTAATATGTGTAAAAACATGTTACATCTTTTTTACAACAGGATTTTTATGTAACACTACAACTATCATACTATTTTGTGTCAGATTAAAGAAGAGAGAGGAGAATCAAGTGTCAAAAGAAAAAAAAAACATTTTAGTAGCCCAATTAACTACCCATTTAATAGCCCAACTAGTAGCCCGATTACACCGACCGGAATTAAAGTGAAACCTGAAACCAGATTGCTGGTTTTTCTGCAAATTTTATCAAAGAGATGGCCATAGCGGATTACGTGCTGTTAGTTATTGATGGTAGCGAGAAAGATATGTTTAAGCAATTGAAGGGTCTCATGGTTGCTTTCTGTTTGGATATCAAACCCAGAGTCTGCTGTCTGAATAAGGTAATGTTATATTGCCTAGATGAAAATGTTTTTTGTTGGTACATGTTTACATTTTTATATGTTACTAAAATAGTTATCTATTTTAGATGGATCCTTTACCTAACCAATAAGAAGCTTATAAACAACTCGAGCAACTAGCCCTCAGTATCGTGGAAAGGTTTGGGTATGTTGATAACATTCTTTGTATGCCCATATCGGCATTGACAAGGAAGAACTTATCGAAAAAAGTCAGACAATTTCGAGTGGTATAATGGACCCACACTCCTCGAAGCAGTTAACCAAACACTAGACCACTCAAGGCATTTGTCCAAACAAACCGATCCATTACGTTTTTTTGTTCAACGCTTATTGGATGGAAGTGTTTGTGGGAGAATGCATTCGGGCACACTAGTGAAAGGTCAATGTGTGTTGGTTAGCCCAGGAATTTATCTATAGATGTGGAAGAGCTTTATATTAATGTGAGGCCAGTCAAGGAAGATTTTCCGGGAGAGATAGGTCCTCTGGAAAGATGTGTGTGTGGTCAAGCCGGGGGCAATTATGTCCTTGGTTGACAATGACCGAGCAAGAGAAATGGAGTACTTGACGGATCGTTTGATGGTGCCCGGGCTTAACACTACTCTCGAAGTGTCATTGTGTTGTGACATTGGCTGTTGCCATATGACCGAAGTTGATGCATATGTACATGCAATGTTTGATAAAGTGAGTCTGGATACGCATGGAGTTCTTGATCCCCGGCAGAGCTTGCTGGGGTACAATGAGCTTGGCAGTGTTCGACTAGGGACTGGTGAGCCAATTTCAGTTGAAAAAGTCATTGACTACCCTACCTTGGGGCGCATAATGCTTGACAGCAAGTACGACAGAAGGCTTGTTAAAGCGCTTGGCGCAGTGACAGATGTAAAACATCCAAGGTATGTCGGGAGTCCTGATTCATCAAACCCCCTACCCCCTCCCCTTCCAAACTAAAACGAAAGAAAGATTCAGGGAAGGGTCCTTCAGCTGCTGGTTCAGGGCATGGTGTTTTAGGGCAGGGTGATTCAACAGGTTCAGATTCGGGGTATGGTGATTCAGCAGTACATTCGAAGACTGGTTTAGTGGAGTCAGAGTCAAAGAATAGCTCTTCAGGGGAGGATGATATAGCAGTGCAAAAGAATGGTGCAGGGGAGGGTGATTCTTCAGAACCTTCTTCAAGAAGGAAAACAAATAACAAAAAGAAAAACAAGAAGAAGAAGAAGAAGAAAGGAGGGAGGCGGTATCATTAAGGATTTATATCAGAAGCAGGTATGAAGTTGTGTTCTAATAATTAACTTTGGAGTTTGTGGTTGTTTTCAAGTGCGGTAATTCATAATAACTTTCTGGTTTTCAAGAAGGGCTGGCAACTTGATGGATTTTCTGGGAGTGCATTTTAGGAGTATTGGAATGGAATGGAGCTTCTCTTAACAAACAAAAGGATGGAGCTATTCACTTGTTTCTTCCTTTTCTATTCATGGATTTTACTTCGCCAAAGACTAGTTATTTTCCTTCTTTTACATAAGACTCTATGGATTATTCATTCATGCTTTACACTCCGCTTTATGAATTTTAATATCCAAGACTACGTTCTTTATATGTTTATGTTTCTTTATTATTTAGAGAAGAAGTTCTAGCTTCTTCTTATTCGTTCCTAATGGTGTTATTATTTTTAAAGCAAAAACTTTTTTTTTCAAGATGTAAGTATTTTAATTTATTTAGGGTTTTTGTTGTTATACATATTAATTTGAAGTCTTTATGAATAGTACTTCAAATTTGAATTTGAATTTAATTTAATTGTAAATCACTATAAGCTTTCTTGATTATATATTGTACATGTTAATTTGAAGTCTTTATTATAAGCATTTCAAATTTTCAATCTATAAATTAGAATCATGTTGTTGATTTATGTTGTTGTAAGATGTGCATTGTGAGTTTTTTTAAAAAAATTTGCATTTTGCACTATTAACTTAAAGATTTTTTTCTTTTGCATTTCAATCTATAAATTAGAATCATATTCTTGCTTTATGTTGTTGTAAGATGTGAATTAAGGGTTTTTGAAAAAAAAAAGCATTTTGCACTATTAGCTTAAAGATTTTTTTTTCTTTTGCATTTTAATCCCGTTGACTTTTTTACTTTTAACCCAAAGTATTTCATCTTTTTACAATATAACCCAACACTTTTTTTTCAATTTTGTACCCTCATACTTTTCATCTTTCGTAAGTTTTTCGTTTTACATTTCGTTCTAAATTTTGTGAGTTAACATGCCGCAACGTGCATGTGGGGTTCAATGTTCTTTCGTCTGTCATTTCCCGTTTAGCAGGCCAATCACAACGCGTCTATTTTTCTCTGTTTGACAAGTTTGCCGCAACAGGCGGGTTCTAAATCGACTTAGTTATTTTCTTCTACGTTTTAAGCTTATGTCTAATTTCTTCGCATTAACGCGCCGCAACGGGCGTGAGTCATTCAACGATTTTACGTCTATTTTTCATTCGGTTTTATTTTTACTTTTTTATTTATTTTATTTGTACGAGCTCTTCTGACATTGGTGGTCGCTGGCAGTGGTGTGGCATTAATGCTATTTGGTACGATTTTACGAATGTGTTTAGCCTATTAGGCTTTTTTTACTAATAATTTGTTTCGAGTTTACCGCTAAACCTTCTTTACTTAAGAAAACTAATTTTTTATGTGCATATTTTTATGTACGTGTCTGTATAAATTTGATTTGCTCTATATTTCGATGTAAACTTTTTCTGTAAACGATTCAGGTTAAGTATAATACGTTTTCTTTAAAAAAACATTTTTTACATGAATATTTTTATGTACGTTTCATATAAATTCGAGTTGGTGTATGTTTCGACGTAAGCTTATTTGGGAAACGAGTCAGGTCAAATATAATATGTTTTCCTGATTATTTTATGAATGTTATGTAAATTCTATTTCGATCTGAGTGGAGTCAAATTGTCGTTTCTTTTCCCCTTTTTTAAAACCTCTAATTAATCTCTTTTAATAATACGTGTCAGCTTTTCCGTTACCCGTTACGTTTTCAATGTATAACTCGGGTCACATATAATATGTTATGATTGTACGATGCAAATGTGATTTACTTTATGTTTTGATCCAGTCGCAATGCTTATATAGGTTACATTGAGTTTTATCACATACCTCGAAACGCATGTTTTCATATGATTAATGCATCACATAACATTTGGACTAATTCATTTGATGTTTGCGATGTACCCGCGCCGCAACGCACGCAGGTGTTATTACTAGTTTGAATTTAATTTAATTGTAAACCACTATAAGTCTTCATAAAACCATTATAGGATTGGATCGCTTAGATCAAACATTATTTTTGTAAAAAAAATTTAACCTTCCAAACGAAAAAAGATAACGGAGATTCACCATCAATACAATATTTCCAAGATAATTATCGTAAGATGGTTTCTAAATATTTAGCTGTTCTTTAAAAACAAACTCATATTTTTATGTTTTTATTTTTAATAATATTTATACAACTTCTTCTGCGAAGATAAATCCAATATCTATATCAATACCATAATGAACCCAATCAATATCATCCGAACAACATCGGTACCGGTACTGGTGTTCGTTTTTTGGTTCCAGTTGATGTAAAACGTGTGTTGATTGTTATACCGAGTGCATGTATCGTATCAATACTGTAACGAGTCGAACCGGTATCAATTGAATGCCAGTGGTAACATACCGCCGCAATGCGGCGGGCATATACCCTAGTTATTATTATTAGAGGAAAGTGTGTTTAGTGGCAGTCCAAACCAATGTTTTCAGGACTGGACCGGAGGTCGACCCGGTCGTCTTACGGGGTCAAAGGTCGGACCGGTCCGACTGGTTCAACCGGATTTAATATGTTTAAAAATATAATAATCCGGTTTTTTACATAATCCTAGTTCTTTTTATTGTAACACCTCGTGTTACGAAAGTTAAAGTCAAAGTCAAGATTGAAGTCAAAGGAAGAAAAGATTGCTAATTACGATCTGTTACTCCTTGCTCAACTCCTGTATTGACTTCTTTGACTTGTAATTAGTCTAATTATTTTATCGCTTTAGTTGTATTATGTGGTGCACATGTTAAGAATCGAGGTTTAATCGGTATTTATCGCATGTTTTATCGCTTTATCGCTTATCGCATCGCAATCGCAACTCTAATTATGCGTTCTGGATATTGTTTTACGTGTGTGTGCTAATCATGTGTTACTTGTGCATGTCTAAATTACATCTATGTTTGTGGTGATTAAACGCAATCGCAACTCTATTGCAATCGGATCGCAAATACTAAACTCCAGTTATTTATAATGATTGTATGTTAGATATAGTATTTGTGTGTTTATTAATAATCTATCGCATCGCTCTCTCGAAATGCATCGCAACGCTCAACACGCGAATCGAAACGAAAAAACTCAAAACGCCGGACACCAGGATCGAGTGGCCAACCGATCGAGTGACCATCCGATAGGATTGCCATCCGATCGAGTTGCCATCCGATCGGTGGCCAATCCAACCCTGCGCACTTTCCTCTTTTGGAAACCCTATAAATACCCTCCTGTCACATCATTTGTGATGTGACAGCTCCTCCACTCGACCAGCTTGCTCAAGCACTCATTTCTCTCGATTTCTAGCGATTCTTGTAAGTTTTCAACCTAAATCTTGTACTTCTATGATCTACACGTACTCCTTCATCTTTTTCACCTTTAAATCTTAACTTTTAACCGTGAAATCAGCGGATTTGAGGTGTTCTAAGGTGATGTCATCATGGAGTTCTTATAAACTTCAAGTGTTGGCCTCATTCCACCAAGAACAACTCAGATCTGAAGGATTTCCACAAGATTAAACAATGTTTTCGCATAGATCTACACATATTCATGGTTAAAAGGATTGAAAGATGGTTTTCTAACTTTCTTTCAACTCTTTTACACTAAATGCACTCAAACCCGATAAAATCGGAGCTTGTTCTGATCTTCTACTCTTTCCTAGTGATGTGTTGGTTCAAGATCTGATTCCTATCAGAGAGACAACCGATTTCGGGTTAAACTCAAACAACCGTCACGAACAGTTAGCTGATCGGACCAGGGTGATTCCTGTTCGATTGGGTCACTGGGGTCTTGACGAGGTTCTGTTGTTTAGCACGTCGTCATATCATCTCGAACAAACTGCAAAACTTAACGAATCTTCAAGTTAGCAACACGATCACGTCGCAGGATGGATTGCCCTCCGATCGGATTACTGTCCGATCGGATTGCCATCCGATCGAACAGCAACCCGATCGGATTGCACTTGAAGGCTCAACACTTGAACTTTTATTTAAACTTTCAAGGTTTCTGGACTTCGAATGGATTACTGTCTGATCGGATTGCCATCCGATCGAACGACCATCCGACCATGTGACGTTTGGAACTTCAACACTTAAACAAATTTTCAACACGATTCAATAACCAACGGATTGCCACCCGACCGGATTGCAATCCGATCGAGTGACAATCCTGCTGTGAACTTGTTCTCACTAAGTGTCCTACCAATCGGATCGCTATTCGATCTAACGACCGTTCAATCGATCGACCTGAAAGGTAGAGATACTTCTCTGGTTTCAAAATACTACAACGAAAACTTCAAAGCCATCATACACAGACACATCCTTACCAAGCAAGATGTCAATCCAATCGAATGGCCATCCGATCGGATGACCATCCGAACGGATTGACATCCGATCGAGTGGCCATCCAATCGGATTGCCATCCGATCAGATTACCATCCAATCGGATTGCCATCCGATCGGATTGCCATCCGACCCTTGGTACTTTGCACCGTTTTACGCGCCGCTTATCGTTTATGATATCGCTAACTGTTCAGGCTAATCTCTCTCAGCGCTCCCTTCAATCCAAGACAATGTTTACTTGTTAAACGCTATCTGTGAGTATACTCGATCCCTTTTTGCTTTACACACCTTTGGGTGTTACATACGTTACTTATGCTAAATCACAATCGACACACAACGCAAACACTATTTGTACGATGACCGCTATTGCATGTTACGTGTTATTCGATGAATGCTTGTATGTTATGTTAACACAGTGAGTGTTGCCTGACACCTTAGCAACGATAGTACTATAGTTTGGACTCAACACCTGTCGTGGAGAGGGGTTGTTAAAGGCTTTACTTCACGTGTCCCAGCGGGGATACGTGTTGCGCATTCTACAACTCGCAGTCACGTCTGTGCATATTTCTCTGTCGATAACCTACTTGCCTTCACTTTGTACATGTTACATGCTGGTTATGCGTAAACTATTTCGAACTCTATTACTATTATTAAACTTGTATGCTCACCTTTACACTACGTGTATTGACCTCTATTTTAACCTATGTGACAGGTGCTTAGGATATTTTGCTGCTATGTGGGAGTCAAGCTAGGATGGAGTCTTAGAAACAAACAATTAAATAAAATCTGAGTTGTCGAAACAGTATTTGGTTTATGAGACAATTATTTGTAATAACTTTTTGTTTAGATATGTTGTGGTATGGGACATGACGTTTAATTTATCTGGTAATGAATAGTTGTTATGGATACTCATGGACAATCTGTTTTGCTCAGTGCCACACCCCGATGATTCTGCCATCAGTTGGGGTGTGACAGATTGGTATCAGAGCCATAACTATAGGGAATTAGGCAAGACTCGACTTAGTCCGGGTCGATGTCTTAGAAACGACCTAGTCAATAGTCTAAGTACCAACAGACCGCCTTGTGCGAACCCGTTAGGGGTTCCGTACGAGTTTCTTGCTATTTCTCGATCGACTCGCACTTACGCTATACCATCACACTGCCTTTCCTAAGGCAGTCGCACCGCACTATTTTAGAAAATGAACGAATGATTAGATCGAGATTAGGTGTGAAAACCGCAAACTCTCGATTAAATCGCTTGTTCGACTCGCATTTTTACTATAAACACGAGAATTTGCGTTGAATTAGGAGTGAAATCCGCACTTTGACGCAGATTCTTCTCTAAAACTCGTGATTTCATCACGCAAACAGGGATGTAGTCACTAAGTCATGGGTGAAACCCGAACCTTGGTGACTCATTCCGCTCTTTATTTTGATTTTACAAAACTCTCACCAAAGTCTTGATGGATTCCAACGACTCGAGTTGCGTAAGTAACCGAGAGGATGCGTGCCATTCACCGTGTGTCGGTGATAGAGCACAGTCTATTAGGCCAAAGCGTATACTTGAAGTCCCTGAGAATAGTCGAATCACTTTGGGTAGTCAATGTCTATTTAGCCTTAGACAGTCTATTTTCGATTTCAACCTCGCAATTGCTGATTTTTATGTGTTTCGATTCTGAGCCCGCAACTGCTGACTCTGATATTCGTCGTTTTATGTGAAATTTTATGTGGTTTTACCTGTTTACGTGTTTCGATTTTTGTGATTTATACGCTTCCCGCTACTTGCTTTGATCGACACACACGAATCGCACTGCATACCTATCCCAAATCGCTAACAAATTGTCACACCCCGACTTCCACGTATCACCGGTGGGCCCGGTGGGGAGTATCGTGACGTGGTTGGCAACATAATAGTCAAATAACACAATATTTAAATGCACAGCGGAAGCAAAAGATAAATATATTACGATCCGAATATAAAGTAATATCAAGTATTACAACGGAAAGTAAAGGATCCACAGACGGATCTTAAACATAAATATTGTTCAACAGACTTTAGACGCCTAGAACTTGCAAGATTCCTTATTAACGTCCTGAGCAGCTTCCAGCCTATTACGTACTTGTACCTGTCACTTAGACTTTTGAAAATACGTCAATTTTCATTGGTAAATATACTCAACTGACTCATTTGAAAAGAGTTTAAGAAAATTGATTTAGATGCACCAGGCACAAATTATTTTTTGACACTTTGATTAAAATGCACAGAGGCAAAATTAATCTTTTATAACTTGGGACAATCATATTTATAATCTTGTATACAGATTTACATGTTCGTTGTACGTTCAGGGCCCGATGTAGAAACCGAGTCAGATTAACAGACACGCCACAAGTATAGGCCCACAAGAGAGTGAGATACCGTTATTACTTAAACAACTGTCAGGTGTATGCCTACACCCCGTGCTTAAGACGTGGCCATTTTATAATACAATGATGTCAGGGATATCCGGGACATGGTCATTAACCCCTAAAGGCTTTTATTTCAAACAATACAGATTAAACCGGGTTACCTCAATAATTTAATCACAATCCGATTAAACATTCAATGCCTGACCAAGCGGTATCATTATACCGTATCCCAAGCCCATATAGGGAAAATAAGTTAAGAGTATTTACCTGAGCTAGCTCCTGTCTTAAATAGCAAGAATTAATAACTCAGCCGTATTCACTTAAGTAAGCGTAGGTACAATTTACCGGAAGGCTCTAGTCTGGAATGATGGTATAATGTAACACCTCGAAAATTCGGGTTAAATATTAAAACGACACGTGTCAAGTACGACAAAACGCGTTGTAAAAACCGGATTCAAGAAAGATGTTTGACAGGATTTGAAAGAGTCGTTATGTTAACTTTTGCACCTCTGAACGACCTCGTTATAAATCCCAAGACTCAAATTTTATTAAAAACATCTCATACATAATCCAAATTTCAGTAAACAATAGCATTGACTGATCTATGATTAAAGTGGTGGACTCCTACGAAGAAAAAGAATGGTAAACCTTTATTTTCGGGTCTTGTTATTGGATCCAAAGCAAACAAACCAATGTGGTGGGGTATCATACAGTATTAGGCACTTTGTGAAGGTCCCTAAATATAAATTGAGGCCCCAAAGTCGTGCAAGTGGGTTACCCTTTCGAATTAATGAAGAAACAAGCAAAACAGCCCCTGATAAGAGCCTGCGCACCGTAGGCATAATACCCCTACGATGCGCAGGGGTGTGCCCAGCACCAAAAAACGGGCTGTTGCCTGTTGTGCGCGTTTCTGACCCACTAAACCGGTATTTCTCACTTGTGGATGACCCCTAGACTTCCCTAGGCACTAGTAACAAGTGTTAATCAGTTGTGGATGGATCATAGACCTTGTTGTCAACTAGTTGTGGTGTTTGAACAAGTATAAAAGGCCTTCAATGTTACACATTTTCCTCACAACTTCTCCTGCACTCTTGGATCATTTCTGGAGCTCAAGCTTGCTTCCAAGTGATCTTATCTCGTGCATAGGACTTCAGTAAGTAATCTAATCTTTCTCTAATTGCTTTTAGCTTAGTTAATTAGCTAAAAGTCAAACCGTCGTAATTACGGTTTGACTTCGAGATTAGTCAATAATGGCTCAGTCATATCTCGAATTAAAAATAGTTTTAGAATGGTATTTATGTGGGAAATAAAACCCCAAAAGGGTTTCCCCTGATCACCATCCTAAGCAGGTCAAATGTCGGGTCAAACCTTTACTTAAAAAGTCAACATATTGCTTAAAATGTCATTTATGTATATTTAGCTATCTAGAATATATATAACCTGTTTGAACATTGTTATAACTTAGAAATAAGTGTAAGAACATGTCCCAACATGTTTAACCCGACTATTTCCTGTTTAGACCCGGTTCGGAACCGAAAGTCACATAGTTTGACTTTCCCGTTGACTTTCAGTTCTGACCCGTTTGGGCATATTTTAGAAATGCCTCAGAGCTTTAATTGGATTAGGATACATGTTAGAACAACCCTCTGTGATCATACACCTTGGTTCACTAGTTATCCAATTAATATGCATATTTCCGTTAAATGCTCATACGTTGACCGTTATGCCCTTATTACCTTAAATCATGATTTATGAAAATGTAAAAGTGTAGAAACCTTAGTTACTGATATATAAACTTGTATGCAAAGTTTGACATCAGTTTGACTTGTAGATTAAGAGTTATGCTCATTGTCGCTAAATTAAAGCATTATGTTAACAAAACGGCGTAATTAGCGTATAGCCTAGTTAAACATACTTTTTGATATCAAATCTTTTAACCACTGATGTTATATATTATTTTGGGATTTTTAAAGATTTTTAATTAATTTTAGGCCGAGCATAACTAGTAGTCGTAGGCTTAATCTGGTAATTGTCGGTTTTGCCCTTACGGGCCATAAAATGAGTTTTACTTATCTAAACGATTCCAAACCTTTTGCTACTGATCACATATGTTAAATAAATTGTTTTAAGCCTTCTGGAAATATAAAAATATCAGATTTAAGTATAGAACCCGGAATTGGCCTTTAATCGCCATAATTAGCGTTTTTAACGCATAGTATGTCTTAGAATCATATTGGACATACCCGGGTTGATGCCTACTGATATATGAGGCAAATTATGATATTTTAACAGTAAGCAAAGGTTGATAAACTCAGACTTCGTTTTTGAGCTTTCCGGCTTATGTGAAATTACCAAAATACCCCTACGGGGCATAGTTTGGTTAAATATGATAAATTTCACACATATGCCTTAGCCTACTGTTATAACCCATCCATATGAGTATGTTTGCTGTTTACATCAGACCTGTAACTCAGTTGAACATATAAACGCTTTTACAAACTTTAAAATGACCAAACTACCCCTACGGGGCATAGTTTGTGTCTAAACTAGTTCGGGGCATAACGAAAGACATCCTACTGATGTCACAACATATTTGAAGCATATTAACTTAGAAAACCTGTATATGGCTCTTACGGATACCCGTTACGCATATTACGCGTTCGGCTCAGTTTATGTAACAAGTTTACATAAATTAGCCGAAACGGGTCAAACCTTATCGGTTTTATCTCAAAATCCAGAATGTGAATAATAAACCCATATTAAACAAGTCTTCAAACTTGTCGGGTCTGAATCACATTCTATCCGGTCTTCGCTTAATCGTGCGTACGAACCGTATCTTCGAAACTAGCCGGTCTAAGCTTAAGCATAATTAAAGACCCGCTAGGATTCTAATAGGTTATATTTAACCTTCGTTCCAGATTAGGAGAAACAGTAAAAGCTACCTGCTATTTGATTATTGTGACTATACTTTGCATCAAGGTAAATACTTTTAACTTATTTTCCCTATACGGGCTTGGGTTACGGTACATAGCGTACCGCTTGATCGGGCATCAAATCTCCACGCTTAGTGGGTAGTTGAATAATTTGATCGGCTCGTTTTAAACAGTCTTGTTTACTTTAAAGCCTTTGGGGGGGTTAATGACCATGTCCCGGATATCCTCGGCATTATCTTACGAGATGGCCACGACCTGAGCACGGGGTGTAGGCGTACACCTGTCGGTGTATAACTCATTATTGTGGTGTGTCTATTGATCTTTAACCCGGATACGTTCCGGGCTACTGAACGCATAAGTAACATGTAAATCGTTCACAAGATTATAATATTAAATAATTCTCCCAAGTTAAAATAAAAATGTTTATGCCATGTGCATCCAAACCAATTTTCAATCATTTTACAAAATGAGTCAGTTGAATGTATTTACCAGTGTAAACTGACGTATTTTCCCAAAAAGATTAATTGCAGGTACTAGGCGAAATAGGCTGGGATTCTCCTAAGCATCATTAGAAGTCTCGCAAGCTTAAGATGCCGAAGTCTGTTGAACCATAATTAATAATTTTATTATTCGATCCTACTGTGGATAAACACCGGATATTGTGACTTTGTTTACAAATAAATAAATTCGGTTGTATCTTATTTTAAATTGCTTCCGCTGTGCATTATTGTATTGTGTTGTTTGACTATTACGTTGCCAACCACGTCACGCTACTCCCCCACCGGGCCCACCGGTGACACGTGGAAATCGGGGTGTGACAGGTTGGTATCAGAGCCAACACTGAGTGAATTAAACACTAGCCTTTTGTGTTTAATCTCAGTTACACAATTGCACATATCTAAACCTTCGAGTCTAGACTTACAACATAGGACAAATTCTACCTTATTCGGTTTTTGTTTTGTCCTTTAAATTTTATATTTTTGTTATTGTTATCTCATGCTTTATTGACAGGAATAACAAAGATGCCTCCTAGATTCTTCCGAACACGAGGAAGAGGACGAGGAAAGGGGTTAGTTACAGCCCCCAACGACCACGAAGCTGGACCTTCGCAACGGCGAGCTCCATCCAACACCGAGAGTGACGACCCTCGGGAAAACCGAAGAAACCAATACGATCCGGCCAGACGATCGGTTTCGCATGCTTCCACACCTCCTGCTCTAAATCCCTATGAACCCAATAACCCTCAACCGTCTTACATACCACTACAGAGGTCCCTATCTCATCATTCATATGGGGACCCTACACCTGTTTTTAGGGGACAGTTTAACCCGGTTGGGTTCATACCAGAGCCCGTGGGTTTTAACCCACTGGGTCCGGAGGACCACTTTTCAGGAGATCACGCCGACGATATGGACGAGGATACGGACCCCGTCATGCCGGCAAGTGGTACTCTAAACCATCCGATCGAAATCTCCGACGGATCGTCCTTCCACGGATCACCCTATGGTGGTCCGGACAGTTTCCAAGCCCTGTTCGATCAACACCAGTGGTATTATACACCATCACACCACTCGTCGTCACATGGGCAGCATCAGCAGCAGCATTCTCAGCAGCAGCAGGAGCCGCAGCCACAGCCGCATCATCAAGATTCATCTGAGGATCACCGCTTTGTGGCAGTTACGCCACCACCTCCACCTCCACCGCCACCAGTTCAACCGCCACCTCCTCAACCGCCAAGGCGTAGGAGAACCGGTGCCCGCATGTCGGTGAGACCAGGGGACTTTCATTTCAGTTCCCCACGACAGTCAAGTGCAAGTCACTACCCGCCTCTTCAGGAGGACCCACAAATGGGTGGGCCTTCGCAGCCAGCTTTTCAACAGCCACCGCACATGGGTTTTGATAACCCAATTCCAGCGTACACGGGTCCAAGTACTTACAACCCGTTTGAGCCACCAGCTTACAACAACTACGGATACGCTGAGACAGATCCTTATATGGTAACGGCAAATTATAACGCCCTCAATGCCCAAGGACCCTACGGAGATCCATGGGGGGTAAGTTACCCGAATCAGGGGTACCCAATACCTCCCAGGCCTATCATTAGAACGCAGTCGCAGCCGCCACGATTTTCTCCCCCAGAACGGGAGGAAATTCTACATAGATTGAATCAGGTTGAGCGGGAAGCTCGCCGCGACCGCCAAGAGAAGCAGACCTTCTTCCAGGGATTAATAGGACTGCTCAAGGGAAAGAACAAGAAGGATTATTAAATCCTCCCAGCTGTTGTTGAGCCCCTGCGTGGGCATATTTGGTTGTTAAGCCCCTACGTGGGTGTGTATGTTTGTTTGTGTGTATTGACCCCTGCGTGGGTCTATCTTTCCATAAACCCCTATGAGGGTATGTTGTATGTTTAGTCCCTGCGTGGACTTATGTTTGTTTAAGTCCCTACGTGGACAATTGTTGGTGTGTTAGTCCCTACGAGGACTTGTGTCTTTCTGTAAGACCCCTACGTGGGCATGTCTTTTGTAAGACCCCTGCGTGGGCATATTGGTATGTTTTAGCTCCTGCGTGGGCAAATTTCATGTGTAAAAGATCCGTTTAGAGCGATATGTAATATAGTGATAAATTAATGGAGTGTTATTTTTATAAATTTCATGTTTGCCATTTGTGCATAAATAAATTATAAATGAAATAAATAAATTAAAATCATTCCTTTTAATCTGCCTAAGTAATTATTTAATTAAGAATCTTTAAGTGTGAAACCTAGCCTCGTGTCAAAAATAAGACCGGGCCAAAATGGTAAGACCGGTTTAAAAAATTCAAATCCCTGTTAACATCTTAAAACATGTTAACACTCCTGGCAGAAGTGATTCGTTAAAAAATCACATGTCATTCTTAAATGAATAAGGATTCTTTAGAAGATTCCTAATCCAGTTTAATGATCTCTGAATCCTGGATTTACATCATCAATTAAGATGATCATATTTAACCATACGTGGTAATATAGTGCCTACGGGCCTTGCTCATTTCTACATGAGCCAAAAGACAGTGGTAGCTATGACTCCCTGTCTAATAAAGGTAATGAACTAGGTTCAAACCTTAAAAGTCTTGATTCTCTGAAATCATAGTTTATGAAATAGTCCATGAGACCAAGCCTTATGTGCTAATATATATTGTTATTGTTTTATGTTTAGGATAAATTTTAATTGAAATCCTAAATTAATACGATTAAATAGTTAACCAAATATGGTCTCTGTTTACCATGGTTAACGAGTTACCCTAAGGGGTAATTCCATAATAAACTCCCAAATAAAATATTGTTCTTGTTTTCTGTAACAGTTCAATACAAATGGCTAACTCTAATGAAGTCAATAGTCATCCAGTGGCGCCAAATGAGAACGCCCAGATTACATTAACGGGTGCCGAGTTAAAAGCAATCATAGACGGCGCTGTTACTCAGGCCTTGGATAGACAGTATGAGGAATACAGTGGTACTCGGAGTAGGACCCACTCTGCATCACATTCAAAGCCCAGGACACATTCTGAGGCTCATAACAAACCTCCTCCCAAGAAGAATGGACCCAGAAAGACGGTGATGACCGTCAGTCCACCAACATAAAGCTGATATTTTTACTATTCCAGAAGGCTTAAAATAATTTATTTATCATTTAAGATCAGTAGCAAAAGGTTTGGAGTCGTTTGGATATGTAAAACTCATTTTATGGCCAGTAAGGGCAAAACCGACAATTACCGGATTAAGCCTACGACTATAAGTTATGCTCAGCCTAAAATTTATTAAAAATCTTTAAAAATCCCAAAATAATATATTACATCAGTGGGTAAAAGATTTGATATCAAAAAGTAGGCTTAACTAGGCTATACGCTAATTACGCCGTTTTATTAACATAAAGCTTTTAATTTTACGCTAACGAGCATAACTCTTATTCTACACCTCAAACTGATGTCAAACTTTGCATACAAGTCTATATATCAGTAATTAAGGTTTCTACTCTTTTACATTTTCAAAAATCACGTTTTAAGGTGAAAAGGGCATAATGGTCAACATATGAGCAATTAACGGAATCATGCGTATTAATCGGTTAACTAATGAACCATAGTGTATAATCACAGAGGGTTATACTAGCATGTAACCTGGTCCAAATGAAGCTCTTAGGTATTTCTAAATCATACCAAAACGGGTCAGAACTGAAAGTCAAAGTAAAAGTCAAACTATGCGACTTTCGGTTCCGAACCGGGTCTAAATAGGAAATTGTCGGGTTGAACATGTTTAGACATGTTCCTACACTAATTACTAAGTTATAACAATGATCAAACAGGTTGTATATGTTCTACATTGCTAATTATGCATAAATTGTAAACTAAGTATCCTGTTGACTTTTTAAATACCAGTTTGACCCGACATTAGACCTAGTTAGAGTGGGAATCAGGGGGAAACCTTTTAAGGGTTTATTACCCACATAATTACCAACTTATAACTACTCTTGATTCGACTAATCACTGGACCATTAGTGATTAATCTTAAAGTCAACCGTTAATTACGACGGTTTGACTTTTAAGCTAAAACTAAGCTAAAACTTAACTAAGGAAGGATTAGCAAACTTACCAAGGTCCTATGCACGAAATGTGATCACTTGAGAGCAGACTTGAGCTCCAGAAATGATCAGGAATGCAAGAGAAGGTGTAAGGAACTTGGTTGCAACTTTGGTCCTTTATATAGTGTTTAATCCACCACAAAATGTTGACAACTCAAGCTACAACTGACCACAACTCATCAACACATATCCCTAAGGTTCTAGGAGGCATTTAGGGGTCGCCCATTATGTGGAAAATCGGATAAAAGTCGAGTAGAAAGCACAAGGGCAGACAAGGAACAAAAATTTGCATCAGATAGGCCCTCGCGTGACGCGAGGGACCCCCCTGGCTTCGCGTGGCGCGAGGCCCTCCTGCAGCAAATCAGAACTTTAGATTTATTGCGTATTGATCCTTGGCTCTTCAAACTTCGATTAGACTTTTGTTTCTTGCATCTTGAACCCTCCAAATTGATTTATAAGGGCTTTAAAACATATACCTACTTTGTTAAGTCCCCGGTTAACTTTATTGTTACCCGAAAAGTCCTAACTTTCAACGTTGACGCTTTAACCCCTTGCACACGAATTTGATCATAACTTTCTCATACGATTACGAAACTTTATGAAATTTATATCGTGCATTCTAGTGAGCATAATTAACCGTTACAAAGCTTCGGGTTTGTCAAAAGGTCACTCAGAGGTATAACTTAAACATGTTGACACATTTAACCCCTGTAGTTTGTAATCTCTCACTTTTAGCTTCGTATGATCCATGATTTATTCGTTTGATGGTATAAACATTATGTAGGGTTAATGTACAATATATTTATTCACTGTTGACATTTAGAACTCGTATTTTCATATACTTTTCAAGTTTGTCAACTTTAGTCCTTTCAGATCATTATTTCACACGTTCAAACTTATGACACGTGTCGATACATTATAGGACGTGAATTTTCGAGGTGTTACACAAATCACTGCAACCTGTGGACAGTGTTGTAAAAATCGGAATTAATCGGCGCCTAGGCGGTGCCTAGGCGCTAGTCGGCCGTTAACTGATTAATTTTGAGCTAGTCGGACCATTAATCGGTAGTCGGTCAAGTCGGTCCTAGTCGGTCCAAGGCGGACCTAGTCGGTCCAAGGCAGACCAAATCGGCCCAAGTCGGCCCACTCTTTTTTAGTTTAAATCTGGCCCAAACAAATGTTTTTAACCATTAAATACATGGACCAACTTGTTTAGTTCCAACCTGGCCCAAAAAAACATGTTTTTAACCCATTAAAACATATTCCATGAGACCATGACTGATATGTTAATGTTTAAATACTTAAATTGCTATGTTTTAAACTTCATTGTTTAAATTTTGAACTATTTTTAAGTATTATATTGATATTAACGTGTGTATTGAATGTTTAAATACTTGATTAGCTATGTTTGAAACTTAGTTGTTTGAATTTTGAACTATTTTTAAGTATTATATTGATATTAATGTATGTGTATATATATAAATTTAAAAATTATATATATAAATTCCGATCCGATTAATCCTGATTAATCCCGATTAATCCCTAGTCGGTACTCCACCGCCCGACTGGCGCCTAGCGATCTCTACAACACTGCCTGTGGATGCTCGCATGCTATGTTGCTCGCTTATGCCACATTGCTCGCTGTTTACTCACTAATCGCCATCGCTATTCTCGAACGCGCGAACTTGAATGATAGGTTTCTTTTAACTTACGGGTAAAAGTTGGGTAGGATATTTAAACATCATTTGGATTTTTAGTAATTAAATAAGCTGGATTTTTAGTAATTAAATAAGCTGAAAAACTTAGACAAAAAACAAAACCTTTTTTTTATTTATAAAAGATTATTATTATTTTGGCCTCCAACTATTTTAAAGCATTTCTTATTATAACATAAGTTGAATAAATAAACTAAAAGGAAACAGCAAATTACAAGTTAAATATCCTGCCATGCTAATCATTAGACCCTTGGGTATGGGGAGGATAGTCTCCAAAGGGACTATCCTCCACATAAGCGCCACGTAAGCATGGGGGGAGGACCATCCCCTTGGAGACTATCCAAGGGTGTGGTGGATGCTCCTCCCCCATTTTTTTATTATTTATTTTTTGCCATATTAATTAAAACAAAGTAAATAAAAATTAAAAAAGTTACATTTAAATAAAAACTTAAAATTACATTTAAAATAAAAATCTTAAAGCTACATTAAAAAAAAAACCCTAAAGTAACATTAAAAAAAAAAACCTAAAGAAACATTAAAAAAAACCTAAAGTTACAAATAAATAAAAAAACTACGCGTTGTTTTCTCCGAGACTCCAAATGTGATCGATCAAGTCCGACTGAAGATTGACATGTGTGAAATCGTTATGTAACGAGAACCTGTTCAAATCTTGTTCTTCTCCGCTAACCGGAACATTATTCTCCTCCACCGCGTTCTCGTCATACTCACAAATTGCATGTCCTTCGTCTTCGAGGATCATGTTATGCAGCAGAATACAAGCATACATACAGTATCGCAACGTTTTGGGTGTAAAAGCGCGTGCTGGGTTTTCAATAATATGCCATCTTTGTTGGAGAACCCCAAAACACCGTTCAATATTTTTTCTAGCCGCTTCTTGAAACTTGGCAAATTTCTTTCTTTTTTCATCCGAAGGATGCCTAACCGTTTTAACTATTGTAGAGTATTGTGGGTATATTCCATCGGCAAGATAATACCCGCGTCTGTACTCCACGCCCGAAACTGTAAAACTCGTATCAGGACCGACCCCTTTTATAACATCGTCAAAAACCTCCGAATTTTGTAGAACGTTGATGTCGTTATTCGAACCAGGAATACCAAAGAAAGCATGCCAAATCCATAGGTCTTGAGACGTAACAACTTCTAGAATTATTGTTGGATGTCCCTGATCGCCTCGCGTATACATTCCTCGCCAAGCGGTAGGACAATTCCGCCATGGCCAATGCATGCAATCAATGCTCCCGAGCATGCCTGGAAAACCGTGCCTTGCTTGGTGGTGTTGATACAAATTTTGAACGTCATTGTGATTCGGTTTTCGCAAATATTTTTGGCTGTAGAGCTTCACCATAAATTTGCAAAACTTGTATAAACATTCTCTAGCAGTTCTTTCAGACATCTTTAAGTATTCGTCCCAAGAATCGGCTGTCGTCCCATAAGCAAGTTGACGAATCGCCGCAGTACATTTCTGTAAGGTGGTGAAGCCCATTTTGCCTCTAGCATCGGGTCGCATGGTAAAAAACGGGTGATAAGCGGCTAAATCGTCGGCGATACGTAAGAAAAGTCGACGACTCATTCTGAAACAGCGTCTAAAAATAGCCTCCGAGTACAGCGGCTCGTCGGCAAAGTAATCAACGATTAATCTTTGGTTAGCACCTACAAAATAACAAAATATATATACAACTTATAATTAAAAAAAATAAGACTAAAAACATAAACTTAAAAAATTTAGAACAAATATATAAGAATATAAATATAAGAATAAAAATATCACTAACTTTCTCGGTCTCGCTAGATGTGTGGGTTCCTGTTTCGTGGTTGTGACGAAACCTCCTCCTCCTCTTCTTCTTCCAAAATTATTTGTGTCGCCTCTACCACCTTGTTTATAAAAAAATTTACGGCTTCCATGGTGTCCGTCGAACCCGATGAAGAAGAAGATGACATGGTGTATTTTTTAGAGAAGATTATGTGGGTATTTTGTATAAAAATGTGGGAGTTATTTGGAGAAAGTGGGTGAATTTTGCTATAAAAGTGGATAGATATGTGGGTATTTATAAAGGTTTTAAATTAATTTGAATTTTTTTTTTAAATTAGCCGTTATTCAACGGATATATTGAATGGACCCCACCACAAATGCCCCGTCTCCACCGTCTGATTTCCGACGCCTTTGCCGCGACGGGCCCCAAGGGGGCGGTGTTGGACGTTCCTAATGGGGGACGAGCCTTTGCCGAAGCCCATACCCATTAGTCTAATTAGAGGCAACTATTTATTAAATAGGCTTTTACAAATTGAAGTGATGAATATATAATCTTGTCATTTTAGCGTCTTCATATATAACCGTATAACATAAATGCCGGGGAAATTCTAGATCCGTATTCAGTATCTAATTAAAAAGCATCAAACGAAGGACATATTATAATAATATCTAGATCCATATTTAACAAATGGCATTTAAACTTAAAAGTTTTGTTTTGTTTTTTGCTCATTGACACACAATAAGTGTACAATTTTATATTTATAAAAAAAAAAGTTCTAGATTATACATATTGTTTGAATATACGGGGTTAGGTCGAAACCAACTCCTAAAAATAAGAAGTTGTAGGGAGGGTATCAAATAGATTTTGATTGAACTAGCGGTATTGAAACCATCTCATCAGTGGCGGATCTAGAAAACCTTCGTAGGGGTAACGTCTTAAAAGAAAGGGGTAACGAAATCGAAAAAACGTTAAAAAAATATCAAATTTTTCCAAAATTTACACTACCACCGGAGCTCCAAGGGGTAGCGGAGGCTACCCCTTCTCATATGGTACATCCGCCCCTACATCTCATCAAACTTTATGATATATGAGATTTTATGTTTTCGCTTTTTAGCATATATTTTCCATTCATAGTTTTGGTTTCACACCCCATGACGAGAAAGAAAGTATATAGAATGTGATATAATTATTAGAATTTATTCCATGAGGAGTATAATCTAGTTGAAAATCGATAGTTTGGTTATGAATTAATTGTAACCAAATTTATTGTACGGTCATTGTAACAAGTGCATATAGAGTGAATTGGAAACAATAGGATGTGTGTTGAAAGACGAGATAGAGAGTAGGAAGTAGGAACTGTAGGTTTGGTTTTCGGGTTTTGTGTGTGTTTTTTTTAAATTGTAACCAAATACCGACTCTAATAAGATTTGAGTTAACCAGCAATTTGGTTTCAGGTTTCACATTAATTCCGATCGATGTAATCTGGCTACTAGTTGGGCTATTAAATGGGTAGCTACTTAGGCTACCAAAATGGTTTTTATTTTAACACTTGATACTAGATAGAACTTCTAAGGTTGGCCACTATGGAGTAACGCCTCAGCTACGGGGATTGGCAGCCATTGTGATTGGGTGTCACACACCGCTGGAAGTGTTGTTAAACACTACGTGAGGGCGGTTCTCGTGAGACTACCACAACGTGAATGGGGAGATGTGGTTGTGGGTCCCATGTCAGTGGTCACATGACCGTTTTGATTAAAAAATCTTTTAAAAAATAAATTTAAACATATATATATATATATATATATATATATATATATATATATATGACAAGGATCCGTTAGGAACCACCATTTATTGCGAGAACCGCGAGAACCAATGTTAACACAACCAAAAATACCTAAAAAACACACACATTTTTTTTAATTTTTTAATAAAAATCGTTACTTTTCGATTTTAATATTTCTAAGGGTATTCAAGTCCATTCAAGTCAATAGTTTCTCTCTCATCCAATCCCCCCTCCCGTTTTGAAACGTTAATAACTTTTTTCATATGACATTATTTTTTTATAAAAATTGCACTATAAAAATGAACGTTTTTTTATCTTTAAAACGAGCACACTATTGTTATACTTTTGAAAAAAAAGTTTTCGATAACCCAAATGCGTAAAACACAAAAGAATGATTTTTTTTTCTAAAACGCAATGGACTAAAAGCACAAAAGAAAGTGTTCCTTCTAAAACGCAATACACTAAAAACAACAAAGAAAATGGTTTTTTTTTTTTTTTTTTTTTTTTTTTTTTTTTTTGTAACGCCCCAAAAAAAAATGTAATTTAATTATTTTCTCTAAAATAGTTCATGAAAGGAAGGTTTGGGCTAAAATAAATAAACGTTAGGAACCGAGGGACTAAACATGAAAAATTGAAAGAAAGACTAGTTAAATGAGATAACACACACACTAGACACTTCTAGTGTGTGCGTGTCCAGGAGAAAAGAAAAGAACACCCCAAACCGTAGTTCACTAATTCCATCAAATTGAAGGTGATTTCAAGCCGAACGATTGTAGGAACGCAAATCCTTGGTCATCAAGGTGTGAATAACAAAGTGGTAAGTTGAATTTCTTGAAATCATGAACTTTAGGAAATGGGTTTTTACCCAACTATGATTAATGTTGTGATATATACCAATAGAAGTTAAGATTATGAATTAGAACTCGATTGATGTCCGGGTTATGGTGATTTAACTTGTTTAGAGGGATGGAACATAGATGAATGATGTAGGATGAGAGAATCTCATTAACTTGCTTGATTGTTATGAACTTGTAGATTAGTATGTGAAGATACTTGTAATTAAATACCCTATAAAGGTGAAACCCGCCAAGTGTTTGATAAAATGCCTAAAAGAACAAATAACAAGATGTTGTATGATAAAAGTGTGTAAAAGAATGAAATGTTATGTAGTCGGGCTAAACGGGTGAATGTGTTGATGTAGGCGTAAAAGAAGAAGGTTCGAGTGCTAGGAGGTCGGACAACTCACAGGATCGAGGTATGTTGTTTTATGCATACAAGTTTTACTTTCTAGTTGTCATTGTTATATTAGAACCGTAATTATGATTATTCGTAAATGATGTATAGTTGATAGCTTAACCCGTCTCGAACGGGCCGTAAGAGATGATAAGGATGAAAAAGTTATGTTATGTTCGGTTGGTCTTGAGCTAACCGTATTTTGGAAAGCCAATGAAGGAATGTAATGAAAGAGTTAAATCTGTCATGAACAGATTGGAATGATGTTTATGTTGCGTTATTGTCTAATCCGAAATTAACGGATTATTAAATGTTAAGCATTATCTCGTTTGGAGATGGTAGGAAATAACCCGTTCAACGGGTCGATGGAAGTGAGATTATGACATGGTTATGTGATGACGCAATGGATGTTAGTTTTTATTTAATATCATATATAAGAAACTGATTAGTTAAACCTGAATTGCGATGTAGGTAAAGCTGCGATTTAGGTGGCGTGGCGAACTTGGAGACGAACACCAACATGCACACCATGGTCTATGCGCTTCCGTAGTAGTCGCCCTTTTGAAACAATATTTTTTGTTAAACTTATACTTCTTGAAGTATGTCTTTTGTTATGTAAATTATGGTTTTAGAAACTTAGTCGTTCGTATTTAGGAACTTTAAACTTGCGTCTTGACAGGGTAGTTCGGATTAACACTTGTAACTAGACTAGGGGAGGTGTTGATCTCGAACTAGCTACAAGGGCATTTTGGTAAAAATGTAAAACTTTATGTCTAAAGTTAAATCTTGAAGTTTACATGTATTTATCTTAAGTCGAAAATAAGGGCGTTATATTTTTCTAAAACGTAATGGATAAAAAACACTTCAAAATGTCATGCAATGGACCAAAAAAATACATGAATGTGTTTTTCCTAAAATGCAATAGACAAAAAACACAAAAGAAAGTGTTTTTTTTTTTCTAAAATGCAATAGACTAAAAACACATAAAAGTGTGTTATACCTAAAATGCAATGAACTAAAAACATCTCAAAATGTGTTTTTCTAAAACATATTGAACCAAAAAACACATAAAAATATGACTTTCCTAAAACGCAATATACAAGAAACACAAAAGAAAGTGTTTTTTTTTTCTAAAATGCAATGGACTAAAAACATATAAAAATATGTGTTACCTAAAACGCAATGAACTAAAAACACTTCAAAATGTGTTCGAAGAAACACACATTGGACCAAAAAACACATAAAATGTGTTTTTTGGGGGTTTTAGTTTTTAGCATTTAGCTTGGGGGGGGGGGGGGGTAGGTTTTTTTAAGGGGGGGGTTAGGTTTTTTTAACTATTTTAGGTTGTGTTCACATTGGTTCTCGCGGTTCTCGCAATAAAGGTGGTTCTCGCATGAACTATATATATATATAGGGGAATGTTCATTGGGGAACACTAAAAAAGTGGGGAACAGCGGGGAACCGGCTCAAACGAACTCCGATTGGACTCATTCCAGCGGCGTTGGAACTGGCTCGTCGAACCCTAACTAAGATCTCTTAACCCTAAACCCTAAATCCTAACTCCTAAACTCTAAACCCTAAAGCTAAAAAATAAGGTTAAAACCTAAGCTAAACCGTAAAATCTAAACTATAAACCCTAAACGCTAAACCCTAAAGCTAAACCTAAAGCTAAACCCTAAACCCTAAAGCTAAACTCTAAACCCTAAAGCTAAACCCTAAAAGCCAAACCCTAATATATTTAGGGTTTAGGGGTTATGATTTAGGGTTTAGGGTTAAAAGATCCTAGTTAGGGTTTGGTGAGACGGTTCCAACGCCGCTGGAATGAGTCCAATCGGCGTTCGTTTGAGTCGGTTCCCCACTATTCCCCACTTTTTTAGTGTTCCCCAATGAACCTCACACTATATATATATATATACAGTGATGGACCTAAGTTTTTTTTTCCAATGGGGTCCATTTTTTTCGGTGTTCAAAATTCATAACAGAACGTTAAAATTTTCGGGTTGGTGCTCGTTCGGGTCTTGTCAGAGCAAGGTTTGAATTAGATTTAAAAAAACTGAAAAGACAAGCTATACAAGGATTGAATCCATGACCTCTTGTTGGTAAAGAGGGGGGTTTACCACTATATACAAGGATTGAATCCATGACCTCTTGTTGGTAAAGAGGGGGGTTTACCACTACATCAACTTTCTTTTTCTTTTTATGTTGTCCACCTAATTGTATTTATGGGGTACTTATAAAATTTAATATACTGAACCTACTAATTTTTAAAAAAAATTAGGGTCCGGGGACCCCGACCCGCTCTGTGACAACCCGAGTTTCTGAGATTCCATATTCTTATTATTACACGTTAATTGTTTAGATTGCTTGTTTACACGACTTATTTGTTCCACAACTATACATGTTTGCAATACGTTAAACCGAATTGTGATTGATATATTTATATATGATGTGCCTGATATGTGTATGTATGTTAATATATGTTTGATATTAATTGTTTAGTTGTAATTCAAGGTGGAACCTTTTGCCGAAAACCTTCACCCGAAATCACTCTAGCAAAAGACACCCCATGACCGAAAACACATGGGCCAACGAAATCAAAGTGGGCCTTTGATTTTCAGCCAAACCGAGCCCACCTCTTTCTACTTATTAATTATGTATAATAATTCTTAATACACACAACCATTGCAAACCCTAAAACAACTCTCACCCCATTACTGGATTGCGACGGCAACCCCTCCTGCTTCTCTTCTTGTCACGCAATTGAGAGACAAGAACAAGTGAGATCTTCTGTTAGGTAATATCTTATTAATTTGTTTTGATTCCTGATGTTATGTGATAATGCACGTACGTGATGTTAACTTGATTTGATCATGGGCATGTAGGTTGGTTTAGGATATATGGATTTATGATAAGGAAATCGTTATGGCTTAAACCAATAGTCAGGCTATTGAAATCAATTATGTGATTGACTGAATGGAAATATGGTGTGTTAATGAATGTAAATTGTATCGAAACTGTTGTGTAGATGGAACAGGGAAGGGTTGCGTGTGTGTGTAAACAGTTGATCTCCACAACCCTTATATCACCAACTAACCATTTTCAGTAATCGCATGTGAAGCTATTAATTGACATCATGATCATCACTAGTCCATGTTACAACCTAATAATTGGTCCAGTCATATGTCTTCTAGTAGTCAAATCACACTTGGGTTTGTCAGGAGAGTTATCATGTGCATGTGGAGAACTATTTTGCATGATAATTATTGTCGACAAATGTGCTTCAAGTTTACATGAGATTCCATAGGGTATGCATGTAAAATGGCGGCTAACATTTGTTTTTAGTGCATGTGCAATGTCAGGGAGTTATGATTTAATATACATGTGCCATATGAGTATGTGATGAGTAAATGTTGACTTGAATGTTGAGGATGTCTCTATTAATTAATAGTCTGAATAAACTTCGATTAGTGTGTTGTGCATGATGATAATGACTTATATGCTAGGGCACTATCTGTTATCAATGTTTTGATAAATGTGTTTCTTCACAAACTGATGTTGACTTTGGACATGGCTGCCGAAGACTATGATGTAATTTTGAAATGTATGTGACTCTGTTAAGATATTAACTCTGTTAAATTGGTTAACCCCGTTAGATATTAACTCGGTTAAGTTTATTGTGTAACGTTGTTAGTCAATAAACCCTGTTAAGCTAATTAACACTGTTATATTATTAACTCTGCCAAGTGGATTAAATCTGTTAATTATGTGACTTCATTATACACGTTAATTCAGTTAAACCTGTTAACTCGGTTAAGTGAGTTGCATGAAATTGACTAACTGTTTACATAATACAACATGCTAACTGTCAAGCACACTCTGTGATAGTATTGTGATACTAGTTACTTGTGAAACGTTACGAACATAAACTGATTTAGTATACGTGCACTATAGGACGTGATTGATTTCTTGTGAGCACTTAACTTAGCATACCGAGCAAACCTAAGGTGAGTTCACTGCATTTCTCAAGCATGCGTCCCGGTGGTCTGGGACAACTAGTAAACATTTGGAAGGGAATCTTGGGTAAACAGTTAAATTGGGTTTTGGTTATTGAACATGGAATCTATCATTATCGGATTGCCTGTAGGGCAATGGGGTAATTAGTTGATAGCGCTATTAGGCTTGATACCTCGCACCGGGCCGTAAGGACGGGCGCGAACTAATTATCTGGGCATCATTACCAATGCTTGGTTAGGGGCATTGGGGACTGGACACACTTCCAGGTTATTAAGGGACACACTTCCCGGATACATATGGGCACACTCCCTAGGGTATCTCAACAAGTCATAAACAGCATCATATCACAACGTTGAATTGGCTTAACAGATATCTGGTAACTACACACGTTAACAAAACCTTGAACTCACCAGCGTCGTCTGACACACTTGTCTGCATGCTTGCAGGTTTATAGGGTTATATCTTGTGGAACTTGCTGTCTGGAAGGCTGGAGTGGTCATGGGTCGAGAAACAAAGAATCTCCATACAAGCTTAATGGTTTATGTACACATGGTTTACGAAATACTTAACAAATGAATCATGCTTCCGCTGTATACAATGAATGACATATAACATTTGTAACACTTTATGTTAATGAATGAAAGTTTATTTAAATACATTTATGAGTTCAATGTGATTGGTGGCTTGGATCCTGGTACGACACACGCCTCGCGGGGGTTTCCGCATGTGGTATTTTGGGGGTGTGACAGTTTGGTATCAGAGCCACTGGTTATAGTGAACTTGGTTTTAAAAACGCTTTTATAAAACCAGACTATAACCGAACAGTTTTGACAACAGAGAATACGACCATGACACTCAGCTCCAGATTGCAAGGTTCGTCTCTTGAACTCATTGTACTGCGTAACTAGTGAACACTTACATATGATATTGCATGTGATTGCACGTTTAACACAACAGTATGAACTTACGTATTACTTGCACGTGTTATATGACTACTAGGGTGGTGTTTCCCTAAACATTCGTGACTCACGTTTTGTGATGCTCTTTGTTTGCTACTCGAGTTTGAGGAACCATTCGACATGAGTTAGGAGGAGCTGAGATGAGCATGCAAATCACAATATTATTGTGGGTGCACACATAATAATAATGTGGGGTGCATGTGAGTCCCAGTGAGGCTTAACAAGTGAAGAAGGGGTTCCGCTCTGTTATTTGATCAGTGTGAAACGTAACAAATTTATAGGAGTCATATCAGTGACCGTCTCCTACTCGAATGTGACCTTTTCACCTCTCTCTGAATCCTTTCGAATCTCGATGCCATCGAGTAGTACCTGAACACTCATCTGAACGCCTAGCGAAACGTGTAGAATGTTAGGTGCTTGCACGGACGTCCTTGTGCTGCTCTATATCTTTCTCGCTTCTCTTCGTTTGCTGAAACTCTATGTATTGACGTCTTAGACTCCGAAGTGTGGACACTTTGGCAACACTGCCACAACATACCGCGTATTACTCAATCTACTTGCTAGATCGATGGACAAAAGGGTGAGCGTAGTATTTTACCGACCTCAGTATTTGGACAACCCTGATTACCGGCAACAAACACCAGCACATTGACTTCAATCGAATTCTTAACTCTAGTCAGCGACTCGTGGGAGTCAACTCTTACGAATCAATCGGAACATAAGCGATGACAACAGATTATAGTGTGAAATATGTGGCTACCAGCACAGTGAGTAGCGCGTGGCACAGAATGTGAAAAGATGGATTTTGATGGTGAAAGATTGTAGGGCTTCGTTTCAAGCAACGGCATTGGGGGCAACAGTCGCGGCAACATCAAGGTACTCGTAATCGTAGTCTACAGCATGGAAACGAAGATGACATTGACAGGGATTGACTGTTGCTAAGTCAAGACGTCAACAACCAAGGGAATAATGATAGTAATGGGAACCCTCGCAACCATAACAACAACACTGGAAATGATGCTCGTGGAAGGACATTTAGGATTGGCGTAGGCGACGTCATGCATAGCAGCAACATGGTAGCTTGTATGGGTAGCTGTTCGCTTCGTCTCTATTTTGCTTGACCCTGATACTTCTTGAAAACCAAACCTGATGTGGAATCGGCTGATGGCAAGTCAAATGAAATCTCATATGTTCGTTGGGGTGTAAACACGACCTTGTGGGACAAATGTTCGACGTCGACCTTCCTTCTACTATCCTCGATGGGTACAACGCAGTAGTTAGTGTGAGTTGGTTATCCAGGAATCACGCAGATATACTCAGTGAGGAGAAAACTTTGAGTGGAGAATCGTTATTTGTTCTAAAGCATCAGAGTAGTGCAAAAGGTAGTGCCATTTCATCTATGAAGGTCAGAAGTGTCTACGGAGGGATTACTCCGCAGTGTTAGCAACCGTTACTGATGTTAGGGCTGAGGGAAAAGAGGATCGAGGATCCACCAATTGTTTGTGATCCCTCTCGGTTTGCTACCCGAGGAACTTTCAGGCTTACTTCCACAACTGTTAGGCAAAATCTCAGTTTAATCTCACGCCAGAAGCAGCCTTGGTCACGCGTACTCCATACCGACTTGCACCAGGAGGGCTGCCAGAACTGTCTAATCAACTTCAGGAACTACCGGGTGGGAGTTTTAGCGATCTAGCTCTTCGCCCTGGGGAGCTCCAGTACTAGTTGTAAAGAAGAAGGACGGTACCTTCCGCATGTGTATAGACTACCGCGAACTGAACAAGGTGACTGTGAAGAATCGCTATCCTCTTCCACGCATCGACGACTTATTCGACCAATTGCAAGGGTCGAGTTATTACTCGAAGATTGATCTGAGGTCAGGTTATCACCAACTGAGAGTCCGGGATGAGGACGTCTCCAAAACAGCATTCAGAACACGCTACGGCCACTACGAGTTTCTAGTCATGCCATTCGGGTTAACGAACGCGCCTGCGATTTTCATGGACCTTATGAACAGGGTGAGCAAACCCTATCTTGACAAGTTTGTTATTATTTTCATTGATGACATCCTGATCTACTCAAAGAGTCGGGAGGAACACGAGCAACACTTACGACTTATTTTGGAACTCCTACGAACGGAACAACTATACGCTAAGTTTTCAAAATGCGACTTCTGGCTTCGTGAAGTCTACTTTCTAGGCCACGTGGTAAACAAGGATGGGATTCATATCGATCCATCCAAGGTAGATTCGATCAAGAACTGGCCTGCACCTCGCACACCGACAGAAATACGCCAATTCTTGGGTTTGGCGGGATACTATATAAGGTTCATCAAAGACTTTTCAAAGATTGCACAGCCGCTTACACTACTGACACAGAAAGGTGTTGTTTATCGTTGGGGTAATACACAGGGAACAGCGTTTCAGCACTTAAAGGATAGACTTTGTAGCGCACCTATCATCTCATTGCCTGAAGGCACGAACGATTTTGTAGTCTACTGCGACGCATCCATCCAAGGTCTTCGATGTGTGTTGATGCAACGGGATAAAGTCATTGCTTATGCTTCGCGCCAACTTAAGATTCACGAACGGAATTACACAACACATGATTTAGAGCTGGGAGCTGTTGTCTTTGCGCTCAAGATATGGCGACATTACCTGTATGGCACTAAGTGCACCATCTACACTGATCACAGGAGTCTCAAGCATATTTTCAAGCAGAAGGAATTGAACATGCGGCAACGTCGATGGGTCGAACTACTTAACGATTACGAATGTGCTATAAAGTACCATCCGGGCAGAGCCAATGTTGTGGCTGACGCCCTCAGTCGAAAGGACACCGCGCCTAAGCGCGTGCGAGCTTTACAACTCACTATACAGTCTAGTCTTCCTTCCCAGATACGAGATGCTCAGGTAGAAGCATTGAAACCAGAAAACGTCAGGGCTGAAGCCCTACGTGGCTCAAGGCAACGCTTATAACAGAAGGAAGATGGTGCTTACTATGTCACAGGACGCATTTGGGTCCCACTTTATGGTAACTTACGCGAGCTGGTAATGGATGAAGCTCATAAGTCTCGCTACTCAGTACATTCCGGTTCGGATAAAATGTACCACGATATCAAAACTACATACTGGTGGCCTAGCATGAAAGCTCACATAGCAACTTACGTTAGCAAGTGTTTGACTTGTGCGAGAGTCAAAGCGGAATATCAGAAACCTTCAGGTCCACTTCAACAACCTGAGATACCACAATGGAAATGGGAACAAATTTCCATGGATTTTGTTACTGGCCTACCTAGATCTCAGCGCTGAAATGATACTATTTGGGTGATCGTGGATCGACTCACAAAGTCTGCTCACTTCTTGGTTATCAAGGAAACGGACAAGTTCTCCACACTAGCAGACGTATACTTGAAGGAAGTGGTCTCAAGGCACGGGGTGCCCACCTCTATTATCTCTGATCGTGATGCACGTTTTACTTCAGAACTGTGGCAAGCAATGCACAAATCTTTTGGCTCTCGTTTAGACATGAGCACAGCTTATCATCCTCAGACAGATGGGCAGTCTGAGCGCACTATTCAAACTCTAGAAGACATGCTTCGGGCGTGCGTAATTGACTTTGGCAATGGCTGGGAAAAACATCTGCCACTTGTGGAATTTTCGTACAATAACAGCTACCACACCAGCATTAAAGCTGCTCCATTTGAGGCATTGTACGGGCGTAAATGCCGGTCACCTCTTTGTTGGGCAGAGGTGGGTGACAGTCAGATCACAGGTCCAGAAATGGTAGTTGATACTACTGAAAAGATTGCTCAAATACGACAACGCATGGCGGTAGCTCGTGACCGTCAGAAAGCATACGCAGATAAAGACAGGAAACTACTCGAGTTCCAGGTTGGGGATCGAGTGCTACTCAAAGGTTCACCCTGGAAGGGTGTGGTTCGTTTTGGCAAACGAGGCAAACTTAACCCACGATACGTCGGACCATTCGAAATCATTGAGAAAATAGGCAAAGTGGCCTACCGACTGAACTTACCAGCTGAACTCAGTGCAGTTCACAACGTCTTTCACGTGTCGAATCTGAAGAAGTGCCTGTCAGATGAGACCCTCATAGTTCCTTTGAAGGAGCTCACTATCGACAAACAGTTGCGATTCATCGAGGAACCAGTTGAAATCACGGACCGGGATGTTAAGGTCCTCAAACACACCAGAATACCTCTTGTTCGAGTTCGTTGGAACTCCCGTCGTGACCCAGAGTTCACCTGGGAACGAGAAGATCAAATGAAACTCAAATATCCCCAGTTATTCGAAAACAGTACAACCACTACTGAGGCTGAAGCTACTACAGAATTTCGGGACGAAATTCCAAATCAACGGGGGGATGATGTGACACCCCAGGAAAAACCAGTAAACTACACAACACAACTAGCTTCCTCAGTAACTACGTGCTAAATTTCGGGACGAAATTTCTTTCAAGTTGGGGATAATGTGACAACCCGAGTTTCTGAGATTCCATATTCGTATTATTACACGTTAATTGTTTAGATTGCTTGTTTACACGACTTATTTGTTCCACAACTATACATGTTTGCAATACGTTAAACCGAATTGTGATTGATATATTTATATATGATGTGCCTGATATGTGTATGTATGTTAATATATGTTTGATATTAATTGTTTAGTTGTAATTCAAGGTGGAACCTTTTGCCGAAAACCTTCACCCGAAATCACTCTAGCAAAAGACACCCCATGACCGAAAACACATGGGCCAACGAAATCAAAGTGGGCCTTTGATTTTCAGCCAAACCGAGCCCACCTCTTTCTACTTATTAATTATGTATAATAATTCTTAATACACACAACCATTGCAAACCCTAAAACAACTCTCACCCCATTACTGGATTGCGACGGCAACCCCTCCTGCTTCTCTTCTTGTCACGCAATTGAGAGACAAGAACAAGTGAGATCTTCTGTTAGGTAATATCTTATTAATTTGTTTTGATTCCTGATGTTATGTGATAATGCACGTACGTGATGTTAACTTGATTTGATCATGGGCATGTAGGTTGGTTTAGGATATATGGATTTATGATAAGGAAATCGTTATGGCTTAAACCAATAGTCAGGCTATTGAAATCAATTATGTGATTGACTGAATGGAAATATGGTGTGTTAATGAATGTAAATTGTATCGAAACTGTTGTGTAGATGGAACAGGGAAGGGTTGCGTGTGTGTGTAAACAGTTGATCTCCACAACCCTTATATCACCAACTAACCATTTTCAGTAATCGCATGTGAAGCTATTAATTGACATCATGATCATCACTAGTCCATGTTACAACCTAATAATTGGTCCAGTCATATGTCTTCTAGTAGTCAAATCACACTTGGGTTTGTCAGGAGAGTTATCATGTGCATGTGGAGAACTATTTTGCATGATAATTATTGTCGACAAATGTGCTTCAAGTTTACATGAGATTCCATAGGGTATGCATGTAAAATGGCGGCTAACATTTGTTTTTAGTGCATGTGCAATGTCAGGGAGTTATGATTTAATATACATGTGCCATATGAGTATGTGATGAGTAAATGTTGACTTGAATGTTGAGGATGTCTCTATTAATTAATAGTCTGAATAAACTTCGATTAGTGTGTTGTGCATGATGATAATGACTTATATGCTAGGGCACTATCTGTTATCAATGTTTTGATAAATGTGTTTCTTCACAAACTGATGTTGACTTTGGACATGGCTGCCGAAGACTATGATGTAATTTTGAAATGTATGTGACTCTGTTAAGATATTAACTCTGTTAAATTGGTTAACCCCGTTAGATATTAACTCGGTTAAGTTTATTGTGTAACGTTGTTAGTCAATAAACCCTGTTAAGCTAATTAACACTGTTATATTATTAACTCTGCCAAGTGGATTAAATCTGTTAATTATGTGACTTCATTATACACGTTAATTCAGTTAAACCTGTTAACTCGGTTAAGTGAGTTGCATGAAATTGACTAACTGTTTACATAATACAACATGCTAACTGTCAAGCACACTCTGTGATAGTATTGTGATACTAGTTACTTGTGAAACGTTACGAACATAAACTGATTTAGTATACGTGCACTATAGGACGTGATTGATTTCTTGTGAGCACTTAACTTAGCATACCGAGCAAACCTAAGGTGAGTTCACTGCATTTCTCAAGCATGCGTCCCGGTGGTCTGGGACAACTAGTAAACATTTGGAAGGGAATCTTGGGTAAACAGTTAAATTGGGTTTTGGTTATTGAACATGGAATCTATCATTATCGGATTGCCTGTAGGGCAATGGGGTAATTAGTTGATAGCGCTATTAGGCTTGATACCTCGCACCGGGCCGTAAGGACGGGCGCGAACTAATTATCTGGGCATCATTACCAATGCTTGGTTAGGGGCATTGGGGACTGGACACACTTCCAGGTTATTAAGGGACACACTTCCCGGATACATATGGGCACACTCCCTAGGGTATCTCAACAAGTCATAAACAGCATCATATCACAACGTTGAATTGGCTTAACAGATATCTGGTAACTACACACGTTAACAAAACCTTGAACTCACCAGCGTCGTCTGACACACTTGTCTGCATGCTTGCAGGTTTATAGGGTTATATCTTGTGGAACTTGCTGTCTGGAAGGCTGGAGTGGTCATGGGTCGAGAAACAAAGAATCTCCATACAAGCTTAATGGTTTATGTACACATGGTTTACGAAATACTTAACAAATGAATCATGCTTCCGCTGTATACAATGAATGACATATAACATTTGTAACACTTTGAGTTAATGAATGAAAGTTTATTTAAATACATTTATGAGTTCAATGTGATTGGTGGCTTGGATCCTGGTACGACACACGCCTCGCGGGGGTTTCCGCATGTGGTATTTTGGGGGTGTGACACGCTCTATGTGGGTCCGCCCCTGTATATATACACACACTCCCTATCTTATTTTCCATACCTCTACATTTCTTCCATCTCTCACACCATCTCTATCTCTAAATTATTTATCTATCTTTAACATGAATTTTCTTATCGATTCATCCGACTCCGATCTCAACGATTAGATCATTACTACATCTATTAAGTTGGGTATAGACATTTAAGTCAAAAAGCACAAAGTTCACGAAGTTCAGTGGCGACCTAGTTCAAGAAGTAGCAAAGTGGTAGTCAGTGAGATCTGATTATTAGTTAAAGGGTTATTGGATTTTATCACCTCCAACTATTGCCTATTGGCCGCTACCACCCTCAACTATCACTTTGACGCCCGTCACCCTCAACTTAACACCTAGTGTGTTCTGTCACCACGTTGTTAATTGATCACTAACTTTTGATCCTGTTTTTATACTTTTGGGGGTGTCATAGAGATCTTAGGAAGGTTTTAGGGAACTTTGGACACCCCGAAAAGTATAGTAACAAGCTCAAAAGTTAGTGATCAGTTAACGACGTGGTGACAGAACAAACTAAGTGTTAAGTAGGGGGTGACGGGCGTCAAAGTGATAGTTGGGGGTGACAACGGCTAATAGCCAATAGTTAGGGGTGATAATATCCATTAACCCTTAGTTAAAATAGATGGTTAGTTGTAACTAAGATCAGCGGCAATTGTTACCATCGATGGAGTCTGTTACTAATGTTTCCCACTAACATAACTACCAGTTATTGACAGTTATAACCACTAAACATTTATACTATTTTATGAAGAGTTGCAATGTTATGTTGTGTCTCTTCCCCACCTATATAAACTACCACTAATAACAGAGTATTATTGATGAGGTCAAATGAGTTTTTCGATTTTCATTAGGGGATTCTCATGCTAAAGAAAGATAGTAACTTGTAGTTTTTTTTTGTTGTGCCATAAGTAAGATCGTCATGTCATTGGATTGTATACATTGTAAAAGCTAAATTAAAACTGTTAAATAATTCATGCAAATTTAAAATAAAAAATTAATAATAGTAATATACTATTTGAAGTTAGCTATACATGAAACCAGTGGCGGATCCAAGATTTTTTTCCTGGGGGTGCGGAAATTTTTTAAAGATTTTAGACCCCTAGCTATATAAAAAAATCGGTTCATAGCGGGTTGGATCGGGTCGGGTCATGTAAAACAAGTAAACACAAACAAACAAAGTTTCATAGCGGGTCGAATCAGATCGGGTCGGGTCCATTTCAATTTTCAAACAATTAAACCTTAGTTTCTAACTTCTTATCACATTAACAATCAGATCGGGTCAGGTCCATTTGAATTTCAAGCCCTAGTAATTGTTATTTACCAACCAACAATCATATAATCAACAATACCACCCAACTAAAGACTAGAACAACTCAAAAATACATAAAAACATATAAAACTTTAAACCTTTTTAACAAATATATATATCTGTTTCTATTGAAAAAACCCAATAAAACATCAAAACAAATCGAATTACCTATTTAAGTTTAATTTTTTGAATTTCATCTTTTCAAACCCTGTACTAGAATCATATAATCAATAAGAAATTAAGAAACAACAAACCCATACTAAAAAGACTAGAACAACCCCAAATTATCTCAAAACACATAAAAGTTTAAACTTTTTTTAACCCATCCTAAAATCCTATTATCTCATTACTCTTGAACAAAATCGCATAACATCAAAATAAAAATAAAAAAAAACAAAACAAAACTTGTACCTGTCAGGGGCAGCCTGAATTAACCAGTTTGCAGCCGGAATTTTGTAGTCGTCGGCCGGAATTATGCTGGTGAGGCAGAGGGAGGGTGGGAGTCGCTGGCAAGTGACAACGATTTGGGTTTTTTTTTTAATTATGTAGACTGATTTTGTTTAACAAAACTAGTAGTTGGGTTGGGCTTGAATGGGTTTTAAGTTATTGGGGTTGATGGATTGAATTTAAGTTTTATTAAAGAGGTTAGTGGGCCAACTTATTTACATAATTTGATCGGGTTACAATCCGTGTTCACAATTTTTTTATATAAATTCCTGACATTTTTTTTCTAAGGGGTGTGAACGAAAATATCCAAGGGGTGTGGCCGGAATTTTTCAAGCGGTGCGGACGAAAATTTCCAAGGGGTGCGGTCAGGATTTTTCGCGAAAAATACCACTAAATTTTTTTTTTCAAGGGGTGCGGCCGCCCACCCACCCCATAAGGTGAGTCCGCCACTGCATGAAACATGCAAAGTATAAATAGTTCGAATTGATTTTAGTTCATCATTTAGGGTTTACTCTATACCCAAGTTCACATAAGCCTTAAAAGGTTATGATTGGAACTGTTTTAAACTACTTAAAGTTTTATGTTACAACATTAGGTGAAAGATTTACAAGTTTTTGAAGTGTGATTTCATCGGTATACTCAATGTTACAACTACAGTAAGTCTAGGGTGAATATTGTCACTTATTACAAAGTTAAAGGTCTAAACTATGAAAAACTTTTATGTTAACTGCATTCTCTCCATAACTCACTCAATCTGTTTGTTGCCCTGACTCTAAAGTCTAAACTCGTCGATGGACCGCTCTTTCTTTCCCTGCTGTTCGTTTCGATTTTAGGTGATTTCATCTTAACTTCCATAATAGTTTCAGTTTGCAAATTACTTGGCGAATTCATTGTATTGTTTGTAGTAGATCGAGTATGATTAGGGTTGTTTTAGATGCACATATAAAATTTAGTCTTAATGCGTGTACCTAAGGTTTAGTTTCTTGATTTAGTTTGAAGGTCACTTTGTTGTTTGTAGTGGATCGAGTATGATTAGGGTTGTTTCAGATGTTTCATGATTTAGTTTGAAGGTCATTGTGTTGTTGGTAGTAGATCGAGTATGATTAGGGTTGTTTCGGATGCATATATATATATATAATTTTGTCTTAATGCGTGTACCTAGAGTTTAGTTTCTTGATTTAGTTTGAAGGTCATTGTGTTGTTTGTAGTGGATTGAGTATGACTAGGGTTGTTTCGGACGTTTCATGATTTAGTTTGAAGGTCACTGTGTTGTTTTGTAAAAAACACTGGTATCAAACTGTAATCGATAAGAACCCAAACCAAAGGTTTTATTACCCACTGATTTGACGATTACAAGTGAAAACAAATAACAGATTGAAACAAAATACAGCAGATACAAGCTCTCAACTCTCAACTACCGATGATTATCAACACGATAATCATCAATCTTCACAAGATCTCACAACAAGACCACTAATACGAGACAAATCAGTGATCAAAATGATCGAAACCCTAAGCGACTTTAGAGAGAGAAACGAGAGAAACTTCTGGAGAACAAAAAGACCTTTTTTCCTAACTGAATAATATCTTTTTTTGAATGATAACCAAGTTAGGTGACACTTATATCTGGATGTCTTCTAGCACCACAATAAGTCTAAATCCGCAGCCCAAAAGACAGCCGAAGCCCAAAGTGCAGCAGCCCACCTGTTGTCCAGTATCCAGGAGTCAAAGCAAGTCCAGTCAACATGTAACAAAAAAACCAAAAATATTAAGAAAGAGATACAAGGCTTACGTGTAAATATTAAACTGAAACAAGGTATATAACTATATATTTTAACACCCCCCTCAGTTTAATACCCAAACATATCATACATATGTATTTTAGAACACAAATCAACATGTTGACCGATTAACAACCCTTTAGTCATTAAATCTGCCACCTGATCTTTTGAACCAACACCAACTGGTTTTAAAATTCCTTTAGAGATTAAATCTCTTAAGAAAAACAAGTCTATTTCGAAATGTTTAGTCCTATCGTGAAAGACATGATTTGTTGCAATAGATAGAGCAGCAGTATTATCGCAAAACAACTTAATCGGAACTTTCACAACAATACCCAACTCTTGCAACACATTTTTTAGCCAAATTACTTCACAAGCTGCTGCACACATCGATCGATATTCAGCTTCCGCTAAAGATCTCGACACAGTAGCTTGTTTTTTACTCTTCCATGACACTAAAGAGTTTCCCAAAAAAAACACAGAACCCAGTTACCGACTTTCTAGTATGTAGACACTTTGCCCAATCTGAGTCTGCATAAGCAGTAAGAGATAAATCTGACCCTTAACTGAATAACACTCCTTTTCCAGGAGCATTTTTTAAATATCTTAGCAATCGGAAAGCAATTTTAAGACGACCATTAGTAGGATAACTGACTCAAATAATGCACTGTGTATGATATATCCGGTCTAGTGTGAGCAAGATAGATTAACTTGCCAACTAGCTGTTGATACCCAGTAATGTTATCAACTATATCAGCATTTTCTTTACACAAAGATGTAACTGCATGGTTCTGTTCTATAGGGTTACTAACAGGTTTGCACCCGCTCATACCATACTCTGTTAGCAACTCCAAACAGTATTTCCGTTGGGACAAACACACACCCGTTTTGGACCTGATGATTTCTATCCCAAGAAAATACTTTAACTCTCCTATATATTTTATTAGAAATTTAGATCTAAGATGTTCTTTTACAGATTCAATTTCTAAAACTGAATTACCAGTAATTACTGTCATCAACATAGACAAGTAAATATAAAGTAACATATTTGTTAATTTTATAAAACATAGATGGTCACATTTACATTGACTAAAACCTAAGTCACATAACACATTAACCAATTTCGCATTCCACATTCTTGACGCCTGTTTTAATCCACACGATGACTTTTTCAATTTACAAACACGTTTCTCTTCTTTAGAGAAATACCCATCAGACAAAGACATATACACATCTTCATTCAAGTTACCGTACAAGAAAGCATTATTAACATCTAACTGAAACAATTTCCACTCATTTTGAACAACAATAGATATAATGCATCTAACGGTTACAAGGTTCACAACAGGGGAAAAGGTTTCATCAAAGTCAACGCCTTGCTTTTGACTATAACCCTTAGCAACAAGACTGGCCTTAAACCTTTCTATCTCCCCAGTGGATTTATATTTAATTTTATAAATCCACTTACAACCTACAACACTTCTACCAGCAGGCAAATCAACTAGATCCCAGGTATCATTCCTATGAAGAGCTTCCATCTCTTCATTCATGGTTGATACCCAATTAGGATCATTATAAGCCTCATTAAAAGTTTTAGGTTCACAAGTTTTATCAAGTACAACCACAAAACATTTATACTGCGGTGACAAGTTAGAGTAATTAATCACCTTCTCTAAACCATGCCTCACTTTCCCCTCAACAATATAGTCGCTAAGGTTTCTAGGTAAAGTAGAACTCCTAGTTGACCTCCTAGGTATGGGTGGGACCTCTACTTGATCAGTTTGTATGCCCTCAGAAGTATGATCCTCAGCACCGTCAGTCATCACATGCTCAGCCTGATTAATACTGGTATTACTCATACTAGGCTGCTCACCTTGAGTCCCACCCATAGTATCTGTATATCCTAACACTAACCTCTGAGACCCAGGTGTCCCCGACCCTTTATTGTTTTGATCATTTGTTTCATCATCGGGTGCAGCCGAATGAAGTATGTCTGTGTTCTCATACATGTCAAAAAAATTTAAGTTGGTTATTTCAGGAAAAATATTTTCATCAAACTGTTTTAAAAGATCTTTATCTTTAAAGGGAAACACATTTTCAAAAAAATTTACATCTCTAGAAAAATATGTTGTCTTATTATCCAAGCTATAAACTTTGTAACCTTTTTTTTCATTTGAATAACCAACAAGAATACATTTTTCAGCTCTACTACTAAACTTATCATTTTCATTTAATATAGTACAGAAACACAGACATCCAAACATTCTTAAATGACCAAGAAAAGGTTCAAACCCATATCCCATCTCATACGGAGTCTTACCACCTAGCACCGAAGAAGGAGTCCAATTAATCAAATATGCAGCCGTTAATACACATTCAGACCAAAACCTAACAGGTAAACAACTCTGAAATAACAATGCCCTAGCAACGTTCAATAAATGTTTATGCTTCCTTTCAACTATCCCATTCTGTTGAGGTGAGCATGTATAAGATGTCTGATGAATAATACCTTTTTGTTTACAAAACATATTCATTTGGTTATTAATAAACTCAGTCCCATTATCAGATCTGAAACATTTGATATCCTTCTTAAACTGTGTTTTAACAACATTTACAAAATCAAAAATATTTTCAAATACTTCATGTTTAGACTTCATTAAACATACCCACACTGCCCTTGAGTAATCATAAACTATTGTTAAGAAATATGTATGTCCTTCTCTGCTAGAAACCTTATAAGGACCCCATACATCCAAATGTACAAGATCCCCTAAGTTTCTAGACTTGTGATTACTCAAAGGGAATGGCTCTCTATGCTGTTTGGCTCTTTGACAAACTTCACAAGGGATACTAGAATCGGAAGTTCCTAAATTCAGTTTATCCTTAAATATTTTAATAGCTTGATCAGATGGATGACCTAGCCTAGCATGCCAAAGACTATTAGAGCTACTAGAACTATAACACACCTTATCAGAAATGCAAGAACTGCCACAAAAGTACAACCCATCCAATTGACTACCAGTCACCAGGACTCTCCTGGTTAACAAATCCTGGATATAACACTTGTGTTCATAAAAAACAATCAACAACTTGTTATCTCTAGCTAATTTGTGAACAGCGATGAGATTTATGTTGTATTCAGGAACTACAAACACATCTTAAAGAATCACTTTATTACCCAGTTTTACAGAACCAATCTTTGTTACTAAAGCATCTGTACCATTAGGATGTTTAACAGTAATCTTAAACTCAGAAACATCTATAAAATTAGTTAAACATTTCTCATCTTTAATCATGTGTTGATTTGCTCCTGAATCAACAATCCAACCAACCCTCTGTTCACAACTAGACTCACTACCAAAACAAAACAAAACACAGGTTTAGAAAAGAGACTAGCACAAAATAGACCACTACCTGAAACATTACAGCTTTGTGGAGGCCCACTAGGTTTATCCCCTAATAGACTAAGAAGCCTTGCAATTTATTCACTAGTCAAAGTATTAACATAGTTATCAGAAGACTCAACAATACTATTATTACTTGCAACTGCTTTCTTTCCTTAACTGCTTCTTGGAGGTTTCATCCAAGACGGATAGCCAATAATCTCAAAACATTTATCTACAGTGTGACCTATCTTATTACAATTAGAACACTTTAAGTTTTGATTTGAAACTCTATTATTTTTCCTAAACTCAACAGGTTGAGTTGTTTTTGAAACAAAAGACATAGTCTGTCCTTTTCTGCTACTGTTACTGGAGTTTCTATGGGATTCTTCCCTAGAAACAACAGCAAAAGCCTCCTTAACAGTAGGTAAAGTTTCTTTTATCAACAAGTTAGTCCTAACACTTTGGTACACCCCATCTAAACCCATTAGAAATTGCATTAGTTTAATCATGTGATTAAAATGATTGAAATCATTTGCAGCATCACAAGTGCTGTAACGCCCACTTTCCATAAGGTCAAAACTCAATACTTTATCGACAAAATCACGACCCAGAAAAAACATTTTACATACCAGTAGAAATAAACTTAATTGTTCATATAAAAACCATTCCGATTAGACATTCACAACCAACTAGGTTTATACGTAAGACATGGCATACTAAGATTTAAAGTTTAACAACTAACATAAACTATTTATAACAAAAGTATTTGAAACACCCTTAATGCACATTTGAAAATAATATTAATGGTATACTATTTTTAACAAAAATTGGGCATGACCCGTCCGTAACATGAGCGATTCCCTGTTTTTAACAATCATCATTTCAAGGAATTCTACGACACGTTCAAAAGACATAACATGTTATGCTTTAAAGTCTAGCTACTAGACATAAGTTATATACCACAAAAGTATTTTTGACCCATAACATAATTACAAAAGTAGCGGAAGCGCATGGTGGATGTGATTCATGTGTGTCCGTTCCAAGTCGCCAAACCATTATGTTGAGGATTTATCTACATCAAACAACAAACTTGAAGAGTTAATTCCATTAACTATGTTACTTTTTATCTAATAAACCAATTCATCTATTTCGTGCCTTCACAACATTCTTGCACTTACTACCCGTCGAAACGGGTCAAAACATACTTATCTCAAAATAGAGATAAAACATACCATTCATTATTTACCCGTTGAAACGGGTCAAAACATATTATCTCATTAGTGAGATAAAACATACATTTATTAACCCGCTAGAAACGGGTAATTACATTCGTAACATAAACTTCCATTCGGTCCGTTTACCACGGACGAATACATTCCTTTCATCTTTTGTACTTACATCAACTCCAATCCGTTTATAATGGTTCGAGTAATTACATTCCTTTCTTACATAACTCTCCACTATACGGTTCATTCGAGAAAACCAATCATAACACAATATCATTCATAAACTTTCTTTTCATATGACCCGTTTGTGATGGGTCATGCTATCTACTACATAACTACTACGAACTACCATAATTATGATTTTAGTACAAAATCGACAAGTTACAAAATAAAGTTTGTATGCATAAAACAACACATTCACTTACCTCGATCTTGCGAGCTTTCCGATTTCCTAGCGTTTGAGCTTTCTTCTTTTACGCCTACATTAACACATTCACTCATTTAGCCCAAACTAGATCATTCCATCATTCACATAATTCCTCATATGACAACATTATCAATAATGAACAAATTTCACATATTTGTTCTCTTAGACATTTCATCGAACACTTGGCGGGTTTCGCATTAATAGGACACTTAATACAAGAATTTTAACATATGATTCTACTAGTTCATCTAGTAATTCATCAATAATCAACAATTTCGTACAATCCTTTTTATTATACATCAATTCATCTAGTGCCCATATATCACAAACAAGATCAATCATCAAGATTTCAAGGTTATACATGATTACTTCTATTATCTTGTTCATCCTATATTCATGAAGATTTGTCATAAAACGGGTTTATGCATCAAGTCTTTCAAATCATCAAATCAAACATAAACCTTATTCTATAGTGCAAATCCTACTTCCAATTACATATATCATAACATAAACTCATGATTGGGTTGAAACCCATTTCCTATAATTCAACAAATCAAGAAATTGGACTTACCACTTCAATAAACAAGGTTAACTGATTAAGAATTGAGACTCATGCATTCGATTCTCCTTGAAATTCCTACTCAATTTGATGGAATTAGTGAAATAAGGGTTTCACCTTGTCTTCCTGCTTCTGTTCGATTGCCAGACACAAACACACACATTGTGTGTGTTTTATTTTTATTCTTTTTATTATTTTGAGTTTTAGCATGTTACACATTTGGCCCCTCTAGTTATATATTTATTTAACTTAGGCTTTTTCTCATCATTTACTAGTACTTTGTCACATTTACATTAACTAGGTTAGACCTTTAGTTATTTTAACTTGTATTGTCCACTAAGTCATTTTTGGGGTGTTACAAGTCCACCCCCCTTAAAAGAGGTTTCGTCCCTGAAACATGGACTCATAACAAATTAAGCATTTTACGTACCGAAGAGAAAAGGGTAATGCTTCCGCATTTCATCTTCCGCTTCCCATGTAAGTTCTGATCCTTTCCGATGTTGCCATTGCACTAAGACTTGTCTAACGGCTTTATTGCGAAGTTTCTTTACTTTAACTTCTTTAATAGCTATTAGTCTTTCGACATAATTTAATCCCTCATCCAATTCAATGTCGTCAAGAGGCACGACCGTCGTTTCATCCGCAAGGCACTTTCTCAATTGCGATACATGGAAAGTATTGTGAATCCGGTTTAGTGCAGACGACCATTCTAAACGATTTGCAACCTTCCCGACTCGAGCTGAAATCTTAAACGGTCCAATATAACGGGGACCCAATTTACCCCGTCTACGAAAACAGATTACGCCCTTCCATGGTAATACTTTCAATAGAACATAATCCCTGACTTGAAACTCAATAGGACGTCTTCTCTTGTCCGCATAAGCCTTTTGCCGATCTTGAGCCGCTTTCAGTCGAGCTCTAATAAGATCGATCTTTTCGTTGGTTATCGTTATAAAATCGTTAGGCGCAAGCTCCCTTTGTCCTACTCCCCACCCAAGTCTAACGCACATGCCCTCAACATATCAACAAGTTTTTGGATGGTTCTTTCTGATTGGCCGTCAGTCTGAGGGTGATGGGCGGTGCTTATGTGTAACTTCGTGCCCAAATTTTCATGAAACTTCTGCCTGTAACGTGAGGTGAATCTCGTATCTTGATCTGAGATGATTAACACGGGCACCCCGTGTCGAGATATTATCTCATTCATATAAAGTTCTGCCATCCTTTCCGAGGAGTAGGCCTCTCGAATAGGTAAAAAGTTGGCACTTTTTGTGATTCGGTCCACAATTACCCATATTGTATCGTGCCCCTTTTTCGTTTCACTTTTTTGTTTTAGGAAGCTTGGTCACCAAATCCATTGTTATTTCCTTCCATTTCCATACCGGAATTTCCAAAGGTTATAATTCTCTGTACGGTTTCTGATGTTCTGCCTTCTCTTGGAAACATGTTAAGCATTTCGCGACATACTTAACAATATCGCGTTTCATACCCAACCACCAATAGTTTGCCTTCAAGTCTCGGTACATTTTTGTTGCCCCGGGGTGAATTGAATATCGTGACTTATTTAAGAGGTAGTATTCACTTACAATCATAAGTATATATCTTGTTCTCGTCTTAAAATCAGGAGTTGAACTTTCATGCATTTACCATTCGTAGTGGGTCATTCTATTTCCACCTCACTCATACATCATAGAAGATATTACATTCTAACATTAGCCCCACGAATACTTGTCGTAAGTTTACCTCAGTGTTCTATTAGCATCCTTTCTAGGTACTTACGCTAACACATAATAATTTGGACCATTTATATACTCATTTTACTAACATTCATTTGAGTTAAACGTTACAATCGGATAATTATTATTTCATTCCCGCTTATCTGGAGCAAACCACTACATTCCATTACTAACGTTGCTCCTAATTTCTTTCATATCCTTAGGGGAGGTTAGCATATGATAGTACGCACTACTGTAAACATTCAAATATTAATACACTATCATAATTACCATTTTCATACTCACTTATCCATACTCGTCACGAGGATTAAGCATCAATCTACATTTTCTACTGTTACTTGAACTACTTACAACTTTAAGTCTAGCCTCAAATTTAATCTTTCGTATCACTTTATTATTAGCTCTTTGCATGCATTGTTTATTATACTAACCGGGTATGTCGTGCAAGAGCATCATACGAGCGTTTAACCAATTAGTTTAAACTTTCATTCAAGGTCTTTAGATCTTCCTCTTAATGATATAAATACCTTCTTAAGTTGTCAATTAAAAGTCAAACATTTCATACTATACCATAATTATCCTACCCTTCATTTCGTTCACACGTACAAATCAATCTACCAATTCTTACTTATCAATCAAGAACTAAACATTTTACTAACCTTGATTTCATTACATAGACCAATGATCCACGGCCCGAATCGTCCCGCTCCTTCATGAGTTCTCACCATAACCGGATTAACCTCATTCATCCGTGTGATGAACTTCCGCTCGTGCACATCCTTTCTCAACACTACCGGCTTTATCACATTGAGCGTTCTACCTCCATCATCTATAAAATTTAGGATTAGCATATTTCGTTCAAATTTCTTCAAGTATGGTGCTTATCAACTCATCTTGTTTACATACTAATCCTTTCTAAATTCACATTAGTTCATTTGACCCATTCACAACGGGTCAATACATGACCGTTCCCTAATGTATCATTCCCACTCGTTTGACCCGTACTCAACGGGTCAATACATGACCATCCCTTAATATACCATTTTCATTTGTTCATTCACTGTATTTGGTGTTCATTCACCTACGTTCTCTCACAGGTCCCTTACTAATGAGTATCCTACATTACACGTTGCATTTCTTACGTAATACTTCCAAAATTTGTAAATAATTATTATTTACTGACTTCTACAATTTAACCTTTTAAAATCAACCACCACTTAGTACTTTTTGTATATAAGTATTGTAGTACGCGTTGTACTTACTTTCAATTCGAACATACTTACAAAACGTCTTTAGCTAACATCTTAACTAATATTCTTTCCGTACCTTTCATTAACATTACCAAGTTCTCATTTCCATCTTAAAACTTCTCAACTAAAATTTATGACCGGTTTACCCCTATGAGGTCTTACCGGTTTAACATTATGCCAAACATTTCAACAAAACGTACCTTAACATTTCTCATTTATGTATACGTTCCACTTGATTTCGAATATTCAAACACGTATACATCTTCATGTAAATAAATTCGAAGTGATTGCGAAATCACCTTCCTTTAGCGTCTATGTTCATGCTTGCCTCATTGCTTCCTCTTAACCCGTTTGCCATCCATGCTCAAGTCAATTGACAAGATTTCCATCCTTAAATATCGTTACGTTCGTAATATTATTAGCTTATGTGAGCATACATACAACTGTTCACTTTCTTTCTATTCATACGTTAATTGACTTTCGTTTGTCAAATTTCGTATAAATGAGACATTTATTAATAGTTATCTCATTTCAAATCCATACAACTAAACTATCATCAAGCATAACTGATGTGTGTAGAATGCAACATATAAATTACATCAAATGAGGCATAAAACTAACCCTTTTTTAGTACTAATATTGGAAAAAGAGTGTTTTTGTCTTCCTTTTGTATTTTCAGGATTAAATGAGCTCAAAAACGCAAAAGAAGCAAAAAGACAGCTAAATCCAACATAAATACAAGAAAAGGAACATTAGTGGATTGCCCGAACCCTCAACGGCACCTTCCAAAGCAAAATAGAGAAAACAGAAGGCTGAACACGCCCCGTGCTCAGCCAGCACGGGGTCGTGCCCAAGAAGCAGCAGAAAAGACAAACCTATAGAAGCTTCTATTTCCCACCACGGGCCGTGCTCAGCGGACACGGGGGCGTGCCGAAAGTACAGCAGGCGCATTAATTGTAATTGCGAATTACAATTAATGAAGAGAGAGAGTGTCAGACGGGCACGGGGCCGTGCCCAGCGAACACGGGGCCGTGCCCAGGCCTCTGTTCAGCCTATAAATAGGAGTGCTTGGTTTCATTGCAACTCATCCCTTGGCACACCACCTCTCTCACACTTCATCCACCACCCACCACCATCACAACACCATCATCCACCACCATCATCCATTGTCCATCATAGAGTGTGTGAGTCGTCTCGGGATCCAAGATTGATCGTAAGAGTTCTTGACAATCAAGGCCATGTTTGCCTAAGTCTCTTACATCACTTGGTGAAGACAAAGTGTCTAGTATAATACTTTTTATTTCTAATCTTTTGCACTTTTTATTTGGTTTTGTATTAATGACTTTAATAACTAGTTACTTATGTTGAAGGTGATCTTTCCTTATCGTTTGTCCGTGGTGTCTTGGCATTATTTTACTGTCTATATAAAATAAAGGATTTTCACCATTCATATCTCCACGGTCTATATGGAGGTATGTTGGCTACCTGGTCGGGGGTTAAGGGAACGGTTTGGTAAAGGTCTTGCCATTGTTCAGCGTTTAGAGGTCCTGCAATGGACCTGGGTCAAATTTAGTAGGACCTCCTTCAATACTTCACGGTATTGGATGGCGGGGGTCCAAACTCTTTGATCCCCTCATAAGTTAACTACTATTAATACTATAACCCGGCTATTTAGGACTGTATCCCTGCTGACTCAGACTACTTAGTCGAGGGTAACGTCACCGCCAAAAGCGGGGCCTACCACAATACTGCATTAATAACTTAATTCATTATCTTCCAGTAATCCACCCCTTTAGGATTGTATCCCTGCTGACTCAAACTACTGGGGTGAGGGTAACGTCACCTTCAAAAGAGGGGCCTACTACAATAACTAAGATAATCTCTTAATTATGTGCAAAAGTGCGGAAATAATCAAAGGTTATACTAGATACGAGTCGGAACCAAGTGATTCATCTTGTCTATCTGTTTTTATTTTATTTTTATTTTCAGCATTTTAGTTAGTTTTTATTTTTTCTTAGTTTAAAACATTTTTCTAAACTTTTATTTTGGTTAGACGTTGAGGATAAACCGGTACTAAAAGCTCTTGTGTCCTTGGACGACCTCGGTATCTTACCAACGCTATACTACACTCAACGATGGGTGCACTTGCCCATATGTGTGTTTAGTGTTAGTGAAATATCGTGTTTTATAAATTTAAAACTTGGCTAAAATAAGTGTTAAAAAGGGCTTAAAATATACACCTAAAATATACAACACTTTATCGCACATCAATAACACGTAATTCATCTAAATATGGTAGGCCATAATACTAATATCCTATGCATTTCATACTTGTATTGTATGACATATACAATTTACGTGATCCTCTAAACAATACACATATACATTCACATACACGTACTTTCACATGCTAATGCTTCATGATTCTACAAATAGTAATTTCATTCAAGGTAACCGTATAACATAATTTCAACATATCCTTTACTAATAAGCTCGTATGATTCACATTTAGCACATATTCGCCTCTCAATCATACTAAAGCAAATCATTAAATACATAAAAGTATCATACCATTCAAGCACAGGGTACAAGCCTCTAATGCATAATTCTGATCAAAGCATACATTTATCCGAATTCTCATATGAATTCCATCTAACTCACATTCTTCAAGTTATTTTACCACTAATCTCATCATTTTTATTTTCATTTATTAACAAATCAGGTTCCTTCACATATCCAAGTACTTTAGTCTACATTTACTTCTTTCATTATTCATAATCATATGTTTCAAACTCCACTTAATACGTTCGTCATTCATTTTATGCCATTCCATAGATTACATTCGACTTTTACGAATTTCATTTCATCATTACCACACCATTGTGATCACATACATCTTATTATACCTATTAAGGACTCTACGAGAACATAAAATAGGCTTTCGGATAACACGGGGACCCCTAGTATGTAAAACGAAACAAAACAGTGGACTGAAGCCGCACGAGGCGTTGGCGACGGCCGGACTGCCCGTCGGCGATGATCCCTCAAAAACCGCGTCGGGTGAAAACTGTCGTAGGTAAGAAGATAGGGCGTCGGCTGGGGCAGTCGCGTCGGCGACGCAGTTCTCCGGCGTCGGCGACGCCCCTCCGATCTGCCAAATCGCTGCTGCATATTTCTTTTGTTGTTTGACCCACTATCAAGCCCGGTTCTGAACACATGGACCCCGTAACCCTCCCGACTTTTATCATTCTAATATCAAGCTAAATATTGTTTCTAATAAACACATTACACCTACTATTATATACTGAAACTTAAGCATTTACCTTAATTGTGGCCTTGGAGCGAACACACCTTCGAGCGAGCCGTCAGTTTGAGTTCAAGCACAATTACTTGCGCTTGAATCCCTCAAACCTCGGCGGCTCTGATACCAACTTGTAACGCCCACTTTCCATAAGGTCAAAACTCAATACTTTATCGACAAAATCACGACCCAGAAAAAACTTTTTACATACCATTAGAAATAAACTTAATTGTTCATATAAAAACCATTTCGTTTAGACATTCACAACCAACTAGGTTTATACGTAAGACATGGCATAGTAAGATTTAAAGTTTAACAACTAACATAAACTATTTGTAACAAAAGTATTTGAAACACCCTTAATGCACATTTAGAAATTATATTAATGGCATACTATTTTTAACAAAAATTGGGCATGACCCGTCCGTAACATGAGCGATTCCCTGTTTTTAACAATCATCATTTCAAGGAATTCTACGACACGTTCAAAAGACATAACATGTTAAGCTTTAAAGTCTAGCTACTAAACATAAGTTATATACCACAAAAGTATTTTTAACCCATAACATAATTACAAAATAGTGGAAGCGCATGGTGGACGTGATTCATGTGTGTTCGTTCCAAGTCGCCAAACCATTATGTTGAGGATTTACCTACATCAAACAACAAACTTGAAGAGTTAATTCCATTAACTAAGTTACTTTTTATCTAATAAACTAATTCATTTATTTCGTGCCTTCACAACATTCTTGCACTTACTACCCGTCGAAACGGGTCAAAACATACTTATCTCAAAATAGAGATAAAACATATCATTCATTATTTACCTGTTGAAATGGGTCAAAACATACTATCTCATTAGTGAGATAAAACATACATTTATTAACCCGCTAGAAACGGGTAATTACATTCGTAACATAAACTTCTATTCGGTCCGTTTAACACCGACGAATACATTCCTTTCATCTTTTGTACTTACATCAACTCCAATCCGTTTATAACGGTTCGAGTAATTACATTCCTTTCTTACATAACTCTCCAATATATGGTTCATTCGAGAAAAATCGATCATAACACAATATCATTCATAAACTTTCTTTTCATATGACCCGTTTGTGATGGGTCATGCTATCTACTACATAACTACTACGAACTACCATAATTATGATTTTAGTACAAAATCGACAAGTTACAAAATAAAGTTTGTATGCATAAAACAACATACCTCGATCTTGCAAGCTTTCCGATTTCCTAGCGTTTGAGCTTTCTTATTTTACACCTACATTAATACATTCACTCATTTAGTCCAAACTATATCATTCCATCATTCACATAATTCCCCATAGGACAACATTATCAATAATGAACAAATTTCACATATTTTTTCTCTTAGACATTTCATCGAACACTTGGCGGGTTTCGCATTAATAGGACACTTAATACAAGCATTTTAACATATGATTCTACTAGTTCATCTAGTAATTCATCAATAATCAACAAGTTCATACAATCCTTTTTATTATACATTAGTTCATCTAGTGCCCATATATCACAAACAAGATCAATCATCAAGATTTCAAGGTTATACATGATTACTCCTATTATCTTGTTCATCCTATATTCATGAAGATTTGTCATAAAATGGTTTTATGCATCAAGTCTTTCAAATCATCAAATCAAACATAAACCTTATTCTATAGTGCAAATCCTACTTCCAATTACACATATCATAACATAGACTCATGATTGGGTTGAAACTCATTTCCTACAATTCACCAAATCTAGAAATTAGACTTACCACTTCAATAAACAAGGTTAACTGATTAAGAATTGAGACTCATGCGTTCGATTCTCCTTGAAATTCCTACTCAATCTGATGGAATTAGTGAAACAAGGGTTTCACCTTGTCTTCCTGCTTTTGTTCGATTGCCAGACACAAACACACACATTGTGTGTGTTTTATTTTTATTCTTTTTATTATTTTGAGTTTTAGCATGTTACACATTTGGCCCTTCTAGTTGTATATTTATATAACTTAGGCTTTTCCTCATCATTTACTAGTACTTGGTCACATTTACATTAACTAGGTTAGACCTTTAGTTATTTTAACTTGTATTGTCTACTAATTCATTTTTTGGGTGTTACAAACTTGAAACGCCCAAAATTACTAAATCCGAAAATGTAATAATTCATACTATTATTTAACAAAATTCGGGCATGACTCGTTCATAAAATAAACAATTCCCTGTTTTAATAACATTCAACAATTAAACCTACGACCCATTTCAAAAGACATGATAAAAGTCATAACACTTTAAAAACCTTTCAAACAACCATTACAACTAGTATTTTGACAAAAGATTTACAACTTCAAGTTTAGAGTTTATAACTACCAAACTTAGCCTAATTTAACAAAAGTATTGACCCATTGATGATACTTCAAAAATTGCGGAAACGCATAAAGGCGTTCAAGGTGTGTTCGATTCCGAGCGAGGCAATAGCATCTAAGCTTGAGTTTTACCTAAAACCAATACAAAGAAACAACATTAGCATAATATTCATATTTCAACTAACGCATTAATGAACTTGGCGAACTAATAATCACCATCTTGATTTTTATACCATACATGGCTAATTCATTTTTGTAATCGGCTTTCTTGTTTATGTAACCAACTTCGTTACATCATTCTTTCATATACAATTCGTTCTATGACAACCCGTTTACACGAATTTTCAAGAAAACTTTAACTTATTCATTCTCATTCTAACCCGAACCGACCCGTTCATCACGGACCGTTACGGAGCTCTACTTTCACGTTCTCATTTTAATACTATGTCTTCCATTATGTAACTAATATTTAGAGAAACAAACTACTAATATTATTGAACAAACTTGTAAGTAAGTGCAAGCAGGCAGTTGCAAGATTTGATCTAACTGTCTCCGCATTACATTCAATTTGTGATAATAATCTGAGACACTCAAACCATTCTGAGTAAAACTATTAATTTTCTGATATATAAAAAAAAAACAGACCCGTCTATCTTGTTATAAGTTTCTTTTAGGTCTGTCCAAACATCACTAGCAAGTTTAGAAAACACTTGACCCATGTACAATTCTTCAGTTATAGAATTTAAAATCCAAGTAAGAACAATGGAATTACACCTATCCCATTGTTTAGATAAAACATCATTATTTTCTGATTTAATGCACGTTTATCAATAAATCCCCATTTGTTCTTTACTTGTAAAGCAAGTTGCATAGCATTAGACCAAACCGTGTAATTCTCAGATCCTTTCAGTTTTATGGAAACAATAGTCAAATTACTATAGTCAGATGGATGCAAGTACAAATGATCACTTGCATCGAGTTTACTCACAAGGGTCTCAGGTGGTGGATCACTAGGACCAATACCACCACTTGAGATAACCAGACCATCAACCATTGTAACACAAAATCAAGTAGCATTAAAGATCCAAGAACAAAAAAATTGCAACATTACAAAAATTGCAACAAGGTGCCTCTGCAAGCCAAAAATTGCAACAATACAAAGAATTACAACAAATAGAACCTAACAGGCAAAACCTTGACAGTGACCAGATCAGAGGTTCATCACTCAAGGTGCCTCTGCAAGCCTTATCAGGGGAGCCGACTAGACTTAGACTTAATCTAAACCAGTAACAACAAGTAACGCAAGAAAGGGAAACAAATAACAATCAATCACAAAATCAAATAACAATCAAGTAGCAAACAGGAAAAAAATCAGATAACAACAAAACAGCAAATAATCACATAAAATGCAACAAGATGTACCCTTCCTGTGTCCCAATCAACAAACCGGTCCACACTACCCCGGCAACAATAATGCCTAAATGCAAGAACAGAAAATTAAAAGGAAGAAAATCAAGGAACGATCTCACCAGGGGGTGCGTAACTCCTGCAAATCTGTCTTACAGCCTTCACTTAGGGCTACAAGAACCGATTAGAAGACCAACAACTACACAGATCCGGTCAGTTTGCTTTGCAACCTTCTACGGTTACAAAGACCAACGCGAATCACTTCAACAGCACCAAGAACGCCACAAACCCTAGATTAGGGTTTCGAACCTTCAAGATCCCCAAATTTCTTCACAAAGCACGCATTCCAAGAACCGATTCGGTGTCAACCACAGGAGAAACACCACTGAATCGGCGTCAACAAGAAGCGATCCAAGTCAGATCCAGTTAGATCTGAACCGATTCAACTCTAGAACAACACAGCGGAACAAAAATACACCCAAGAGCTTATGAAAGCTCGGATACCATGTAAAAAACTGGTATCAAACTGTAATCGACAAGAACCCAAACCAAAGGTTTTATTACCCACTGATTCGATGATTTCAAGTGAAAACAAAGAACAGATTGAAACAAAATACATCAGATACAAGCTCTCAACTCTCAACTACCGATGATTATCAACATGATAATCATCAATCTTCACAAGATCTCACAACAAGACCACTAATACGAGACAAATCAGTGATCAAAATGATCGAAACTCAAAGCGACTTTAGAGAGAGAAACGAGAGAAACTTCTGGAGAACAAAAAGACCTTTTTTCCTAACTGAATAATATCTTTTTTGAATGATAACCAAGTTAGGTGACACTTATATCTGGATGTCTTCTAGCACCGCAATAAGTCCAAATCCGTTGCCCAAAAGTCAGCCAAAGCCCAAAGTGCAGCAGCCCACCTGTTGTCCAGTATCCAGGAGTCAAAGCAAGTCCAGTCAACATGTAACAAAAAAAAACCAAAAATATTAAGAAAGAGGTACAAGGCTTAAGTGTAAATATTAAACTGAAACAAGGTATATAACTATATATTTTAACATGTTTGTAGTAGATAAAGTATGATTAGGGTTGTTTCGGATGCATATATATATATATAAGGGCAAGATTTGGAGAAAACGCCTAAAAGTGTGAAAACGGTGAGAACGATTTTGGTGTTGACATGTGGTGTTGACATGTGGTGTTGATGCTAACTTACACTAAGGGTAATATTGTCAAAAAGCTTATCCACATGGCACTCACATGCCAAAGACCATGCACATGCAAGTCACATGCATATTCCACCATCTTTTTTAAACTCTCGTAACTTTTCTATACGTGATTATTTTTTTAACTTACACTATGAAATCGGGTGTTTTATTATTTTTCCGACGAGTATACTATTGCTATACTTTTAAACTTAAAAAAATGACATGAACTGGGTGTTCAATAAACATGTCATAAAAACACCAAGTTCAGAAAAACGCCATGAAAAATACCAGTGGAAAACGTTATAAAACACCACGTTCGGAAAAACGCAATGAAAAATACCTAGTTGAAACCGCCATAAGACATCCAGTTTAGAAAAACACCATGAAAAACTTAGTTGAAAACGCCATAGAAACACCCCGTTTAGAAAAACGCCATAAAAAACTAATTGAAAACGCCATAAAAACACTCTGTTTAGAAAAACGCCATAAAAACACCTAGTACAAAACAAACACCATAAAACTAGGTGAAAACGCTATAAAAACACAAAGTTGAAAATGCCACAAAAACTCAGTACATTTTTTTCGAAAAAATATATCAATAGTATAGTCGTTGGAAAGATAAAAAAATGCTGGATTTTATGGTGTAATTTTTTTAAGAAAATAATCATGTATAAACAAGTTATGGATGCTTTAAATATGATGGGGGAAATGGCATGCGATTAGCATGTGCATCCTTGTTTGAATCTTCCCAATTTACCTCTCATAGTAGTTGTAAGGTTTCCAATATTTACAAAAATACCACCGCATCAATCTTAGCTATAAATCACAAGGATCTTGTGGCTGAAAATCGTTCTCACCGTTTTCACACTTTCAGTCGTTTTATCCTGAACCCATTTCTTTATATATATATATATATATATATATATATATGTGTGTGTGTGTGTGTGTGTGTGAATTATAGGGAGAAATCACATTTAAGTTACAAAACTCTGAAAACCTAATGGATGGACATCATGTTGCCACGTGTTACACTTTTTCGCTGCAACATTTTTATTGACACCTGCAACATTTTCTGACACTAACACACTTTTTGTAACAGTGGAGTAGGGATGGGATTGGTACAGTACCCATACCCATACCCGTACCGGTACCGGTACCGAATTTGAACAAAACTGGGTACCAAATACTGTACCAAATATATAGGTATGGTACGGGTACGAGTATGGGTACTGGTACAGGTATTTTCGGTACGGTACCCGCTTTGGTACCATTTTGTTTTTATTTAGTTTTTGAGCACTTGTACGAGTACTAAATAGGTAAAATTGACATGAGTACCAATATAGTACGAGTACCAAATAGGTAAAATTGATACGAGTACAATACGGTACGGGTAAAATCAATACAAGTACTATAAATACCATAATACGAAATAAAACATAATACAAAACAAACTTTTAAAGGTCTACATTAAATTCAGTACCAGTACCCGTTTTTACCCGTACCAATACCGAATACCAAAATTAATAAAACTGCGTACCGATACATGTACCAAATACCTAAAATTGGTACGGGTACAGGTACGGATACGGGTATTTGGGGAAAAAGCTCATCCCTACAGTGGAGAGAGGAGAGAGAATATGCTATATTTTTTCAGCTGTTCACATATTTTGTAACTCACTTGTGACACTTTTTTTTGTGTTTTAACATTAGTTTTTAGACTATATGAAGTCTATGGAATTTAAAGCTTATAATTTACTAAGTTTTTATTTTGTAATATGCATAAAAAAACATGTTACATTCTTTTTACAACATGATATTTATGTAGCACTGCAACTGTCAGACTATTTTGTGTCAGATTAAAGAAGAGAGAGGAGAGAGAAAAGTGCAAATTTGTTACACATTTTGTGACACTGTAATATTCTCTGAAAAAATAACTTTTTGTACACTTTTTAATATCAACCATTGATAACATGCGATTAATGGTGGAGATGAAGTTTTTTTGGGTTTCTTTAACTCAGGTCGGCGCTTTTTACATTTTTTTTTATGAAGATGTTCAAATATGTATATATATAGGGAAAAGATCAAATAAGAAGTTTAGTTTGGTATGAAGTGTAGGAAGCAATAATAAGATGACACGTGAAAAATAACAAAAAACATAAGGAGGGGCATTTTAGTCAAGTTCTTTTCATCTATTCTATTTATCTTTCTATAAGTATGCATCTTCAAAACCCACCATCTTCAACCTTTCCTTCAATTTCTCTCTCTAGAATTACTATATCATAGCGTGATTTTCTTCTCAATGAATGGTTTAAACACTCAATCAACGTGTTCTTCAATTTCTTTGAAGAAACCCAGTTTATTTTTATGCAATTTCTCATTTTTTTTTTCAATTTAACATAATGCGATAGAACATGAGAAATTGATTGAAGCAGATACTTCTCTTCTCAAATTTCTCAAACATTTGCAGGTAAAGTGAAGATATCTATGATTCTAACCTTCTCTTGGTGTATTCTTGCTTTTGGGCAACATTATTGTTTCCAATTTTATTAAGAAATCAGTGGTAAAAAGTTGCACATCAGATATTTGACAAAATGTCTCAAAGAAAATTACAAAACAGTTTTTAGTTTAAACTTTCATTTAGAATTGTGTTTTACAAAAGAATGAAAAAACATCCATTGCGTTTTACAAAAGAATAAAAAACACCTTCTTTTTGTGTTTTTTGTCTGTTGCGTTTTACAAAATAATGAAAAAACACAGTTTTTTGTCCATTACGTTTTACAAAAGAATGAAAAAACACATTTTTGTGTGCTTTTTGTCCATTGCGTTTTAGGAAAAAAAAAACAATTTGTTTTGTGTTTTTAGGCAATTCCGTTTTAGAATAAACATTTTTTTTGTGTTTTTAGGCCATTGCGTTTAAAAAAAACCTTCCTTGTTTTAGGAAAAACACATTTTATGTGTTTTTTGGTCCAATGTGTGTTCTTCGAACAAATGTTGAAGTGTTTTTAGTTCATTGCGTTTTAGGTGACACATATTTTTATATGTTTTTAGTCCATTGCGTTTTAGGAAAATAAAAACACTTTCTTTTGTGTTTCTTGTATATTGCGTTTTAGGAAAGTCATATTTTTATTTGTTTTTTGGTTCAATATGTTTTAGAAAAACACATTTTGAGATGTTTTTAGTTCATTGCATTTTAGGTAAAACACACTTTTATGTGTTTTTAGTCTATTGAATTTTAGAAAAAAAAACTTTCTTTTGTGTTTTTTGTCTATTGCGTTTTAGGAAAAACACATTCATATATTTTTTTGGTCCATTGCGTGACATTTTGAAGTGTTTTTTATCCATTACGTTTTAGAAAAAAAAAAACATTTTCTTTGTTGTTTTTAGTCTATTGCGTTTTAGAATGAACACTTTCTTTTATGCTTTTAGTCCATTGCGTTTTAGAAAAAAAAAATCATTCTTTTGTGTTTTACGCATTTGGGTTATCGAAAACCTTTTTTTTCAAAAGTATAACAATAGTGTGCTCGTTTTAAAGATAAAAAACGCTCATTTTTATAGTGCAATTTTTATAAAAAAATAATGTCGTTTGAAAAAAGTTATTAATGTTTCAAAACGGGAGGGGGGATTGGAGGAGAGAGAAACTATTGACTTGGATGGACTTGAATACCCTTAGAAATATTAAAATCGAAAAGTAGCGATTTTTATTAAAAAATGAAAAACAATTGTGTGTTTTTTAGGTATTTTTGGTTGTGTTCACATTGGTTCTCGCGGTTCTCGCAATAAAGGGTGGTTCCTAACGGATGCTTCTTCTATATATATATATATATATATGATTTTGTCTTAATGTGTGTACCTAGGGTTTGGTTTCTTGATTTAGTTTGAAGGTAATAGTTTCACATTGCAAATCATTGTTCGAGTTTCGTTATTTACGCATTGTTGTTTCTAGATCTGAGTATTAGGGTAATTTCATCCACTTAGGGGTCAAATCGTTCCATGGATGAGGCTCTATTTAGTTTCTACTCGTAGAAACATGAGTTTTGTGATAGATACAAAAGGTGCGACTTACCTTTCGTAGATTTCTTAGTTTTGTGATAGATTACTTCCAAATTGGAAACAGTTGATTTGATGACTAAATATTTTTTAGGGTTTCTACTTAAAAATTTTGAAAACGAATTTCTTAGTCTTGGATTACTTTGTCTTTTGGTTAATAACTCAAAATGTGACCATATATACAAATGAAAAGTGGCATTCTCATTAATCAACCCTTTTCACGATACTAATCCAGTATAATGTGTTGCACTCATGGCTTATATGAGTTCCTATGTTTTAAGAATTGTTGAAGTTTTGCTAGTCATACTAATCTGGCATACAAACTTGTTTGACACGCAGCCTCTGAACCGCAACAAGCAAACAAGCCAGCAACTCAATCTCAAACTTGAGGTTCCATCTGTTACATTAATATTTACCTGTTCTAATTGTTATTATTATTGCTGCCTGAACAATACTGCCATGTTCTATGCTTTATTTGTTGGTAACATGACTTACTTGTTAATACTATTACTATTTTAACAAGACTACTCTTTGTGAACTAAAATTTGGTATATATGGTTTGGATCAATGGGGGGTGTTAGAATTACAGTTTTGATGGTAGATGTGCACGTATTACATACTCTTTTACAGTTTTGGTATGTGAAGATTATAATAACAATTGAAGTAGACCACAACAAAGTCGATGATTGTACACATGAACAACAAGGCTAGCATCCAGCAGCCTGTTTACAACTTAAAAATAGTTTGTAATTCCATGTTTAAATGATACTATACTAAGACTGATAATTACTAGTTTCGTCACACCTATACTACAATTGGGCACATAATTTCAAGGTAAAAAACATCCCATGTTACAAATTAATTACTAGTTTGGTCATATAAGCACAATTAAGGTTACCGATTGATAAATAACGCATTGTTGTTGGTTAGCATCCACTTGTGGGTTGAATCGTTCACAACCGAAATTGTCTTAAATACAGTCTATATGCGCGATTAGGGATGAGAGGGTGGTAAATTTCTATATGAGATTCAACTAACTAACTCCTTTCAACTAATGAGAGCTACAAACTAAAAAATATACACAGTTCATTGGATTAGGAGCATAATAAGGGTAAGAACCAACTTAGGGGTTGAATTGTTTAAAACCGAAAACCAAGCATCCTTTTTTGAGTTTTTTTATTTGCTATTCTGATTACATATTTTTTTTGTTTTTGTTTTTGTTGAAACTCAGATGGATCATGATTCTGGAGTTTGCAAGTTCCGTCTTAAAGAACCTAATGATCGTTAATTCGTTATGAAAATCGTTGTGAGGTCGGTTTCTTCATTCCTTGTTTCTTTTCTTTAGTTGATTAAATATTATATGGCTAATATTGATTATTTTTTATTAGCTAAATCCCCAAAACGTTCTAAAGAAATTGAAGGTATATAAAAAGCTGGTGCAGTCTAGACCAGAGAAGGTACCTTCTAAATGCTAATATTTTGTATATTCAAATAATCGTTTTTTTTTTTTTTGGTTTTTCTAAGACGGTTTTTTCTTTTTCTTTCTATTTAGACGAATGTAAAGAATAAGTCAAAGGAACCGAATGTCAGAAGCTGTAGTGATCAGAGGCGGATACATAAATTTTTTGTAGGGTGGGCACAATACGGGTCGGTTAAAATGGGTCGCTAATAAAATCGATGATAAAATAACATAGCTCATTAGATATTTAAATATAATTACGAATCAAAACACTTAAAAGATACAAATAAGACTATAACTCTAATTGGGTAAAAAATAGGCACCATGTTTTACTCTAAGACATCACCAAAACAAATCACCAACGGTCCGAAGCAAAGCAATATATCACAATCTAAAATATGTATTTTTGTACATTAACAACTTATCTAGAATCAAATTATCAACTATTAAAAACCAAAAAAAAAAGATAAATGAAGTTATCAACTAACATGTAACGCAAAGCAATATAACACAATTTAATCTGTATTTTTATAGAGATAAAAAATAACGAAAAAAAATTGAAAGCTTACTAGTTACTACACTATATCACTTAATTCGAATCAAAAACCAAAAACCTTTGTTCGAATTATGGCCGGTCGGGAAAGAGCCGACGAGGGAGGTGATCAAGTGAGGATGAAATTCCTATAGCCATGCAACAATTTGATTAGAAGGACCGGAACAAAAGAGTGGGGGATGAGGGGAATGAAATATCGAATTAGGTTGTTGGGGCTTGGTGAGTGACGACGCGTTCAAACAGATGCAGAGAACAAGATGTCCTAGTCACTTGGGCCTTTCAAGATGGTACAATGGGCTTTAATTAGAAAACTACCGAACAAAATACACTATCAAGTTGGATCCTACGGTGGGCACAGGCCCACCCTCCAATTGGAAGCCAAACAATGATAGCTGTATTGGGTATGGAAGGCTCTGGAAAATCATCAACCATCAGTGGTTTGAATGGTGGAGGTGTGGAATTGAAGAATGGAGAAATGAATCAGGATTTTAGAGGTAAATATGTGACTTTAAGAACTCGTCAGAAAGCCATGAGCTTTTCGTTTATGGAGACATCTTAGGGTATTGAAAACATCCTTACCGGAATTTCAATGGCCGATTGTGCTCTACTTGTTATAGACAGTACACTCAGCTTCAAAGAAAGCCATCCAATGGATAACATAGTTGATCCTGCGGATAACATAGTTGATCCCGCATCACTTGCCATTTCAATGGGTGTGAAAAAATTAATTTGATGTATCAACAAGGTAACTATCATTAATTAGTTTTTTTTTTTCTTTTTGTAATTTGTACAATTTACTCGTTTAATTTTTTTTTTTTTTGTAAACTAGATGGATCTTGTGGAATATTCGGAAATCATCTACAATCGGCTAAAGGACGAAGCCACAACATACTTCAAGTCAATAAGTTTTGAACAATCAAACGTAACATTTGTGTTGGTGTCCGCATTGGAAGGAGATAGTATGCTTAATAAGTCGGAAAAGATGAATTGATATGAGGGTCACACCCTCATACGGAAACTACTGTCCCTCGATGAGATTTCTAAAGTAATGGATGACCTACATATTGTGGTCAATTCAGCTGAGGTAAAAGGAACGGTTGAACTAATTAATTGTCGTGTTCACTACGGGGGTTATTGAATCGAGTGGTAGAGTCACTTTCTTTCTGGGGAAGTGGGTAGTTGACGTGGATAGGGTTCGGGTGGGAGAGCTTGAGATTGTTTATGCATGGGCTGGGGAAGATGTAGAATTACAAGTTAAGAGTCCTGTGAATGCAATGATGACAAAGGGATGTGTGGGTGTTGAAAACGGGGATAATACACTAAAGTTAGCTATGAGTTTTAAAGTTGAAATGCTTGTAACAAACTCAAAAATCGAGATCACCACTGTGCTACACGATTATTTGTGCAGCTGCCACAAGGCGGCTTTGAAGACGTAGTATCTGAGATAAAAGGATTGGTAGACCCTGCTAGCAAGAGAAGGAATGAGGACACACCGAGATCATTGAAGGTTGGCCAAATTGGTGTGGTATCTCTCACACCTTTAGAGGATGTGATTCTTGAGAAGGTTTGCGATTATCCGTCTTTGGTGTCACACCCCAACCGATGGCGGAAACATCGGAGTGAGACGAAAACGAAATTGCAAGAGACTTTATAACACTATTTGTGACAATATTTAGATAACTCGAAATTCATGGATACTAAAATGATAATACATTGTTTCGAAAGGAAAAGTACAACAAGTTGCAAATAATGAAACGACAGTTCAAAATCTAGGTGTGTTTCTAATCCACCCTAAATATATTTCTTCAATCATCATCATCTAGTTTCCTGCAACATGTATTAAAATAATGATCAACAAAAAGTTGGCGAGAATACAAGTTTGATTACATAATATAATTGTGAATAAAAGTTGTTTCACATCCAACATGGTAAATTGCATACATTGTTCGTTATCATACCGCAATCGTGCATACCGTTGTCGCCGAAACAACAAGGTTGTAAAATAGTTTACTTAACAACACCACAAGAATACGGGCGATGCGTTAATCCTATAACCCTATAATTGTTAAGGTAGTCTTGCAAAGTTAATAAGCATATAGAACACAAGTATACATAGCATGCGATAACAAGAATAATACAAGTATCATGTTATTAACGGATAGAGTATGTTTGTAAACAAGTTTAATTGTGATTTCGTGATTTGTATGAAGTGTACATGTTGCACCGAAAGTGTATAAAACGGAAAATGAGATCGAGTATACTCACGTTTTTGCGTAGAAATCCCACCTACGTGAGTTGAAGCGTAAAGGAGTGGAGAACACCGAAGTCACCCTACATTTGGGAAACGAAGGTGTGTGAGTTTATGGAATGTGTGGAGAGTTCGGATTCATAATTTAATAATAAAAGTATGTATGTAACGAAAATATATCTTGTCTAAATACTCGTTTGGACACTAAGTTTGTACGTGTTTTCATGGGTCTAATTTGCCCGTTAGAATCACAAACGAGGAGTTTAGAACGAAGATAATATAACCTAAGTTCATGACATGTAACCATACTCCGGTTAGTATCAAGAATCCGGTTAAATATATGTTATATATAGTATATTATAGTCCATCATGTATAATCATATAAATCATGTAAGTCAAGCATGGAGGTAAGATTAACCTCTTTGTATGATTCGCCAAAGCACAAGTTTATCAACGAGTTGATAAACCGGTTGGTCATGAATAAAAAATATAACTAACTAGTACGTCAAGTAGCCAAGTAAGGATAACCCGGGCGTGTCATACCCATCATGGCAAATGTTGGATGCGAGGCGGGGTTATATTACTTTGATTCTTGGAAGCTACTTGATGTCATTAGTAAAAAAAGTGTGAACAAGTGAGATTTTGTGAAACTAAATTCAGATAACCAAAGCTTCCATGGTTCACACATACTCATGCACAAGCCTTTCAACATGAAAGGTTGAAGCTTGGATGGTTTTCAATCACTTAGAACATATATAGGACTGCTAAGGTTGGCCACTATGGAGTGACGCCACAGCTACCCTATCTTATTTCCACACCTGTACATTTCTTCCATCTCTCTCACACCATCTCTTTCTCTAAATTATTTATTTATTTTTAACATGAATGTTTTTTTTTTTTTTTTTGTAATTTCTTAACGATCAAAGGGTTGATCAACGGAAAACGTTCATAAAACTAAGCACGAAAATGTAATATATTTGACGTGACTCATGAAACGTAAATTAACTTGAATTTATTAAGTATAATGAAAATGTATTATATTGACCCGATTTGTTTCTGAACAAAATTTACGTCAAAATGTATACCAACTGAAAACGTCCACAAAAATAAGCACAAAGATGTATTATATTTAACCATGGTTGTAAAATAAGGCCGAGTACTCCCCGAGTAGTCGCTACAAGGTAGGCTGCCGAGGCGACTTTCTTCAACTCCGAATAATTACTCGGATTCGATCAGACGTGTCACACCCCCAAAATCCACCTGCGGAGTACTACCGCTTGGAGGCGTGACTGACCAGGATCCAGCCACCAATCATATTGAACAAGCATATAAGTAGTTATAAAAATCCAACCAATACAATTGGTGTTCAAACAAAACATAGTTAAGTTGCAAGCGGAAGCATAAGTCTTAAAGTCAAAACACAAGTTTCATTGTTTCGAAGTTTAACATGACACACAGTCGTCCATGTCCCACAACGATCCTCCTCCATGCAAGCTCCAGCTAAGAACCTAAGGACCTGCAAAGCATGTAGTAACGAGTCAACAACAAGTTGAGTGAGTTCACGGTTGGGTGTTCGTTTTAAGTTGTTTTGAAAACAGTTTCCTTTAGCTGGCGTCCTGCCGTGGGGGTTACCCCATAGTTAAAAACGTGACTTGTTTATTCCCGGTTACTCTGGCTATCCAGCCGTGGGGGCTACCCCGTGTTAGTTATCTGGCATTTCGGCCGTGGGGGCTACCCCATGTATACACTAGACTCGTTACCATATCGACTGCTGACTGTAGTCATGTTTATGTGCCCTGAAACTGTCAATGTCTATCATCATTGACGTGCCCCAGATCCATTAGTTCACGCCCGTCCTCTGCGGCACGGTGTGAGGTTTGTCAGACCTAAATAGCGCTATCTAACTAATGACCCGCTCGCCATTGGCCCGGCGATTAAGTCGATATAAAAAGGAGGGACTTCGTGATAGAGTTTTGGTCTAGTACGAGTTATCTGTCCGTGAGGATGAGGAATTACATTCCTGAACCTTTGCTGTCCTACCCAAGGAGGACGAGGAACCCATGTTCCTTAACCCCAATTCCCGACCCCTGGGAATCCCATGCTTTGTAGAGGGTGTGAACTCACCTTGGTTTGCTCGGTAGAAACACAGAAAAGTCAAACAAGCAAATGTTGTGGCTACTCACGCCCTATCATAGTTGTATCATACAAGTCAGGTTCGTATTCAAGTAGTACACGTATGGCATACACGTTTAATCATGGCAGTTCAACAATATTCACGTTCCACAGTAACATATAAGGTCTGTACATCAGGCCCAAGAGTCCGGCCCAAACAATTAAGTCCGAAATGAGGTGCAAGCCCAAACAGCGAGTATCCGTGTATAGTCTCGAGTCGCAACTAGGCGTTTGCGACTCGCAACCTGAGTCGCAACTACGGTCTCGGTTCATGCTGTTTTGGTTACGAGTCGCAACTGGACTCGCAACTGTGGTTTCGAGTTACAAGGTTGGTGTGCTGATCATGTGTGGTTTCGAGTCGCAACCAGGTGTTTGCGACTCGCAACTGATGTCGCAACCGGGGATTTCGACTCATCAAGCAGTGGTTTCGAGTCGCAACTGATGGTTTCGGTTGGACAACTGCTGATTCGGAACAGTGTACTATCCAATGAGAATTTGATTTCAGAAATGGTTTGTACTATCCACTTAAACATGTTTGTTTGTCTAGTAATTTACTAATTTGGATCAAACATATCAGATTTCAAATATTCAAGCATGCTCATATGATATTCAAGTTGTTCTTCACACATTCATCATGTTCATCAATATCCAAGTAGTTCATCATATCATAACTTGAAACAACAATCCAAAATATTCAAACAACTAATCCGATTTCCACATAAGTGCAGCCATTTAACAAGCATTTTGATTTGTAACCTAAGAGCATGCAATCCGATTTCATAACATGAATAACAATCGAGCATTCCAACAACAAATCCGAATAATATGAGCATTATACAAACCGATTTCATGAACACCAACCATTTATGGTTTAAATCACATTAAATCACAAACATCATTAGCTCATCATGCAATCAATCCGGAATCTAAGTATGATAGTTTATTAACATCATCATGTATAAATCTAACAAACCAACATATTACCAAGTCACACAAGATACATCATCATCAACAAAATATCACGTCATCATCATCAACAACAACCGAAATCCAAACACACAATGGGAATCACTAACCGGTTAGAGGAATAGTGGTGAGGGATGAAGCTTTGTTTGGTGTGAACAAGCAAAATCCGAGAATCCTTTTGTGGTCGGTTGGTTGGATCCGAGAAGAAGGAGGAGGGTGTGATGCTTGGTGTCTAGGGTTTTAGTGAGAGGGTGGAGAGTATGTGTGTAGAGGAGAGTATGAGTGTTGTCCAAAAATGGCAACATGGCTATCTATCAAGTTTATATATCCGCCCCTAGCAATACACCCTAGTGGGCTCTCGGATAGGCTAAGTGTGTGTGTGGCCCAACCGGCCCAATGTTTCATGTGTTCACTCGAGACCACATGGTCTCGAGTCGGGTTCGTGTTATCTCGGTTCATATACATACTCGCATACATATACATAAGCATACACATGACTCATTTTCGATAAAAATTACGTTGAAATGTAAAACAACATGAATTTATACCTGACGTATACATAAAGATAATCACGTAAAACTCGATGGGTCAAAACGACATGTTAAAAAGTTTATAGAAATTTTAGAGGGTTTAAGTGTCAATATTAAAAGTTGAGGGGTGAAATTCATAAAAAGACAAAAAAATGCCAATAAAAATTGAGCAGTGAAATTCACAAAAAAGACAAAAAAAATCAAGTTACAGTAGCTAACAACTTGATCTATTATATATATATATAACTAGTGGAAAACCCGCGTGTTGCGGCGGAGTCACAAATACAGGGTGGGAACATAATTCAAACCCACCAGCACCAACTTGAAGGTAAGCCACCCACTACTTTCTCTTGGTGTCATCTTTGTACAAGTACATTGTGTCAAAACGAGCTCCTGTTAGGAACACCATGGTCCTGAGAGAAAGGGCGAGGTCCATTTCCCTAGAAAAGGATATCCATCCGAACCCACCACTGTAGGGCCCACGTCTTGTAACTTCCGGTTTATCTATTAGTTCCATGGCCTTGACCTGCATCAGATAGGAATTTTCATGGGTATGGGTCGCCTCGGGTTATTTTTTATCCGGTCAAAAGTCCAAGAGTTGAAAAATAACTAACAGGTCAATTAGGTAAAATGAAAAATAACTAAAAAGGAAATGGGTTAAAAGTCCCAGAAATTTATTTTTAATGTATTAAACCTCATTAACCATATATTCAGAAAAAAAAAATACAACTGGATAAACTTGACCGGACGTGTTTCAAAAAATATAGAAAAATGACCCCAACCTGGTTTAACCTGTTACCCAACCCGTTTATATTGCAATATATAGAAGCTAATGGTATGAAGAGCGTACCTGTTACCCAACCCGTTTATATTGCAATATATAGAAGCTAATGGTATGAAGAGCGAACCTTTGGAGCACCACTAACAGTTCCCATGGTTTTAAAAAATGCTTGAGGCGTGCGCCTCAAGACGCGCCTCGAGGCGAAACGGCCAAAAAACGAGTCTGAGGCGCGCCTCATGGGGTTTTTACTGCATATGCGCCTCAGAGGGGGCTGAGGCGCTAAGAAAGGCTGCGCCTCATGGGATTTTCCTAGTTGTTTTTGATGTTTTTGACTTTTTGTGTCAATTTCAAGCATTTCATGTTTTTTTATGTATGTTTTTGATGATTTTGATGAATCTGATGATGTAATTAGTTAGTATTATTATTTTTATAATATATAATTTTTATATTTTTTTATTAATACCGCCTAGGCCTTACGCCTCGTTTCGCCTCGAGGCTTACGCCTCGTGAGGCGAAGGGAAAACGCCTCGAAACTCGTTTCCGTTCTTTTAAACCTTGACAGTTCCAACTGGAAGTGCAGCAGAAAGGGCGTCCCAGCAAGTCAGATTATCGAGCAACTCCCCAGTCACCTTTAAGAACCAAAAGGGAGCCATAACGATTCAAGATTATCGATAGATTGTTGTTGTAATAGAAAAAAATATGAAACAACAAACAAAATAATAGTGTCTTACGGTGGAATTAATATGCATCACATGGGAGTACCGTTCAACGGTCATAAGCTTTTCCACATTAACCGAACCAGGTTTCATGACCTAAATCCAAGTTGCATTAAGAAAGTAAACATTTTAAATAATTATAAACTACGAAAGCATATTAAATAATAAAAAGCCAAACTAACCTTTCCGACATCCTTCCTCCCTAAGTCAACCTCAACCGGCATGATGTGTTCCGCATAGACCTGGCAAACGGGTTGGGTCGGTTGGGTCGGGTCATGGGTCAAAACGGGTTCGGGTCAATTATAAAAAGGGTTGTTTTGGTTCGGGTCAAAACGGGTCCGAGTCAGAACGGGTCCAGGTCGGAACGGGTCCGGGTCGGAACGGGGCCGGGTCGGAACGGGTTTCGGGTCGGGTCGGGTCAGTTTTTTTTTAACCATTTGCAGTATTTCAGTAAAACCAATACAGGATCTCCAACATATATAATAACAACACATAATGTAACAGTTAAATCAGTTGTATGCAACTTTATACAGTAAAAAGTAGACAACAATCTGAATATACAGTAAAATTACCCAACTCGGATCAAAACAATCAGAGCCGATACCGGAATTTCAGGTATCTCATGAGCGAAATCAAACAAAGAATATCGATTGCATTCTTTAAGACCATTTGCAGTATTTCAGTGAACCAATACATTAAGATCTTAAATCAGTTGTAGACAACTTCATATATAGAAATTAAGATTACTAAAGCAAGAATATGGGGATAGAAATTTGACTAAAAGAAAGTAGACAATAATCTCAATAAACAATTTAATTACTAGTATATACAGCAAGAAGCTTAGGAAACTAGAAATTATGTTATGATCTCAACTCGGATCAAACACAAAGAATACCAGTCAACTGCATTCTTCAAGAACATGAACAAACAGCAAACAAACTTTAACTGAACTCAAGAACAGCTAGCAAGCCACTAGCAAAACAAACCAGGCAAAAGAAGCAACAACAGAAAACAAACAGCTACAAATACACATTAAAGACCTTCCACTTTTGCCAATTTAGAGCTGCATTTTTAAAACCTGTTTAAAATCCATAGAAAGCTTAGATACCTGCTAACTGTTTGTGTTCAAATTCAAATATTATATTATAGGAAAACATTTCACTAACCTCTGAACAAAACTACAAACCCTAAAACACAAGATCCAAAACTTCTACTCCGATCGATCATGAACACAACACAATTAACCTAAAAAACCGATAAATTCTTGACCGATCGGCACCTAAAACTCCAAACAAGTGATCAACAATTGAACAAACTTACCGGAAAACTGAAATTAGGTTGTAATTTGGATATTCAGCAACTGGAGAAACAGAATTATACGGAATTAAGAGGTATTGGGGCCTCGAATTTAACCCATGACAGCTTGATCTGGCAGCGGTAGTTCTTCTTTTTATGATTTCTTCTAGGGGTGAGCAAGTTTAGGTCCGGACCGAAAATAACCGAGAACCGAACCGAACCGAACCCAAGTACTTAGGTATTTAGATCGGTTCCAATTTTTCATATAAAATAGGGTCGGGTCGGGTCGGTTCTCGGTTCTTTTCATGGTGAAACCCGACTTGGACCTATGGACCGGAACCGACCCTATATTTAGGGTAGTGAATCGGTTCTGTATTTTATGTTTAATCGGTTCTCGGGTCGGGTCGGGTTTGTCCTTTTGCTCACCCCTAATTTCTTCTGGCAGCTGTCGGTTTGATTCAATCAGATTGAAGAATGAAGAAGATAACCCATTGTTCAACCCGTGCTTTCTTTCTTTTCAACCCTAACTGACCCGTCCTAATTTTTCAACCCGGTCTGACCCGTAGATAAATCTTTTTATTCTTTAAATAACCCAATTTGACCCCCTTAACTAAATTTCCTCACCCAAATTCACCCAATCTAATTTAAAAAAGACCCATACTGACCCATTGTATGCTATTTGGGTCAGAATTGCCCCCCCCCCCCCCCCCCCTAGTTCCGCACATTGCTTTTCATCAGTTAACAGCATCTTCTCCAACTGTTTGTCCTCATCCAGAGTCCTTCCTCTTCTTACGGTCCCGGCTAAAGGTCGGTTAACAACCGTATTCTGTCAAAAAAAGAATATGTAGTTCATAAATCTTTTTAATAATTTACAATAATAGAAATGAAATGCCTGTATATATATAAAAGAAGTAAATTGAAATTACAGATTTCAGACGAGTCAGAATTTCTGGGCTTAAACCAACCAAGATACACCCCCGAGCCTGACAACATGAAACGACACAATGAGTTAAGTAAAAAAAATAACTGGAAAAGTTAAATTTATGAATAATAATGTAAATGTACCTGCAAATAAGTCATGTATGGACTTGGATTCACGATTCTTAGCGCGTGATAAATCTCGAAAGGATCTGCGAACTTTCGGCGTTCAAAATGCTGACTTAAAACAATCTGGTAAATATCACCTGCAAGAATGTGTTCTTTCGCTTGCAATACTGTTGACTTGTATTCGTCAATGGTCATGCTCGACTGGGTTAAAGGAGTTCAGATTTCAGAATTGTTGGGTGCTTAATTCAACAAAAGCCCGGAGCTAACTTTGGCCTAATGATTGAGAACTAAGTAAGGATTACGAAACAACCAGAATGTTACAGAGAAGATAAGTCACTTACAGATCACAATCGTGTACTTTAGATGCCAATATCTCCAAACGTTTGACTCCATCTTTGTAAGCTTCTTCGGTAGATGAATACTGATCAAGCCTTACCCAGTGAATTATATATGCTTTCTGAAGATTAAAATTATTTATGAAAAAGATACATAATCAATGATGGAAAAAATTGTATATAACTATGATATATGCACCTTCTGCACATGATCGAAAACGATCACATATTCACATCTTCATACAAATCCAAGATGAATGTCAGCTAGATTCCTGTCATCTATAAACAAGAGTTTCTTCTTTTCTACATACATAGCGAACGGTGTCATATGAAAAGTAACCAACCCAGCCACCTGTTCATGATTACAAATTATACATTGTAAACAAAGCAAGCATAGCATTTATTTTCCAGTTTATTTATCGTAAGATCGCTCATACCGCAAAATTTATCAGGAAGTTCATCAAGAAGCTGAGGTTTAACCCTTTAGCTGAAAAAACTTCAATTTCCATCCAAACACTTATACCACCCGTTTAGTCTCAATTGATAATTTGTACCACCTGTTTCATCACAAATATGTCCTTTTGTCCCATTCATGAAGACTTCTAAAGAACCTCTGGCTGATGTTTCGTACCATTAATAATACCTATAAGACTTCTAAGGGCATTCATTTATCGCACCTTTGAAATTACAAACTATTTTATACGGTGCGACCGTAAAATATTTAGAGTGTTCAAGTACCAATAAATGTAAAGTATTTAGAGTGTCAACATGGTATACATCAAAATCAACAAGTAGAAAAAAACAAGTATACTTGTAACAAAAGGAGAATAAAAGGAAATCACAAACACATATCAACTGCATACACACAGATATACATGCATCTCAAGTTCCAAATTTATATCAGTTACAATAAATGTATAAAGAATGACATGCTTTCTAACGGACATGAGCTTGTGACCAAACACGCGACAGAGTTTCCTCGATTTTTATCCTTTATTTTAGCAATTTTGAACAGGCAAAACACACTTGTGACAGGTCGAAAGAACCCAAAAAATACTTTATCGGTTCTTATATGTTTGGGTCAACTGAACCCAAACATATAAGAAAAGTAAGAACGAGGTGTCTATACACTCACCATACAGTTCTGATGGTTCCCGCAACTGAAATACCATACGAAAGGACTGATCATGACAGGACAGGATTGCCGGTGTGTCATTATTTTATATAATGATCAAGAAATCTAGAAATGGAAGAAAATGAGATTAAAATAACATTCTCAAAAATAAACTTCAAAACAAATTAATATATTAACAAACATTTAACATCAGTGGTTGTCTTGTATTCATTCAACTGTAAAAAAAAAAAAAAAATCTTAAAAAATATTACGTTCATGAAAAACAAAAAGAAAACGGATAAAAGAAACAAAAGAAATGACAAAACTATATATCACAACCAATATGAGCATGATGTTAAACATCAGTTAGGTACCCAATCTCGATTTCACACTCCTTCATACCTATAAAGACAAAATCCACACACATCAAAATTGTAATTTTTGAAGAGAAAGAACCCTAATTCTTTACTTTAAAAATAGCTACAGCAAGAGAGGTACCAAAGATATGTGAGATGAAATTGAAGCCTTTGAACACCCATTTGATTTTGGTTCCCAGGTCAAGCTTCGCAACGTCTATCTCATAGGAGTGGGATGTTTAAGTTAAAGCAGACACACAGATGGGGAAAGCGGGATCGGGAACCAGGGCGAGGTGATGGAATCGGAACCGATGGAATTCGTTAGGCGTAGAAACAGGGAATGTCAATTTAACAATTAAAGGGCTGATGGGGATTTGAAAGGATGAAGACTTCTCTTCATGATTTAAATGCGGAATTCATTGTGGTGCCACATTCAATTGAGCCAAACGAAACTTGAATCGATTACACAACTCCATGAAGAAGAAACAGAAGGAATCATTGAAACCGCATTGAATTAGGGGCATATTTGGGAGTGTGGATGAAAAATTAGGGAAATAAGAACATTACCTGCTATGAGCGTCTTAAAAAATTGGTTGGAAATTACATCTCTATCCTAGGGAAATGTATTATATAGTCTTATAGATTATAGATATAGATATGGTCGATACTTTATAAAGTTACTAATAGAGTAATAGTTTAGCTTGTAAATTACATAGCTAGATATGCAAATATAAAACAAACTAGGTATTTTGTAGATATATATACAAGAACACGTAACAGGTTTGTTTGTATTTCTCGTTTAAATAGTTGATTGTAAAATTTTGTTACGCTAAAGTAATGTAAACAATCATCAGTAGTAATTTAGTAAATATAGTACGTAGCTTCTCCTAATCTAACTTGGTAAATAATAATAACGAAGCTACCTACGACCAACTTGGTTCAATCCACACATGAGGATCAAGATAATGTTTTGTTCCCATGAAGTCCCCAAAACTTTCTTCGATATCGTGTCCATTGAACGTGTGATACCGTCTTGTTGCGAGAGAATAGAACACTATCTTCCTGTTCTTAGAATGGAGGCGCGGAAAGTAAATCTTGTTTGCCATTTCTGGCGTTTTGGCTTCGACACAGAGGCATGCCTTACCACAAATATAAATCGCGTGCCTTCCTAGACTCTCTGTTTTCTCCCATTTTGTTGAATCATTCAGCTTGAATACCTCAACGCATTCTCCAAACTCGCCCACAATGACTAGTAAAAGCTGTTGATCACATTTCGTTAGGAAACTTTGTTTAGGAGATACACAACTACTTCTCGGGCCTTCCCGCCAGACGTAATCTAGGTTGCCAGCATTTGTGAGACCACGTACTCCAGGGTAAGTGTAATCTAGGTTGCCAGTATCTATGAAACCAAGTCCTCCATTGTTATACAACGCATAAAGATTTTTACCATAGCGTGTAGCAAAATGCAAGGTATGTGAGTCGCAACAATACTTTAGATGGAATCTACGCCAAGATGGTTCTCGAGCTACAAAGTGGACATAAACATGCCATTCGGAACGTGTTGTAAATCCAACAACCATGCAATCGGATGCAGTAGGAGGTGCCGAGAAACAATAGGTGTCGAAATTAGGCGCGAATGGAAGCTCACGGGTATCACTTGTGAAGGGGTTAAAGAACATAAGGGGTCCATTGATGAGGTCAAATAAGTTTTTCGATTTTCATTAGGGGATTCTCATGCTAAAGAAAGATAGTAACTTGTAGTTTTTTTTGTTGTGCCATAAGTAAGATCGTCATGTCATTGGATTGTATACATTGTAAAAGCTAAATTAAAACTATTAAATAATTCATGCAAATTTAAAATAAAAAATTAATAATAGTAATATACTATTTGAAGTTAGCTATACATGAAACATGCAAAGTATAAATAGTTCGAATTGATTTTAGTTCATCATTTAGGGTTTACTCTATACCCAAGTTCACATAAGCCTTAAAAGGTTATGATTGGAACTGTTTTAAACTACTTAAAGTTTTATGTTACAACATTAGGTGAAAGATTTACAAGTTTTTGAAGTGTGATTTCATCGGTATACTCAATGTTACAACTACAGTAAGTCTAGGGTGAATATTGTCACTTATTACAAAGTTAAAGGTCTAAACTATGAAAAACTTTTATGTTAACTGCATTCTCTCCATAACTCACTCAATCTGTTTGTTGCCCTGACTCTAAAGTCTAAACTCGTCGATGGATCGCTCTTTCTTTCCTTGCTGTTCGTTTCGATTTTAGGTGATTTCATCTCAACTTCCATAATAGTTTCAGTTTGCAAATTACTTGTCGAATTCATTGTATTGTTTGTAGTAGATCGAGTATGATTAGGGTTGTTTTAGATGCACATATAAAATTTAGTCTTAATGCGTGTACCTAAGGTTTAGTTTCTTGATTTAGTTTGAAGGTCACTGTGTTGTTTGTAGTGGATCGAGTATGATTAGGGTTGTTTCAGATGTTTCATGATTTAGTTTGAAGGTCATTGTGTTGTTGGTAGTAGATCGAGTATGATTAGGGTTGTTTCGGATGTTTCATGATTTAGTTTGAAGGTCACTGTGTTGTTTTGTAAAAAACACTAGTATCAAACTGTAATCGACAAGAACCCAAACCAAAGGTTTTATTACCCATTGATTTGACGATTTCAAGTGAAAACAAAGAACAGATTGAAACAAAATACAGCAGATACAAGCTCTCAACTCTCAGCTACCGATGATTATCAGCACGATAATCATCAATCTTCACAAGATCTCACAACAAGACCACTAATACGTGACAAATCAGTGATCAAAATGATCGAAACCCTAAGCGACTTTAGAGAGAGAAACGAGAGAAACTTCTGGAGAACAAAAAGACCTTTTTTCCTAACTGAATAATATCTTTTTTTGAATGATAACCAAGTTAGGTGACACTTATATCTGGATGTCTTCTAGCACCACAATAAGTCCAAATCCGCAGACAAAAGTCAGCCGAAGCCCAAAGTGCAGCAACCCACCTGTTGTCCAGTATCCAGGAGTCAAAGCAAGTCCAGTCAACATATAACAAAAAAACCAAAAATATTAAGAAAGAGATACAAGGCTTACGTGTAAATATTAAATTGAAACAAGGTATATAACTATATATTTTAACACCCCCCCCCCCTCAGTTTAATACCCAAACATATCATACATATGTATTTTAGAACACAAATCAACATGTTGACCGATTAACAACCCTTTAGTCATTAAATCTGCCAGCTGATCTTTTGAACCAACACCAACTGGTTTTAAAATTCCTTTAGAGATTAAATCTCTTAAGAAAAACAAGTCTATTTCGAAATGTTTAGTCCTGTCGTGAAAGACATGATTTGTTGCAATAGATAGAGCAGCAGTATTATCGCAAAACAACTTAATCAGAACTTTCACAACAATACCCAACTCTTGCAACACATTTTTTAGCCAAATTACTTCACAAGCTGCCAGCTTCCGCTAAAGATCTCAACACAGTAGCTTGTTTTTTACTCTTCCATGACACTAAAGAGTTTCCCAAAAAAAACACAGAACCCAGTTACCGACTTTCTAGTATGTAGACACTTTGCCCAATCTGAGTCTGCATAAGCAGTAAGAGATAAATCTGACCCTTTACTGAATAACACTCCTTTACCAGGAGCATTTTTTTAAATATCTTAGCAGTCGGAAAGCAATTTTAAGATGACCATTAGTAGGATAACTGACTCAAATAATGCACTGTGTATGATATATCCGGTCTAGTGTGAGCAAGATAGATTAACTTGCTAACTAGCTGTTGATACCCAGTAATGTTATCAACTATATCAGCATTTTCTTTAGACAAAGATGTAACTACATGGTTCTGTTCTATAGGGTTACTAACAGGTTTGCACCCGCTCATACCATACTCTGTTAGCAACTCCAAACAGTATTTCCGTTGGGAGAAACACACACCCGTTTTGGACCTGATGACTTCTATCCCAAGAAAATACTTTAACTCTCCTAGATCTTTTATTAAAATTTAGATCTAAGATGTTCTTTTACAGATTCAATTTCTAAAACTGAATTACCAGTAATTACTATGTCATCAACATAGACAAGTAAATATAAAGTAACATCTTTGTTAATTTTAAAAAACATAGATGGTCACATTTACTTTGACTAAAACCTAAGTAACATAACACATTAACCAATTTCGCATTCCACATTCTTGGCGCATGTTTTAATCCACACAATGACTTTTTCAATTTACAAACACGTTTCTCTTCTTTAGAGAAATACCCATCAGACAAAGACATATACACATCTTCATTCAAGTTACCGTACAAGAAAGCATTATTAACATCTAACTGAAACAATTTCCACTCATTTTGAACAACAATAGATATAACGTATCTAACGGTTACAAGGTTCACAACAGGGGAAAAGTTTTCATCAAAGTCAACGCCTTGCTTTTGACTATAACCCTTAGCAACAAGCCTGGCCTTAAACCTTTCTATCTCCCCAGTGGATTTATATTTAATTTTATAAATCCACTTACAACCTACAACACTTCTACCAGCAGGCAAATCAACTAGATCCCAGGTATCATTCCTATGAAGAGCTTCCATCTCTTCATTCATGGCTGATACCCAATTAGGATCATTGTAAGCCTCATTAAAAGTTTTAGGTTCACAAGTTTTATCAAGTACAACCACAAAACATTTATACTGCGGTGACAAGTTGGAGTAATTAATCACCTTCTCTAAACCATGCCTCACTTTCCCCTCAACAATATAGTCGCTAAGGTTTCTAGGTAAAGTAGAACTCCTAGTTGACCTCCTAGGTATGGGTGGGACCTCTACTTGATCAGTTTGTATGCCCTCAGAAGTATGATCCTCAACACCGTCAGTCATCACATGCTCAGCCTGATTAATATTGGTATTACTCATACTAGGCTGCTCACCTTGAGTCCCGCCCATAGTATCCGTATCTCCTAACACTGCCTCTGAGCCAGGTGTCCCTGACCCTTTATTGTTTTGATCATTTGTTTCATCATCGGGTGCAGCCGAATGAAGTATGTCTGTGTTCTCATACATGTCAAAAAAATTTAAGTTGGTTATTTCAGGAAAAATATTTTCATCAAACTGTTTTAAAAGATCTTTATCTTTAAAGGGAAACACATTTAAAAAAAAAAAATACATCTCTAGAAAAATATGTTGTCTTATTATCCAAGCTATAAACTTTGTAACCTTTTTTTTCATTTGAATAACCAACAAGAATACATTTTTCAGCTCTACTACTAAACTTATCATTTTCATTTAATATAGTACAGAAACACAGACATCCAAACATTCTTAAATGACCAAGAAAAGGTTCAAACCCATATACCATCTCATAGGGAGTCTTACCACCTAGCACCGAAGAAGGAGTCCTATTAATCAAATATGCAGCCGTTAATACACATTCAGACCAAAACCTAACAGGTAAATAACTCTGAAATAACAATGCCCTAGCAACGTTCAATAAATGTCTATGCTTCCTTTCAACTATCCCATTCTGTTGAGGTGAGCATGTACAAGATGTCTGATGAATAATACCTTTTTGTTTACAAAACATATTCATTTGGTTATTAATAAACTCAGTCCCATTATCAGATCTGAAACATTAGATGTCCTTCTTAAACTGTGTTTTAACAACATTTACAAAATAAAAAATATTTTCAAATACTTCATGTTTAGGCCATTAAACATACCCACACTGCCCTTGAGTAATCATCAACTATTGTTAAGAAATATTATGTCCTTCTCTGCTAGCAACCTTATAAGGACCCCATACATCCAAATGTACAAGATCCCCTAAGTTTCTAGACTTGTGATTACTCAAAAAGAATGGCTCTCTATGCTGTTTAGCTCTTTGACAAACTTCACAAGGGATACTAGAATCGGAAGTTCCTAAATTCAGTTTATCCTTAAATATTTTAATAGCTTGATCAGATGGATGACCTAGCCTAGCATGCCAAAGACTATTAGAGCTACTAGAACTATAACACACCTTATCAGAAATGCAAGAACTGCCACAAAAGTACAACCCATCCAATTGACTACCAGTCACCAGGACTCTCCTGGTTAACAAATCTTGGATATAACACTTGTGTTCATAAAAAACAATCAACAACTTGTTATCTCTAGCTAATTTGTGAACAGAGATGAGATTTATGTTGTATTCAGGAACTACAAACACATCTTTAAGAATCACTTTATTACCCAGTTTTACAGAACCAATCTTTGTTACTAAAGCATATGTACCATTAGGATGTTTAACAGTAATCTTAAACTCAGAAACATCTATAAAATCAGTTAAACATTTCTCATCTTTAATCATGTGTTGATTTGCTCCTGAATCAACAATCCAACCAACCCTCTGTTCATAACTAGACTCACTACCAAAACAAAACACAGGTTTAGAAAAGAGACTAGCACAAAACAGACCACTACTTGAAACATTACAGCTTTGTGGAGGCCCACTAGGTTTATCCCCTAATAGACTAAGAAGCCTTGCAATTTATTCACTAGTCAAAGTATTAACTGAGTTATCAGAAGACTCAACAATACTATTATTACTTGCAACTGCTTTCTTTCCTTAACTGCTTCTTGGAGGTTTCATCCAAGACGGATAGCCAATAATCTCAAAACATTTATCTACAGTGTGACCTATCTTATTACAATTAGAACACTTTAAGTTTTGATTTGAAACTCTATTATTTTTCCTAATGTTGAAACCTAAAGGTTTATACATGAAGGATTGATTAGTTAAAGGGTTGATCTTGTAATTGTTTAGTTTATATGTTGGGTCAAAATGTATGGGTTGGGCTAGTTTGGTCGATTTCTAGTGGGCTTAGGTTACAAGTCCATATAGTTAGTATTTAAACAAATCTCAACCATTTTGGTTGAGGTTGATCGGTTTGTTGTGACTTGAAGGCTAGCCGAAACACATTGGAGTCTTGTATCAGTCTTTGTTCATCATTGAATGCAAGTCTCGGTTTGTTTTCATTTATATTGTTTCGGTTTATATTTATTTTGCTCTTGAATCAACTTGTGATAGGATTCCACACTCTCACAAGTTACGATTGATATCATTGGACGATCCTATCGGATTTTACAATTGGTATCAGAGCCAAGAAACCAATCTTGGTTCGGTTTTGATATCATTCGGATTCAAGAACATCTTATGCTACTGATCTGGTTTTTCAGTGTTTGTTTTGCAGAGAAAACATTCAATCTTCAAACTGTTCTTAGAGATTATCGATAGAAATTACTGATTTTGGTTTGTGTGATTTCAGAAAATTGTTAGCCGATTTCTCAGAGTTTTGGTGATCAAAGAAAATTCAAAGATTACGATATCTTTGAATTTTTGAAAAGTGCTGAGAATCAGGGATTACGAGTCAACAGATTTATCTCATACTTGTTTTGCAGGTCTCGACTCACAATCAACCAGTGGTCTCGACTTGTCTGGTTCTGGTCTCGACTCGCAACCATCAGCTGTCTCGACTTGTCTGGTTTCAGTCTCGACTCGCAATCAACTACGGTCTCGACTTGTCATCATTTGGTCTCGACTCGCAACCATCTGTGGTCTCGACTTGTCTGCCTTTGGTCTCGACTCGCAACCAACTGAGATCTCGAGTCATCTTGTTATTGTCTCGACTCGCAACTCTGATCTCGACTCGCAACGACACTTGGCAACGTGAACTGGATTTGGACTTTGAACAGTTAACAAAATTTTTGGACTTAAAATAATTAATTGATTAATTAATTATGGCTGCAAATAATGTTGACTTGGCTGCCCTTAACAAACAACAAGAACTGGATTCAAAGGTTGGAACCACTACGCGCATTCCAAGGTTGACCGAAGCTAATGATTTTCCGGAGTGGAAATGGCGGTTTGAACAACATGTGAAGGTCAAGGACTCTAAAATTTGGATAAGTATAATGAGAGGTCCAAGGGAGATTATGACAGATAGTCCTACTGAACCAGGTTTAAAAGTAAAGAAAGCCAAAAGTGAATATACTGAAGAGGATTTCAATATAATTGAAGAAGATGAAAGAGCACTGTCTTATTTGACCATGGGACTGGGTCCAGATATTGCTATTGGCTTTCATACCTGCAAATCTGCCAAGGAACTGTGGGAATCTCTGATTGATGTTTATGAAGGAAATGAGGATATGAAGGAGAGCCGAAGAAACTTGCTAAGACAAAATTTCAACAATTTCAACCATATCTATGGAGAAACTGTTGATAATCAACTTCAGAGGTTTGTCAAACTGGTCACTCAAATGCAGATGGAAGAAATTCACACATCAAATGCTTCGACAAATAGACAACTTTTGAATGCGTTACCAAAAAGCTGGGATCATCATGTTGCAATGATTAAGAAAACAAAAGATCTTGCTAGGTGTAGTTTGTCAGAGATGATTTCTCATATCAAAGCATGTGAACTAGATGATAAACAAAGAGAGACCAATTATAAGAACAACTTGCTAGCTGCAGGATTCACTGTTGCTCCCACTTCGTCAAATGATAACAACGCAGCTCTCTTGTCTCAAGGAGGATTTCAAATGTTTAGCAGTGCAGCATCTGCTAAGGCTGCTCCTACTTCAGCAAATGTCTATTACTCTGGGTCTCCTACACAAGCTGCTCCATCACCTTCTACTGCTGCTCCTGCTTCCGCTGTGAATGCATCTTCTGCTGCTCCTACTTCCACTGTGAAAAATGAGATGATTGCTTTCTTTACACAACAGTCTAAAGAAAATTTGGATATAGCAGCCTCCGTTATCAACTGTTTGAATGCATTTGTTGTAGGAAAAATTGACCCTCCTAAATGGTGTGGCGATGACTTACATCGGATTCATCCTGATGATGTTGAAGAAATGGATATCACTTGGCAGATGGCTATGGCTGCATTCAGGGCAACAAGGTTTATGCAAAGAACTGGTAAAAATAGATGGGGTGCTTCATTCATAGGAGCGTCTACAGTGCCTTTTAAACTACGTTGTTACAACTGTCACGAAGAAGGACACTATGCTCGAAATTGCACAAAGCCTCCAATGAATAGAGAACAGACTCCTGCCCAGCCTGTAACTCCTAATCGTGAAAGTGCTCTTGTGACCACATCAAGTTTAACTGATAGTGCTGCTACTAGAAGTCCTCAACCACAGGGATTAGCACAAGCCTTGGTGGTTCAGCCAAACATCAACTTTGATTGGAATTCGGAAATTGAGCGACTGAACATTTCAGCTCCAGAAAATCAAGCTGCTTCAAATAACATTGCTTTCATGACTTCAAATGATCAAGTTTCCGTTTCTGAGAATGAGGCTCCAGCACCTGAGGAGGAGACTACTGCTGAAAATCTAGCTCTTATGACTCAGATTCTTTCAGCTCCAGTTAAAGGTCTCACCAAAGAAGAGGTACTTTCTGTTTTCTGTACTCCTGAGTGTAGGGAAAGGGTTGAAGCTTACAGAATACATAATGCTGAGCTAATTCAGGATTATCAAGATATAAAAAATAAAAACTTCACATTATCTAAAAATGAAAAACTTTATAAAGAAAAAATTGAAGCTCAGCGAAAAGACATCATCAAACTCAAGGATGATGTAAGTGTGAAATCATCTCAACTCTTATATGTTCAGGAGAAGCTGTGTGCTGTGACTAAGGAACTGGAAGATATCAGAGATCGATATAAAATAAATGAGCTTAATATTAAGAAATTTGATTCTTCCAGTAAATTAGTCAAAAACTTGTGTGATCAACAGCTCGAATACAAGGAAAAGAAAGGGCTTGGTTTGGGTTTTAATCAGGCTCCTCCTCCTTATAATGACAATTATACTTATTTACCTATGACTGAGGAGGAGATGATAAATGAAAGTCGAATGACTTATGGTCCCAAAAACTATAAGTCATCATTCAAAGGCAAAATAGTTGGGAAACAGAAGTCTGATCCAATAAGTTTTGTTTCTAAAGGCGCAATTGATCCTAACATTTCGTCTTCATGTGCAGATAAAGTATCTGAAGTAAAATGTGAAGAAGTTCTTGGGAGTGAACCAGTTGTTCATACTAATATTTCTGAAAATTATTTTGAACAAACTGAATCTGCTATTGCTTTTGGTCGATCTTTATTTGCGTCATTTTCTGCTTATGTTTCGTCTTGTGAGCCTGATGTTTTGGGCAAAACTGATAATGTTTGTGTTGAACCTTTGAAAAATATGTCTGATGATGGTTTTTCTTCAGTTAATGATTGTGAATCTGATGTTTCTAACCCTTTGGTTGATGAAAGTGTTACAGGTGAGGTCCCTCAGGACGCATTCAGTGAAACCACTGAAACGACTTCTCAAGAAAATCAAGAGTATCCTGATTCTTCTTCTGAAACTGTCTCAGTGGGTGTCCCTAATGTCGAATCTAGTGGGACCCCATTGGAAACCATAATTGAAATTGAACCTGAATTAGTTTCACATGATAAATGCGTTGAGGAAATGCATATTGATGAGACTTCTACATGTTCAAATAATGAACCTGAATTAGTTTCACATGATAAATGCGTTGAGGAAATGCATATAGATGAGACTGCTACGTGTTCAACTAATGAATCTGAATCTAGAAATGAAGAAAAGGGAATTGAGATAAATGAGGAGTCATTAGATCAACAGCCACCAAAATGCTCAGAACAACCACAAGCAAAACATGTTCAGAAAACTAAACCGCCAAATCATTCAAAATCAAGCAAATCTTGTCAAAATTTTCAACATACTCACAAAATGAAACGTCAAACATGTTTTAACTGTGGTATCGCGGGCCACATTGCCAGAAATTGTGTTCAACTCCCAAGGGCAACGTACAAGAGGAAGTTTGTGCAAGATCAGAAGGTCAAGTCTAACCGATATCGTTGTTCAGAGTCAATGACGACTGAAAAGACTAAGACAATGAAAAACAACTATCGCAAGACTAGACCTTCTGATCAAGATTGGAATGCAGCCAAACGCAAAAATCAAAATCAACAAAATGATTTTCGAAGAAATCAACATAATGCTTTTGGTAACTACAATTCTAACTGGTCAAACAAGCATTGGAAACCTAAAGCCAAGGCCACGCAATCCAATCCGTCTCATACATGTTATCGAAATTCTGCCATTAGAAATACTTCGAAGTTTTTAAATAAAAACAATTTAGTGTGGCAGAGAGTGACTTACATTGATGCACAAGGAAAACCCAGATCCACTATGGGCTGGGTTCCTAAATCTAACTAATCCCGCTAATCGTGCAGGAACAGCTGTGGAGGACTACCGTGCGCCTCTGGTACATGGATAGTGGCTGTTCCAGGCACATGACAGGAGACTTATCCCAACTGGTGAATGTCAAAGAATTTAATGGTGGATATGTCTCATTTGCGGGAGGAGAATTAGGAAGGATTACATTGAAAGGAACTGTAAGAAACGGTGTGTTAAGCTTCGAGAATGTTAACTATGTTCCAGAACTGAAACACAATCTGTTGAGCATTTCTCAGATTTGTGATCGAGGAAATTCAGTTCACTTTACAAAGAAAGGATGTCATGTACTTAAACCGGGTATTGTCATTCTAGAAGATTGGTTCTTAATGTCAGCAGAGAGACGAGGAAACGCTTATGTGATTGATATGAACAAGAAACCGTGTGAAGAAATTACTTGCCTATTCTCGAAGATTTCAGAACATGATGGTCTACTGTGGCATCGTCGCCTTGGGCATGTGAACATGAAGAATCTGAACCGACTGGCTAAAGGTCAACTAGTACGCGATCTTCCAATAAAAGATTTCATGTTGATTGAAAAATGTGTTGCTTGTGCGAAAGGAAAAGCTCATCGAAAACCTCATAAGGCTAAACCTGCACCCTCAACGAAAGTCGTGCTCGAATTACTTCACATGGATCTTTTTGGTCCAGTGAATGTGTTGAGTATTGGCAAGAAAGCTTATTGTCTTGTAATCGTTGATGATTACTCTCGTTACACCTGGGTGTATTTTCTAAGTCACAAGAATGAAACAGCAGCCTTAGTGAAACAATTCATCACTCTGGCTGAAAATCAAGCGAGTACCAAGGTGAAGGTTATTCGATCTGACAATGGGACAGAATTCAAGAATGTTACTTTGGACACATTCTGCACTGAAAAGGGAATTGATCGTCAGTATAGTGCACCACGGTTGATGCGTGCGAAGTGTTACTTATTTTAGGTGTATATTTTAAGCCCTTTTTAACACTTATTTTAGCCAAGTTTTAAATTTATAAAACACGATATTTCACTAACACTAAACACACATATGGGCAAGTGCACCCATCGTTGAGTGTAGTATAGCGTTGGTAAGATACCGAGGTCGTCCAAGGACACAAGAGCTTTTAGTACCGGTTTATCCTCAACGTCTAACCAAAATAAAAGTTTAGAAAAATGTTTTAAACTAAGGAAATTAAAAATTAACTAAAATGCTGAAAATAAAAATAAAAGAAAAAACAGATAGACAAGATGAATCACTTGGTTCCGACTCGTATCTAGTATAACCTTTGATTATTTCCGCACTTTTGCACATAATTAAGAGATTATCTTAGTTATTGTAGTAGGCCCCTCTTTTGAAGGTGACGTTACCCTCACCCCAGTAGTTTGAGTCAGCAGGGATACAATCCTAAAAGGGTGGATTATTGGAAGATAATGAATTAAGTTATTAATGCAGTATTGTGGTAGGCCCCGCTTTTGGCGGTGACGTTACCCTCGGCTAAGTAGTCTGAGTCAGCAGGGATACAGTCCTAAATAGCCGGGTTATAGTATTAATAGTAGTTAACTTATGAGGGGATCAAAGAGTTTGGACCCCCGCCATCCAATACCGTGAAGTATTGAAGGAGGTCCTACTAAATTTGACCCAGGTCCATTGCAGGACCTCTAAACGCTGAACAATGGCAAGACCTTTACCAAACCGTTCCCTTAACCCCCGACCAGGTAGCCAACATATCTCCATATAGACCGTGGAGATATGAATGGTGAAAATCCTTTATTTTATATAGACAGTAAAATAATGCCAAGACACCACGGACAAACGATAAGGAAAGATCACCTTCAACATAAGTAACTAGTTATTAAAGTCATTAATACAAAACCAAATAAAAAGTGCAAAAGATTAGAAATAAAAAGTATTATACTAGACACTTTGTCTTCACCAAGTGATGTAAGAGACTTAGGCAAACATGGCCTTGATTGTCAATAACTCTTACGATCAATCTTGGATCCCGAGACGACTCACACACTCTACGATGGACAATGGATGATGGTGGTGGATGATGGTGTTGTGATGGTGGTGGGTGGTGGATGAAGTGTGAGAGAGGTGGTGTGCCAAGGGATGAGATGAAATGAATCCAAGCACTCCTATTTATAGGCTGAACAGAGAGCTGGGCACGGCCCCGTGTCCGCTGGGCACGGCCCCGTGTCCGTCTGACAATCTCTCTCCTCATTAATTGTAATTCGCAATTACAATAAATGCGCCTGCTGTACTTTCGACAGGCCCCCGTGTCCGCTGAGCACGGCCCGTGGTGGGCAATAGAAGCTTCTATAGGTTTGTCTTTTCTGCTGCTTCTTGGGCACGGCCCCGTGCTGGCTGAGCACGAGGCGTGTTCAGTCTTCTGATTTCTCTACTTTGCTTTGGAAGGTGCCGTTGAGGGGTCGGGCAGTCCACTAATATTCCTTTTCTTGTATTTATGTTGGATTTAGCTGTCTTTTTGCTTCTTTTGCGTTTTTGAGCTCATTTAATCCTGAAAATACAAAAGGAAGACAAAAACACTCTTTTTCCAATATTAGTACTTAAAAAGGGTTAGTTTTATGCCTCATTTGATGTAATTTATATGTTGCATTTTACATACATCAACGGTCTCCTCAACAGAATTGAGTAGCTGAAAGAAGAAATCGTACTCTTATCGAGGCTGCACGAACTATGCTGGCTGACTCGAAGCTTCCTAGTTTCTTTTGGGCCGAAGCTGTTAGCACGGCTTGTTACGTCCAGAATCATGCTTTAGTAAATAAACGTCATATGAAAACTCCTTATGAGATTCTGGAAGGACGTAAACCTTCGGTTTCACACTTTCGTATCTTTGGATGTCCATGTGTATTATTACTTATGGACTCTAATGGAAAGTTTGAGGTCAAAGGGGACGAATGTTACTTTGTTGGATATGCGAAAGGTTCTGCCTATCGGGTATACAACAAAGTAACTAAAAAGGTCGTCGAGTCGTGCAACATTGAATGGCTTGAAGAAAACGCTACGGATGCTAGAGTTGGACCAGATTGGTTATATGATTATGCTGAATTGTTTAAATCCTTTAATATTTTGTCAAGTGAGTTTTCAGATGCAGGTGTGTCTATTCCAAAGCAACCATTGTCTTTTGGGGATACTGAAGAAGAAGAACAGACTGTAGGAAGTGTTAGACATCATACCATTGATCCACCGGGAATGGTTTTTACACAGCATCCTCTGTCTCATCAATCTTCTAAAGGTGCTCAATCTAGTGGAATTCACACAATACAGCTGGATCAGAACTGTTTGCTGACCCTATTCCTGAAGAGTATACTGTTACCACTTCTGTGAGTCACAGTCCGGTAGCACCTAATGAGGGGGAGTCAAGTAACACGCACACCTCTCCAGATGAGACGATACCTGAATTCGCTATTCCAACTAGTGTTCAAAGAAATCATCCTATTGAGAATGTGATAGGTCCCGTGAATGCAGGAGTTCAGACCAGAAGCCAATCCGGAACCATTAATTTGTGCTTATATTCTAGCTACATTTCTCAAATTGAACCTAAAACCATTGATGTAGCATTGCAGGAACCAAGCTGGGTGGATGCTATGCACAAAGAGCTAAACCAGTTCGAGAAGCTAGGAGTATGGAAACTTGTGGAGTTGCCAAAAGGAAAACGCAAGCTTGGAACTCGCTGGGTTTTCAGAAACAAGCAAGATTCTGAAGGAGTTATTGTTCGAAATAAAGCACGATTAGTGGTCCAAGGATTCAGACAGATAGAGGGACTGGATTATGATGAAGTTTATGCCCCTGTCGCTCGACTTGAAGCAATCCGGATTTTCTTAGCATACGCATCCTTCATGGGATTCACTGTTTATCAGATGGATGTCAAAACGGCATTTTTGTATGGAGAAGTGAAGGAAGAAATTTTTGTTGAGCAACCACCGGGTTTTGTTCATCCAGACCATCCAGAATATGCCTACAAGCTTGACAAGGCATTATATGGGTTGCATCAAGCACCTAGGGCTTGGTATGCTACTCTGACAGAACATCTTCTGGCTCATGGATACACACGAGGCACAATAGATCAGACTCTGTTTATCAAAAGAGTGGGCAAGGATCAAATATTGGTTCAAATTTATGTTGATGATATTATCTTCGGGTCTACAAGTGAGGAGCTTTGCAAAGATTTTGAGAGAGTTATGCAAAAGAAGTTTGAAATGAGTGCACTTGGGGAAATGACATTGTTTTTGGGTTTACAAGTTAAACAAGATTCACAGGGCATTCTAATTCATCAAGGGAAATATGTGGATGATGTGCTGAAGAAATTCAAGTTCACAGACGCTAAACCGGCAGAAACTCCAATGGTAGAAAGACCTTTGTTAACTGAAGATGCTGAAGGATCCCCTGTTGATCAGCGACTTTATAGGTCTATGATTGGATCATTGATGTATCTGACAGCTAGTCGTCCTGACATCATGTTTGCTGTCTGCAACTGCGCACGATATCTGGCTAATCCTAAAAATTCTCATCTTACTGCTGTTAAACGAATCTTTCGGTACTTTAAAGGCCGACCCAGGTTTGGTCTGTGGTATCCGAGGGATTCGAATTTTGACATGTTTGCGTTTTCTGACAGTAATTTTGGAGGCACTGACAAGGACAGGAAATCCACCTCTGCTGGGTGTCAATTTTTGGGTGACAGACTCATTTCTTGGCAATGCAAGAAGCAACAAACGGTAGCTATTTCTACAGCTGAAGCAGAGTATGTTGCAGCTTCGGCATCTTGCTCCCAAGTGGTGTGGATGCAACATCAATTGCAGGACTACGGTTTGACTTATCTTAAAACTACCATATATTGTGATAATGATGCTGCTATACAGATTGTAAAAAACCCTGTCTTCCACTCAAAAACCAAGCACATTGATATTAAAGTTCATTTTATACGAGACTGCTTTGATAGAGGTCTTATCAAACTTGAGCAAATCGACACAGATGCAAATGCTGCCGATTTGTTCACCAAACCTGTCAGCAGTTCGAAATTTCAAGTGCTTGTGGATTTTCTGAAAATGATCCGTTTTACTGACTGAGCATGTTTTTGTTTTACTTTGTAGGTAAATTTGTTCATAAAGTTTTCTATTCTTAGGTAGTTTTTATTTATGCTCAAATTTAGGGGGAGAATTTTTGAAAAATACAAAAACATTAAAAAAATTGAAAAATACAAAAACATTAAAAAATTGAAAAATACAAAAAGAGGTGTTGCATGACTGGGAAATGAAATAAATTTTCACATTATGGTCAAGGGCTGACTCATGTAAGACCAGTATCGAAATAGTTTGACTCTAGTATGATGTGTTGGTAGGCTCTATCCTTAAGACTGGAAACATTGACTGTTTCTGTTCTGAACTAAAATAGTACATGACCTCAGGAAAGAAAATCACTTGGAATTTGCTCATTTCTATTTGAATGTTTGTATGTTGTCCCGATACACACAATTTTGGTCTGACTCTGAAATCTTCTCTGAAAAAGTCGTGTATCTACTTTGCTGCATCCAGATATATGCTGACCTGGAGGTGCTAGGCAACGTCAGCTTCTGCTGCATCCAGATACATGCTGACCTAGCTGTACGTTGTCGCTCTGTAGATCAATTAAACACCCGAAAGAGGCCCTCTAGTGCCCAAAAGAAACCCTAGAAACCTATATCAAATTGAGAAAAACTCATTTGATCTTGTATATTATACCATCCCTGCTTAATATCTATTCTGTTCTCTTCTCAATCTATTCCCAGTTAAGATTTCAGAGATCTGGATTGGACTTGTGAAATATGTGGTAGGGAAGCTACTTGCATGATAGGGTGTGCTGTCTATAATTCCTGGATTTGATTAGTATTTGTTTGGGTGTTCATTGTTAAGAAAATTAAAACATGATAAAATTTGTTACAGGCAGTTATATGGAAAGGTCTAGGGAGATGAGTTTAGGTGGACAAATATACTGACAATCATCTAGAACTTTCAGTAGTAGATCAGTGTTGATAAGTGACGTCAAGCCCGAAACCTCGTGATTTGATCCCTGAGCAATTTTGTTTATTTCCTATTTTATTTTGTAAATAATAGTTTCTATTATTTATTTTTGTTTTAGGTTTTGTTTTCGTAAATAATGCTCAGAAGGTTTAGTGGATTATTAAAATTACAACTGATTTATTAAAGGGATTTTTATAATTAATTATTTAATCAAAATAAATCCTTTAAGTCGGTTAAGTTTGCACAGTTGGTAATGGCCCAAAAGTCAAAGGCCCAGGCCCAGTTGATTTAGGTTGGAGTATAAAACACAGGTCTCGAGTCGAGACCTCATTTCTCACTCGAGACCATTTGATAATTCTCTCTCAAAAGTTCCGGCAAGTTACTTGTGTTTCCGACGTGATTCTCTGGTTTCGATTCATCATATTCAGTTTTCTGGTCTCGATTCATCATTTTTAAAGGTATGATGATGATTTGTTTGAAGTTTTGCAGATGTTATGAAGATGTGATGATGATTTGATGAAGATCTGAAGATGGCCAAGAACCCTAGTTTTTAAATATATTTTGGTTTTCAAATTAATCATTGGGTGTTTTTGGGATTTTGATCCAAAATCTGAAAAGATAAAGTTGTTTGTGGAGGTCTCGACTCAGATAACATAAGGACTCGAGACCAGTGATTACGAGTCGCAATCTCAAGATCTCGACTCATGGTCTCGACTCGAGATTTCTTAGTCTCGACTCATGGTCTCGACTCGAGATATCTTTGTCTTGACTCATGGTCTCGACTCAATAGCTCATGGTCTCGACTCGAGAACTCATGGTCTCGACTCATGGTCTCGGCTCATGGTCTCGACTCATGGTCTCGAGTCAACAGTATAAATTTCAAGTCAAATTTGTTATCTGAGTCATGATGCTGTTGATCTGTTCCGATTGATTTTAAATTTTGAGATTTCTGAATTTGATTCAAGTGTTTGTTGATATTTTCATGTCTCTAATAAACTTGTGCTTTATGCAGAATATGGATTTGAAGTTTATTTCAACACACAATCAAGCAGGATACTTAGCACCTCCTCCGGAGAAACACAAAAAGTTGTATACTTCATTGATGAAAGGTCTCAACAGCTGCCGTATTGTTCATGCACTACGAGAAAATCCGATTATCTACGAAAGTCTTATTCAAGAATTTTGGAAAAGTGCAAGAATTGAAGTTATTGAAGGAAAGGGAGTGATTGTTGCTGATATTCAAAAGAAGGTTGTTACTGTGACAGAGCAGATGATTCGAGAAGTCTTACAGTTTAATGACCAAGAAACAGATTCCACAGAACTTCCCACTGGCACAGTTGAAGCAATATTGCCTAGATTGAGTTATGAAGGGAAGTATCCACCTCTGGTTAAGAAGTTTGTGCATCCTTATTGGCGTCTTTTGTTGCACATGTTTGTTTTGTGTATGACAGAGAACAGAGGAGGCACAGATCAGTTGAACATTACTCAGTCTGCTGCTCTTGTCTGTGTGATAACTAATGAGCCTTTCAATTATTCAAAGTATATTTTGGAAGCGATGAAGAGGAATGTGTTTGGAGTTAGAAAGGACAAGTTTCTCATGTATCCAAGGTTTTTGCAAATGATTTTCAATGCTCGTTATCCAGAGTTGGAGAGATCTGGAAACACATTGGAGTTGAAGCCCATGGGTCCAGGTTGTTTTGGTGCTCTCACTCCAAAGAAGGGTACTGAAAAGAAATTTGAAGGATTAATTCCATTAGAGAAATTTGGTCAATTTGCAGAGACTGAAGATGTTGTTGCTAATCCAGTGATAGTACAACCTGTTCCAGTGAATGATGCGCCTGCAAATGCTATAGTTGCTGAAGAACATGACATTCAAAGGGAAATTGAAGATGAGCCTGAGACAGAGATTTTAACGATTGACTCTGACGATGAAGGCATTGAGATTATGTGTGATTCCGGGGAAGATGAAGAGCTTCCTCCTGAAGCTGAAGCTGATACTGCTGTTTCTGCTGTTCCACCTGTGATTACTGCTGAAAGTTTGGCTTTGCTATTAAAATCTGTAACTGATAAGATGGGAAATCCTCCTTCTGATCTTTCAGTATCAAGTGAAGAGCCTAGTGAAAACCCAAAGGATTCTGATTCCATGCCATTGAAGCGGAAAAGGAGGGATCCTCGACTTGGAATGTATGTTGAGCAAAACAAAGATCAATCCATGAATATTGCTGAAGATGATGATGGTTTATATGATTTCGATTTTGAGAGAAGTGTTGCTGATACCACCACCACTACTGAAAATATCTTTGAGTTTGATGCTGACACTCAAAGAAATGATGTGGATACCACCACTGCTGATGTTCAAGTTACAACTGTTGATACTGATTCTGTTGTTGATACTATGCCACTTGGTATTTCTGAATTTACAGGTCCTTCTGGAGTTGTTCATGATATACCTAGCAGTTCAAGTGGTAAGAGACCTGAAGAACAGTTGAGAATGCCATTTAATGATGATTCGAGTGATGATGAGTTTATTAGCATGAGAGATATGAAGAAACGAATGGTTGTACTTGAGCAAGATTCAATTCATAAAGATGCGAAGATTATCCAACTTGAAGATACTATAGTGAAGAAAGATCAACAGATTGAGCAGCTTCAAGGAGATGTTAGTTTGTTGTTCAATATGGTTTATGATTTACGTGGAAAGTTGGAGAAGAAATTTGGAAATGAATTCTCTGATCCTACTGATGTGGAAAATAGAAGAAAAGCTTTTGAAAAGGATGATGCTGAAAGAAGAGCTGCTATGGAACAATACTTTAAAAGAGTTATTGATCCTGTTGCAGATAAAGAGAAGGCTGAAAGAATTAAGAAGAAAAGAGAGTTTGTAATTTTGAAGAATCAGAATCTAAATCCAGATGATGATGATGCTCATGCAACTCACCACTTAATGGATGTTGGTGAAACTCTCTATGATAAGGTTGGAAATCGTTCTGGTGTAGTTAGCTGGGGATATGATCATGATCGCAAAAGATGGTGGATAAAGAGAAAAGTTGGTCCTGTTGAGTGGTACAAACATCCAGGCCAGTTTCAGTCTTTCACTAAGGTGGATTTGACAAACTTGTCTAAAGCACCTTATGCGGATGATAAGCCTGGAGGTGCTGGATATATGTTTTTCGAGAGATTGTAGAGAGAAGTTCTTCGTAACTTTCCTTCGATGCGTACTGCAGAGTCTTTTGTTAGACCAGCTAAAGGTATTAGAGATCCATATACAAACAAGCGGATGAAGATTGTGCACTGGCCTGTAACTGATAAAGAAAAGGTGATTCCGTTGGTGAAAAAGATTCCAAAGGGTGCTCTGAAGTCTTTGCACTTCTGGACTTATGATGAGCGTTTAGGGCAGGCAGTAATTGTTTGTGATGATGATGTGTGTTTTCGCTTGGTGGATCAAGTTGATTTGCTGAATGTTGCTCATGAAGATCTGGAAGTGTTAGCTCGTCATCAAATTCGATCTACTGAAAAATATGAAGAGATTGCAAAAGGATGGACTGCTACTGTGGTTTCAGCTATTCATATTCTCACAAAAGGTTTTGGTGGTCTCAAGGATCGATTGGGTGGTGATCGTGAAGGTTGAAGTCTCCAGAACCTCCATGCATAAACCTAGGGGGAGATTGTTGGAACCTAAAGGTTTATACATGAAGGATTGATTAGTTAAAGGGTTGATCTTGTAATTGTTTAGTTTATATTTTGGGTCAAAATGTATGGGTTGGGCTAGTTTGGTCGATTTCTAGTGGGCTTAGGTTACAAGTCCATATAGTTAGTATTTAAACAAATCTCAACCATTTTGGTTGAGGCTGATCGGTTTGTTGCGACTTGAAGGCTAGCCGAAACACATTGGAGTCTTGTATCAGTCTTTGTTCATCATTGAATGCAAGTCTCAGTTTGTTTTCATTTATATTGTTTCGGTTTATATTTATTTTGCTCTTGAATCAACTTGTGATAGGATTCCGCACTCTCACAAGTTACGATTGATATCATTGGACGATCCTATCGGATTTTACACCTAAACTCAACAAGTTGAGTTGTTTTTGAAACAAAAGACATAGTCTGTCCTTTTCTGCTACTGTTACTGGAGTTTCTATGGGATTCTTCCCTAGAAACAACAGCAAAAGCCTCCTTAACAGTAGGTAAAGTTTCTTTTATCAACAAGTTAGTCCTAACACTTTGGTACACCCCATCTAAACCCATTAGAAATTGCATTAGTTTAATCATGTGATCAAAATTATTGAAATCCTTTGCAGCATCACAAGTGCTGTAACGCCCACTTTCCATAAGGTCAAAACTCAATACCAACTAGGTTTATACGTAAGACATAGCATACTAAGATTAAAAGTTTAACAACTAACATAAACTATTTGTAACAAAAGTATTTGAAACACCCTTAATGCACATTTGAAAATAATATTAATGGCATACTATTTTTAACAAAAATTGGGTATGACCCGTCCGTAACATGAGCGATTCACTGTTTTTAACAATCATCATTTCAAGGAATTCTACGACACGTTCAAAAGACATAACATGTTAAGCTTTAAATTCTAGCTACTAAACATAAGTTATATACCACAAAAGTATTTCTGACCCATAACATAATTACAAAAGTAGCGGAAGCGCATGGTGGACGTGATTCATGTGTGTTCGTTCCAAGTCGCCAAACCATTATGTTGAGGATTTACCTACATCAAACAACAAACTTGAAGAGTTAATTCCATTAACTAGGTTACTTTTTATCTAATAAACCAATTCATCTATTTCGTGCCTTCACAACATTCTTGCACTTACTACCCGTCGAAACACAATATCATTCATAAACTTTCTTTTCATATGACCCGTTTGTGATGGGTCATGCTATCTACTACATAACTACTACGAACTACCATAATTATGATTTTAGTACAAAATCGACAAGTTACAAAATAAAGTTTGTATGCATAAAACAACATACCTCGATCTTGCAAGCTTTCCGATTTCCTAGCGTTTGAGCTTTCTTATTTTACACCTACATTAATACATTCACTCATTTAGTCCAAACTATACCATTCCATCATTCACATAATTCCTCATATGACAACATTATCAATAATGAACAAATTTCACATATTTGTTCTCTTAGACATTTCATCGAACACTTGGCGGGTTTCGCATTAATAGGACACTTAATACAAGCATTTTAACATATGATTCTACTAGTTCATCTAGTAATTCATCAATAATCAACAAGTTCATACAATCCTTTTTATTATACATCAATTCATCTAGTGCCCATATATCACAAACAAGATCAATCATCAAGATTTCAAGGTTATACATGATTACTTCTACTATCTTGTTCATCCTATATTCATGAAGATTTGTCATAAAACGGGTTTATGCATCAAGTCTTTCAAATCATCAAATCAAACATAAACCTTATTCTATAGTGCAAATCCTACTTCCAATTACATATATCATAACATAAACTCATGATTGGGTTGAAACCCATTTCCTACAATTCAACAAATCAAGAAATTGGACTTACCACTTCAATAAACAAGGTTAACTGATTAAGAATTGAGACTCATGCATTCGATTCTCCTTGAAATTCCTACTCAATTTGATGGAATTAGTGAAACAAGGGTTTCACCTTGTCTTCTGCTTCTGTTCGATTGCCAGACACAAACACACACATTGTGTGTATTTTATTTTTATTCTTTTTATTATTTTGAGTTTTAGCATGTTACACATTTGGCCCCTCTAGTTATATATTTATTTAACTTAGGCTTTTTCTCATCATTTACTAGTACTTTGTCACATTTACATTAACTAGGTTAGACCTTTAGTTATTTTAACTTGTATTGTCTACTAAGTCATTTTTGGGGTGTTACAAGTCCACCCCCCTTAAAAGAGGTTTCGTCCCTGAAACCTGGACACATAAAAAATTAAGCATTTTACGTACCGAAGAGAAAAGGGTAATGCTTCCGCATTTCATCTTCCGCTTCCCATGTAAGTTCTGATCCTTTCCGATGTTGCCATTGCACTAAGACTTGTCTAACGGCTTTATTGCGAAGTTTCTTTACTTTAACTTCTTTAATAGCTATTAGTCTTTCGACATAATTTAATCCCTCATCCAATTCAATGTCGTCAAGAGGCACGACCGTCGTTTCATCCGTAAGGAACTTTCTCAATTGCGATACATGGAAAGTATTGTGAATCCCGTTTAGTGCAGACGACCATTCTAAACGATTTGCAACCTTCCCGACTCGAGCTGAAATCTTAAACGGTCCAATATAACGGGGACCCAATTTACCCCATCTACGAAAACAGATTACGCCCTTCCATAGTAATACTTTCAATAGAACATAATCCCTGACTTGAAACTCAATAGGACGTCTTCTCTTGTCCGCATAAGCCTTTTGCCGATCTTGAGCCGCTTTCAGTCGAGCTCTAATAAGATCGATCTTTTCATTGGTCATCGTTATAAAATCGTTAGGCGCAAGCTCCCTTTGTCCTACTCCCCCCCCCCCCCCCAAGTCTAACGCACATGCCCTCAACATATCAACAAGTTTTTGGATGGTTCTTTCTGCTTGGCCGTCAATCTGAGGGTAATGGGCGGTGCTTATGTGTAACTTCGTGCCCATATTTTCATGAAACTTCTGCCTATAACGTGAGGTGAATCTCGTATCTTGATCTGATATGATTAACATGGGCACCCCGTTTCGAGATATTATCTCATTCATATAAAGTTCTGCCATCCTTTCCGAGGAGTAGGCCTCTCGAATAGGTAAAAAGTGGGCACTTTTTGTGAGTCGGTCCACATTTACCCATATTGTATCATGCCCCTTTTTCGTTTCACTTTTTTATTTTAGGAAGCTTGGTCACCAAATCCATTGTTATTTCCTTCCATTTCCATACCGGAATTTCCAAAGGTTGTAATTCTCTGTACGGTTTCTGATGTTCTGACTTCTCTTGTAAACATGTTAAGCATTTCGCGACATACTTAACAATATCGTGTTTGATACCCAGCCACCAATAGTTTGCCTTCAAGTCCCGGTACATTTTTGTTGCCCCGGGGTGAATTGAATATCGTGACTTATTTAAGAGGTAGTATTCACTTACAATCATAAGTATATATCTTGTTCTCGTCTTAAAATCAGGAGTTGAACTTTCATGCATTTACCATTCGTAGTGGGTCATTCTATTTCCACCTCACTCATACATCATAGAAGATATTACATTCTAACATTAGCCCCACGAATACTTGTCATAAGTTTACCTCGGTATTCTACTATTAGCATCCTTTCTAGGTACTTATGCTAACACATAATAATTTGGACCATTTACATACTCATTTTACTAACATTCATTTAAGTTAAACGTTACCATCGGATAATTATTATTTCATTCCCTCTTATCTGGAGCAAACCACTACATTCCATTACTAACGTTGCTCCTAATTTCTTTCATATCCTCAGGGGAGGTTAGCATATGATAGTACGCACTACTGTAAACATTCAAATATTAATACACTATCATAATTACCATTTTCATACTCACTTATCCATACTCGTCACGAGGATTAAGCATCAATCTACATTTTCTACTGTTACTTGAACTACTTACAACTTTAAGTCTAGCCTGAAATTTAATCTTTCGTATCACTTTATTATTAGCTCTTTGCATGCATTGTTTATTATACTAACCGGGTATGTCGTGCAAGAGCATCATACGAGCGTTTAACCAATGAGTCTAAACTTTCATTCAAGGTCTTTAGAACTTCCTCTTAATGATATAAATACCTTCTTAAGTTGTCCATTAAAAGTCAAACATTTCATACTATACCATAATTATCCTACCCTACATTTCGTTCACACGTACAAATCAATCTACCAATTCTTACTCATCAATCAAGAACTAAACATTTTACTAACCTTGATTTCATTACATAGACCAATGATCCACGGCCCGGATCATCCCGCTCCTTCATGAGTTCTCACCATAACCGGATTAACCTAATTCATCCGTGTGATGAACTTCCGCTCGTGCACATCCTTTCTCAACACTACCAGCTTTATCACATCGAGCGTTCTACCTCCATCATCTATAAAATTTAGGATTAGCATATTTCGTTCAAATTTCTTCAAGTATGGTGCTTATCAACTCATCTTGTTTACATACTAATCCTTTCTAAATTCACATTAGTTCATTTGACCCGTTCACAACGGGTCAATACATGACCGTTCCCTAATGTATCATTCCCACTCGTTTGACCCGTACTCAACGGGTCAATACATGACCATCCCTTAATATACCATTTTCATTTGTTCATTCACTGTATTTGGTGTTAATTCACCTACGTTCTCTCACAGATCCCTTACTAATGAGTATCCTACATTACACGTTGCATTTCTTACGTAATACTTCCAAAATTTGTAAATAATTATTATTTACTGACTTCTACAATTTAACCTTTTAAAATCAACCACCACTTAGTACTTTTTGTATATAAGTATTGTAGTACGCGTTGTACTTACTTTCAATTCGAACATACTTACAAAACGTATTTAGCTAACATCTTAACTAATATTCTTTCCATACCTTTCATTAACATTACCAAGTTCTCATTTCCATCTTAAAACTTCTCAACTAAAATTTATGACCGGTTTACCCCTATGAGGTCTTACCGGTTCAACATTATGCCAAACATTTCAACAAAACGTACCTTAACCTTTCTCATTTATGTATACGTTCCACTTGATTTCGAATATTCAAACACGTATACATCTTCATGTAAATAAATTCGAAGTGATTGCGAAATCACCTTCCTTTAGCGTCCATGTTCATGCTTTCCTCATTGCTTCCTCTTAACCCGTTTGCCATCCATGCTCAAGTCAATTGACAAGATTTCCATCCTTACATATCGTTACGTTCGTAATATTATTAGCTTATGTGAGCATACATACAACTGTTCACTTTCTTTCTATTCATACGTTAATTGACTTTCGTTTGTCAAATTTCGTATAAATGAGACATTTATTAATAGTTATCTCATTTCAAATCCATACAACTAAACTATCATCAAGCATAACACGTAATTCATCTAAATATGGTAGGCCATAATATTAATATCCTATGCATTTCATACTTGTATTGTATGACATATACAATTTACGTGATCCTCTAAACAATACACATATACATTCACATACACGTACTTTCACATGCTAATGCTTCATGATTCTACAAATAGCAATTTCATTCAAGGTAACCATATAACATAATTTCAACATATCCTTTACTAATAAGCTCGTATGATTCACATTTAGCACATATTCGAATCTCAATCATACTAAAGCAAATCATTAAATACATAAAAGTATCACACCATTCAAGCACATGGTACAAGCCTCTAATGCATAATTCTGATCAAAGCATACATTTATCCGAATTCTCATACGAATTCCATCTAACTCACATTCTTCAAGTTATTTTACCACTAATCTCATCATTTTTATTTTCATTTATTAACAAATCAGGTTCCTTCACATATCCAAGTACTTTAGTCTACATTTACTTCTTTCATTATTCATAATCATATGTTTCAAACTCCACTTTATACGTTTGTCATTCATTTTATGCCATTCCATAGATTACATTCGACTTTTACGAATTTCATTTCATCATTACCACACCATTGTGATCACATACATCTTATTATACCTATTAAGGACTCTACGAGAACATAAAATAGGCTTTCGAATAACACGGGGACTCCTAGTATGTAAAACGAAACAAAACAGTGGACTGAAGCCGCACGAGGCGTTGGAGACGGCCGGACTGCCCATCGGCGACGATCCCTCAAAAACCAAGTCGGGTGAAAACTGTCGTAGGTAAGAAGACAGGGCGTCGGATGGGGCAGTCGCGTCGGCGACGCAGTTTTCCGGCGTCGGCGACGCCCCTCTGATCTGCCAAATCGCTGCTGCATTTTTCTTTTGTTGTTTGACCCACTATCAACCCCGGTTCTGACCACATGGACCCCGTAACCCTCCCGAGTTTTATCATTCTAATATCAAGCTAAATATTGTTTCTAATAAACACATTACACCTACTATTATATACCGAAACTTAAGCATTTGCCTTAATTGTGGCCTTGGAGCGAACACACCTTCGAGCGAGCCGTCAGTTTGAGTTCAAGCACAATTACTTGCGCTTGAATCCCTCAAACCTCGGCTCTGATACCAACTTGTAACGCCCACTTTCCATAAGGTCAAAACTCAATACTTTATCGACAAAATCACGACCCAGAAAAAACTTTTTACATACCATTAGAAATAAACTTAATTGTTCATATAAAAACCATTTCGTTTAGACATTCACAACCAACTAGGTTTATACGTAAGACATGGCATACTAAGATTTAAAGTTTAACAACTAACATAAACTATTTGTAACGAAAGTATTTGAAACACCCTTAATGCACATTTAGAAATTATATTAATGGCATACTATTTTTAACAAAAATTGGGCATGACCCGTCTGTAACATGAGCGATTCCTTGTTTTTAACAATCATCATTTCAAGGAATTCTACGACACGTTCAAAAGACATAACACGTTAAGCTTTAAAGTCTAGCTACTAAACATAAGTTATATACCACAAAAGTATTTTTGACCCATAACATAATTACAAAAGTAATGGAAGCGCATGGTGGACGTGATTCATGTGTGTTCGTTCCAAGTCTCCAAACCATTATGTTGAGGATTTACCTACATCAAACAACAAACTTGAAGAGTTAATTCCATTAACTAAGTTACTTTTTATCTAATAAACCAATTCATCTATTTCGTGCCTTCACAACATTCTTGCACTTACTACCCGTCGAAACGGGTCAAAACATACTTATCTCAAAATAGAGATAAAACATACCATTCATTATTTACCTGTTGAAACGGGTTAAAACATACTATCTCATTAGTGAGATAAAACATACATTTATTAACCCGCTAGAAACGGGTAATTACATTCGTAACATAAACTTCTATTCGGTCCGTTTAACACGGACGAATACGTTCCTTTCATCTTTTGTACTTACATCAACTCCAATCCGTTTATAACGGTTCGAGTAATTACATTCCTTTCTTACATAACTCTCCAATATACGGTTCATTTGAGAAAAATCGATCATAACACAATATCATTCATAAACTTTCTTTTCATATGACCCGTTTGTGATGGGTCATGCTATCTACTACATAACTACTAAGAACTACCATAATTATGATTTTAGTACAAAATCGGCAAGTTACAAAATAAAGTTTGTATGCATAAAACAACATACCTCGATCTTGCAAGCTTTCCGATTTCCTAGCGTTTGAGCTTTCTAATTTTACACCTACATTAATACATTCACTCATTTAGTCCAAACTATATCATTCCATCATTCACATAATTCCTCATATGACAACATTATCAATAATGAACAAATTTCACATATTTGTTCTCTTAGACATTTCATCGAACACTTGGCGGGTTTCGCATTAATAGGACACTTAATACAAGCATTTTTACATATGATTCTACTAGTTTATCAAGTAATTCACCAATAATCAACAAGTTCATACAATCCTTTTTATTATACATCAATTCATCTAGTGCCCATATATCACAAACAAGATCAATCATCAAGATTTCAAGGTTATACATGATTACTTCTATTATCTTATTCATCCTATATTCATGAAGATTTGTCATAAAATGGGTTTATGCATCAAGTCTTTCAAATCATCAAATCAAACATAAACCTTATTCTATAGTGCAAATCCTACTTCCAATTACACATATCATAACATAGACTCATGATTGGGTTGAAACCCATTTCCTACAATTCACCAAATCAAGAAATTGGACTTACCACTTCAATAAACAAGGTTAACTGATTAAGAATTGAGACTCATGCGTTCGATTCTCCTTGAAATTCCTACTCAATCTGATGGAATTAGTGAAACAAGGGTTTCACCTTGTCTTCCTACTTCTGTTCAAGCCAGCACAAACACACACATTGTGTGTTTTTTATTTTTATTCTTTTTATTATTTTGAGTTTTAGCATGTTACACATTTGGCCCTTCTAGTTGTATATTTATATAACTTAGGCTTTTTCTCATCATTTACTAGTACTTTGTCACATTTACATTAACTAGGTTAGACCTTTAGTTATTTTAACTTGTATTGTCTACTAAGTCATTTTTGGGGTGTTACAAACTTGAAACGCCCAAAATTACTAAATCCGAAAATGTAATAATTCATACTATTATTTAACAAAATTCGGGCATGACCCGTTCATAAAATAAACAATTCCCTGTTTTAATAACATTCAACAATTAAACCTACGACGCATTTCAAAAGACATGATAAAAGTCATAACACTTTAAAAACCTTTCAAACAACCATTACAACTAGTATTTTGACAAAAGATTTACAACTTCAAGTTTAGAGTTTATAACTACCAAACTTAGCCTAATTTAACAAAAGTTTTGACCCATTGATGATACTTCAAAAATTGCGGAAGCGCATAAAGGCGTTCAAGGTGTGTTCGATTCCGAGCGAGGCAATAGCATCTAAGCTTGAGTTTTACCTAAAACCAATACAAAGAAACAACATTAGCATAATATTCATATTTCAACTAACGCATTAATGAACTTGGCGAACTAATAATCACCATCTTGATTTTTGTACCATACATGGCTAATTCATTCTTGTAATCGGCTTTCTTGTTTATGTAACCAACTTCATTACATCATTCTTTCATATGCAATTCGTTCTATCACAACCCGTTTACACGGATTTTCAAGAAAACTTTAACTTATTCATTCTCATTCTAACCCGAACCGACCCGTTCATCACGGACCGTTACGGAGCTCTACTTTCACGTTCTCATTTTAATACTATGTCTTCCATTATGTAACTAATATTTAGAGAAACAAACTACTAATATTATTGAACAAACTTGTAAGTAAGTGCAAGCAGGCAGTTGCAAGATTTGATCTAATTGTCTCCACATTACATTCAATTTGTGAAAATAATCTGAGACACTCAAACCATTCTGAGTAAAACTATTAATTTTTTGATATAGATAAAAAACAACAGACCCATCTATCTTGTATAAGTTTCTTTTAGGTCTGTCCAAACATCACTAGCAAGTTTAGAAAACACTTGACCCATGTACAATTCTTCACTTATAGAATTTAAAATCCAAGTAAGAACAATGGAATTACACCTATCCCATTGTTTAGATAAAACATCATTATTTTCTGATTTAATGCACGTTTTATCAATAAATCCCCATTTGTTCTTTACTTGTAAAGCAAGTTGCATAGCATTAGACCAAACCGTGTAATTCTCAGATCCTTTCAGTTTTATGGAAACAATAGTCAAATTACTATAGTCAGATGGATGCAAGTACAAAGGATCACTTGCATCGAGTTTACTCACAAGGGTCTCAGGTGGTGGATCACTAGGACCAATACCAACACTTGAGATAACCAGAGCATCAACCATTGTAACACAAAATCAAGTAGCAATCAAGATCCAAGAACAAAAAAATTGCAACAATACAAAGAATTACAACAAACGGAACCTAACAGGCGAAACCTTGACAGGGACCAGATCAGAGGTTCATCACTCAAGGTGCCTCTGCAAGCCAAAAATGTCACACCCCGACCACGTAAAGCAACTAGATGTGGCGGAAAAGTCGGGGAGTGTTGTAACAGAATCATTGTTTCATAACCATGGAATAAATAAATTCTGTTTTATTGAATAAATGAACTCATTGTTTTAATACAATCAAATAAGTACAACTATGATCTTCCAAGTTTAGTCCCTGTAGACGAATTAACTTGTTTTTGCCATACCAAAGCCTTCAAAACTTATTTCTAAGTGATGTAAAGGTTATTTAAGGTATGTTAAGCCTATTTCACTATTCCGGAGTGTTCGTTGGATTAAACTGGTTATATTTACGCATCAGAGCGCGTATAACCCTCCAGAAAGCGATTTAAAGCTTAAAATCGAACAAGAGTTGATATGTGCAAACGATACACATATTTTTACAAATCCCAAGTATGAAATACAATATTTCATTGGTTTGGAATTTGTTTGATGGTTGAAGTGACACAGGTGTCACAAAAAATTGCAACAATACAAAGAATTACAACAAATAGAACCTAACAGGCAAAACCTTGACAGGGACCAGATCAGAGGTTCATCACTCAAGGTGCCTCTGCAAGCCTTATCAGGGGAGCCGACTAGAGTTAGACTTAATCTAAACCAGAAACAACAAGTAACGCAAGAAAGTTACAAATAACAATCAATCACAAAATCAAATAACAATCAAGTAGCAAACAGGAAAAAATCAGATAACAACAAAACAACAAATAATCACATAAAATGCAACAAGATGTACCCTTCCTGTGTCCCAATCAACAAACCGGTCCACACTACCCCGGCAACAATAATGCCTAAATGCAAGAACAGAAAATTAAAAGGAAGAAAATCAAGGAACGATCTCACCAGGGGGTGCGTAACTCCAACAAATCTGTCATGCAGCCTTCACTTAGGGCTACAAGAACCGATTAGAAGACCAACAACTACACAGATCCGGTCAGTTTGCTTTGCAACCTTCTACGGTTAGAAAGACCAACGCGAATCACTTCAACAGCACCAAGAACGCCACAAACCCTAGATTAGGGTTTCGAACCTTCAAGATCCCCAAATTTCTACACAAAGCACGCACTCCAAGAACCGATTCAGTGTTAACCACAGGCGAAACACCACTGAATCGGCGTCAACAAGAAGTGATCCAAGTCAGATCCAGTTAGATCTGAACCGATTCAACTCTAGAACAACACAGCGGAACAAAAATACACCCAAGAGCTTATGAAAGCTCGGATACCATGTAAAAAAACTGGTATCAAACTGTAATCGAAAAGAACCCAAACCAAAGGTTTTATTACCCACTGATTCGATGATTACAAGTGAAAACAAAGAACAGATTGAAACAAAATACAACAGATACAAGCTCTCAACTCTCAACTACCGATGATTATCAACATGATAATCATCAATCTTCACAAGATCTCACAACAAGACCACTAATATGAGACAAATCAGTGATCAAAATGATCGAAACCCTAAGCGACTTTAGAGAGAGAAACGAGAGAAACTTCTAGAGAACAAAAAGACCTTTTTTCCTAACTGAATAATATCTTTTTTGAATGATAACCAAATTAGGTGACACTTATATCTGGATGTCTTCTAGCACCGCAATAAGTCCAAATACGTTGCCCAAAAGTCAGCCAAAGCCCAAAGTGCAGCAGCCCACCTGTTGTCCAGTATCCAGGACAGGAGTCAAAGCAAGTCCAGTCAACATGTAACAAAAAAAACCAAAAATATTAAGAAAGAGATACAAGGCTTAAGTGTAAATATTAAACTGAAACAAGGTATATAACTATATATTTTAACATGTTTGTAGTAGCTAAAGTATGATTAGGGTTGTTTCGGATGCATATATATATATATATATATATATATATATATATATATATATAAGGGCAAGATTTGGAGAAAACGCTTAAAAGTGTGAAAACGGTGAGAACGATTTTGGTGTTGACATGTGGTGTTGATGCTAACTTACACTAAGGGTAATATTGTCAAAAAACTTATCCACATGCCACTCACATGCCAAAGACCATGCACATGCAAGTCACATGCATATTCCACCATATTTTTTTAAACTCTCGTAACATTTCTATACGTGATTATTTTTTTAACTTACACTATGAAATCGGGTGTTTTATTATTTTTCCGACGAGATACTATTGCTATACTTTTAAACTTAAAAAATGACATGAACTGGGTGTTCAATAAACACGTCATAAAAAAACCAAGTTCAGAAAAACGCCATGAAAAATACCGATGGAAAACGCCATAAAACACCACGTTCAGAAAAACGCAATGAAAAATACCCAGTTAAAACCGCCATAAGACATCCAGTTTAGAAAAACACCATGAAAAACGTAGTTGAAAACGCCATAGAAACACCCCGTTTAGAAAAACGCCATAAAAAAACTAATTGAAAACGCCATAAAAACACTATGTTTAGAAAAACGCCATTAAAACACCTAGTACAAAAAAAACACCATAAAACTAGGTGAAAACGCTATAAAATCACAAAGTTGAAAATGCCACAAAAACTCAGTTCATTTTTTTCGAAAAAATATATCAATAGTATAGTCGTTGGAAAGATAAAAAAATGCTGGATTTTATGGTGTAATTTTTTTAAGAAAATAATCATGTATAAACAAGTTATGGATGCTTTAAATATGATGGGGGAAATGGCATGCGATTAGCATGTGCATCCTTGTTCCCAATTTACCTCTCATAGTAGTTGTAAGGTTTCCAATATTTACAAAAATACCACCGCATCAATCTTAGCTACAAATCACAAGGATCTTGTGGCTGAAAATCGTTCTCACTGTTTTCACACTTTCAGCCGTTTTATCCTGAACCCATTTCTTTATATATATATATATATATATATATATATATATATATATATATATATATATATATATATATATATATATATATATATATATAGGTGAATTATAGGGAGAAATCACATTTGAGTTACAAAACTCTGAAAACCTAATGGATGGACACCCATACCCGTACCGGTACCAGTACCGAATTTGAACAAAACTGGGTACCAAATACCGTACCAAATATATATGTATGGTACGGGTACGAGTACGGGTACTGGTACAGGTATTTTTGGTACGGTACCCGCTTTGGTACCATTTTGTTTTTATTTAGTTTTTGAGCACTTGTACGAGTACTAAATAGGTAAAATTGACATGAGTACCAATATAGTACGAGTACCAAATAGGTAAAATTGGTACGAGTACAATACGATAAGGGTAAAATCAATACGAGTACTATAAATACCATAATACGAAATAAAACATAATACAAAACAAACTTTTAAAGGTCTACATTAAATTCAGTACCAGTACCCGTTTTTACCCGTACCAATACCGAAAGTACCGAATACCAAAATTAATAAAACTGGGTACCGATACATATATCAAATACCTAAAATTGGTACGGGTACAGGTACGGATACAGGTATTTGGGGAAAAAGCTCATCCCTACAATGGAGAGAGGAGAGAGAATATGTTATATTTTTTCATCTGTTCACATCTTTTGTAACTCACTTGTGACACTTTTTTTTTGTTTTTTAACATTAGTTTTTAGACTATATAAAGTCTATGGAATTTAAAGCTTATAATTTACTAAGTTTTTATTCTGTAATATGCATAAAAAAACATGTTACATTCTTTTTACAACAGGATATTTATGTAGCACTGCAACTGTCACACTATTTTGTGTCAGATTAAAGAAGAGAGAGGAGAGAGAAAAGTGCAAATTTGTTACACATTTTGTGACACTGTAATATTCTCTAAAAAAATAACTTTTTGTACACTTTTTAATATCAACCATTGATAACATGCGATTAATGGTGGAGATGAAGTTTTTTTGGGTTTCTTTAACTCAGGTCGGCGCTTTTTACATTTTTTTATGAAGATGTTCAAATATGTATATATATTAGGGAAAAGATCAAATAAGAAGTTTAGTTTGGGTAGGAAGTGTTGGAAGCCATAATAAGATGACACGTGAAAAATAACAAAAAACATAAGGATGGGCATTTTAGTCAAACTCTTTTCATCTATTCTATTTATCTTTCAATGAGTATGCATCTTCAAAACCCACCATCTTCAACATTTCCTTCAATTTCTCTCTCTAGAATTACTATATCATAGCGTGATTTTCTTCTCAATGAATGGTTTAAACACTCAATCAACGTGTTCTTCAATTTCTTTGAAGAAACCCATTTTATTTTTATGCAATTTCTCATTTTTTTTCAATTTAACATAATGCGATAGAACATGAGAAATTGATTGAAGCAGATACTTCTCTTCTCAAATTTCTCAAACATTTGCAGGTAAAGTGAAGATATCTATGATTCTAACCTTCTCTTGATGTATTCTTGCTTTTGGGCAACATTATTGGTTCCAGTTTTATTAAGAAATCAGTGGTAAAAAGTTGCACATCAGATGCTTGACAAAATGTCTCAAAGAAAATTACAAAACAGTTTTCAGTTTAAACTTTCATTTAGAATTGTGTTTTACAAAAGAATGAAAAAACATCCATTGCGTTTTACAAAAGAATAAAAAACACCTTCTTTTTGTGTTTTTTGTCTATTGCGGTTTACAAAATAATGAAAAAACACAGTTTTTTGTCCATTGCGTTTTACAAAAGAATGAAAAAACACATTTTTGTGTGCTTTTTGTCCATTGCGTTTTAGAAAAAAAAAAAAACAATTTGTTTTGTGTTTTTAGGCAATTCCGTTTTAGAATAAACATTTTTTTTTTTGTTTTTAGGCAATTGCGTTTAAAAAAAAAACCTTCCCTGTTTTAGGAAAAACACATTTTATGTGTTTTTTTGGTCCAATGTGTGTTCTTCGAACACATTTTGAAGTGTTTTTAGTTCATTGCGTTTTAGGAAAGTCATATTTTTATGTGTTTTTTGGTTCAATATGTTTTAGAAAAACACATTTTGAGATGTTTTTAGTTCATTGCATTTTAGGTAAAACACACTTTTATGTGTTTTTAGTCTATTACATTTTAGAAAAAATAAACACTTTCTTTTGTGTTTTTTGTCTATTGCGTTTTAGGAAAAACACATTCATGTATTTTTTTTGGTCCATTGCGTGACATTTTGAAGTGTTTTTTATCCATTACGTTTTAGAAAAAAAAAACATTTTCTTTGTTGTTTTTAGTCTATTGCGTTTTAGAAGGAACACTTTCTTTTGTGCTTTTAGTACTTTGCGTTTTAGAAAAAAAAAATCATTCTTTTGTGTTTTACGCATTTGGGTTATCGAAAACTTTTTTTTTCAAAAGTATAACAATAGTGTGCTCGTTTTAAAGTTAAAAAACGCTCATTTTTATAGTGCAATTTTTATAAAAAAAATAATGTCGTATGAAAAAAGTTATTAACGTTTCAAAACGGGAGGAGGGATTGGAGGAGAGAGAAACTATTGACTTGGATGGACTTGAATACCCTTAAAAATATTAAAATCGAAAAGTAGCGATTTTTATTAAAAAATTAAAAAAAAAATTGTGTGTTTTTTAGGTATTTTTTGTTGTGTTCACATTGGTTCTCGCGGTTCTTTCAATAAAGGGTGGTTCCTAACGGATCTTTGTCCTATATATATATATGATTTTGTCTTAATGTGTGTACCTAGGGTTTGGTACGGATCTTTGTCCTATATATATATATATATATATATATATATAGTGAAGGGTTCAAATGAGAAGAAAAAATAGCTTAAGAATAAAAAGAACAAAATCAACCAATAGAATTGCTTTATTTTATAAGGGTAGTAAGGTAATTTAAACAATTTAATTAATTTATTACTACCCTATAATTAAGCTATTCAAATTAAATAAATATTGATTTCAAATTTAACCCCTAATATGTAGGTGATATCCCAATTAAAATTTTTATATCGTTTTACACGTTCACACACCAATTTTTTATGTGTATTTACTACTTACACAGACCAATATATCAAGTGTATTTTTCTACACATGCAACATTCCAATATAACAACCTACACCTACACACACCAACATTTTAAATGTGTTTTCATGTGCACACAATAATCTAACAGCTAGCAACAAGTACCTACACACACCAACATATTGTCTATCATACACACACAACAATCTCACAACTAGCAACATGTCCCTATAGAAACCAATCTCATTAAGATTGTTCCTACACACAATATTCTAACAAATGTCGATTGTTCCTACACAAAATATTCTAACAAATGTCTTAAGTGTCCTACACAAAATATTCTAACAAATGTCCTAAGTGTAATAGTGATTGTGGATGAACTCTTGGTGAATGTGATGTTTACTATGTAACCGTCAATGAATTAATTACGCACTATACACCAAATTGTCTAGTATACCCTTTCATTTAAAGAATTAATGTAAAAGAGTTACATATTCACCCAAATGTCATCTTCATTCATAACCTTTGATCAAATAAATTGTAAGGCTAAGATTAATTTTAAATTGTTCTTAAAAGAATAGTCTTCTCAAATGAACCTCCCATATATATATATACAAAACAGTTTTTAGTTTAAACTTTCATTTAGAATTGTGTTTTACAAAAGAATGAAAAAACATCCATTGCGTTTTACAAAAGAATAAAAAACACCTTCTTTTTGTGTTTTGGTTATTTTTGTGTTTTACAAGGCACATGCATATTCCACCCTCATTTTTTAAACGTTCATAACTTTTTTATACGACATTATTTTTTCATAAAAATTTCACCAAAAAAATCGAGCGTCTTTTTATCTTTAATTTGAGTACCATATTGCTATATAAAATATGAAGACTAAAAAAACCCACTAAAATGTGTTGTATTTCTATGTTGTATAACATTTTTTGTGCTGGATTTTTGTACTATATTTTTGTGCTGGATTTTTTTATCTTAGAACTTTTTTCTTAATTTTTTTTGCTGTATTTTTTTATCTTAAAACTTTTTTCTCATTTTTTTGTGCTGAATTTTTTTGTACTACATTTTTTTGCTAAATTTTTTCGTGCTATATTTTTTTGTACTAGATTTTTTTTGTGCTATATTTTTTTGTACTATATTTTTTTGTGTTATATTTTTTTGTACTAGATTTTTTGTGCTAGATTTTTTGTGCTAGATTTTTTTGTACTAGATTTTTTTTATTGTATTTTAAAAAAACAAAAGAGGTGCCATATGTCATTTTCACTCCTATTTATAAGGACCAAAATGCCCTTCATTCCTACTTATTAGGAGTGCCACATGTCATCATCACAATCCTTCTTAGGCTACTTAGGCAAAATTCACTTTTTAGTGGATCTTTCCCCTATATATATATATATATGATTTTGTCTTAATGTGTGTACCTAGGTTTTGGTTTCTTGATTTAGTTTGAAGGTAATAGTTTCACATTACAAATCATTGTTCGAGTTTCATTTGTGTTATTTACGCATTGTTGTTTCTAGATCTGAGTATTAGGGTAATTTCATCCACTTAGGGGTCAAATCGTTCCATGGATGAGGCTCTATTTAGTTTCTACTCGTAGAAACATGAGTTTTGTGATAGATACAAAAGGTGCGACTTACCTTTCGTAGATTTCTTAGTTTTGTGATAGATTCCTTCCAAATTGGAAACAGTTGATTGGATGAGTCTTGGATTACTATGTCTTTTGGTTAATAACTCAAAATGTGACCATATATACAAATGAAAAGTGGCAATCTCATTAATCAACCCTTTTCACGATACTAATCCAGTATAATGAGTTGCACTCATGGCTTATATGAGTTCCTATGTTTTAAGAATTGTTGAAGTTTTGCTAGTCATACTAATCTGGCATACAAACTTGTTTGACACGCAGTCTCTGAACCGCAACAAGCAAACAAGCCAGCAACTCAATCTCAAACTTGAGGTTCCATCTGTTATATTAATATTTACCTGTTCTAATTGTTATTATTATTGTTGCCTGAACAATACTGCCATGTTCTATGCTTTATTTGTTGGTAACATGACTTACTTGTTAATACTATTACTATTTTAACAAGACTACTCTTTGTGAACTAAAATTTGGTATATATGGTTTGGATCAATGGGGGGTGTTAGAATTACAGTTTTAATGGTAGATGTGCACGTATTACATACTCTTTTACAGTTTTGGTATGTGAAGATTATAATAACAATTGAAGTAGACCACAACAAAGTCGATGATTGTCCACATGAACAACAAGGCTAGCATCCAGCAGCCTGTTTACAACTTAAAAATAGTTTGTAATTCCATGTTTAAATGATACTATACTAAAACTGATAATTACTAGTTTTGTCACACCTATACTACAATTGGGCACATAATTTCAAGGTAAAAAACATCCCATGTTACAAATTAATTACTAGTTTGGTCATATAAGCACAATTAAGGTTACCGATTGATAAATAACGCATTGTTGTTGGTTAGCATCCACTTGTGGGTTGAATCGTTCACAACCGAAATTGTCTTAAATACAGTCTATATGCGCGATTAGGGATGAGAGGGTGGTAAATTTCTATATGAGATTCAACTAACTAACTCCTTTCAACTAATGAGAGCTACAAACTAAAAAATATACACAGTTCATTGGATTGGGAGCATAATATGGGTAAGAAGTAAGAACCAACTTAGGGGTTGAATTGTTTAAAACCGAAAACCAAGCATCCTTTTTTGAGTTTTTTTATTTGCTATTCTGATTACATATTTTTTTTGTTTTTGTTTTTGTTTTTGTTGAAACTCAGATGGATCATGATTCTGGAGTTTGCAAGTTCCGTCTTAAAGAACCTAATGATCGTTAATTCGTTATGAAAATCGTTGTGAGGTCGGTTTCTTCATTCCTTGTTTCTTTTCTTTAGTTGATTAAATATTATATGGCTAATATTGATTATTTTTTATTAGCTAAATCCCCAAAACATTCTAAAGAAATTGAAGGTATATAAAAAGCTGGTGCAGTCTAGACCAGAGAAGGTACCTTCTAAATGTTAATATTTTGTATATTCAAATAATCGTTTTTTTTTTTTTTTGGTTTTTCTAAGACGGTTTTTTTCTTTTTCTTTCTATTTAGACGAATGTAAAGAATAAGTCAAAGGAACCGAATGTCAGAAGCTGTAGTGATCAGAGGCGGATACGGAAATTTTTTGTAGGGTGGGCACAATACGGGTCGGTTAAAATGGGTCGCTAATAAAATCGATGATAAAATAACATAGCTCATTAGATATTTAAATATAATTACGAATCAAAACACTTAAAAGATACAAATAAGACTATAACTCTAATTGGGTAAAAAATAGGCACCATGTTTTACTCTAAGACATCACCAAAACAAATCACCAACGGTCCGAAGCAAAGCAATATATCACAATCTAAAATATGTATTTTTGTACATTAACAACTTATCTAGAATCAAATTATCAACTATTAAAAACCAAAAAAAAAATAGATAAATGAAGTTATCAACTAACATGTAACGCAAAGCAATATAACACAATTTAATCTGTATTTTTATAGAGATAAAAAATAACAAAAAAAAATTGAAAGCTTACTAGTTACTACACTATATCACTTAATTCGAATCAAAAACCAAAAACCTTTGTTCGAATTATGGTCGGTCGAGAAAGAGCCGACGAGGGAGGTGATCAAGTGAGGATGAAATTCCTATAGCCATGCAACAATTTGATTAGAAGGACCGGAACAGAAGAGTGGGGGATGAGGGGAATGAAATATCGAATTAGGTTGTTGGGGCTTGGTGAGTGACGACGCGTTCAAACAGATGCAGAGAACAAGATGTCCTAGTCACTTGGGCCTTTCAAGATGGTACAATGGGCTTTAATTAGAAAACTACCGAACAAAATACACTATCAAGTTGGATCCTACGGTGGGCACAGGCCCACCCTCCAATTGGAAGCCAAACAATGATAGCTGTATTGGGTATGGAAGGCTCTGGAAAATCATCAACCATCAGTGGTTTGAATGGTGGAGGTGTGGAATTGAAGAATGGAGAAATGAATCAGGATTTTAGAGATAAATATGTGACTTTACGAACTCGTCAGAAAGCCATGAGCTTTTCGTTTATGGAGACATCTTAGGGTATTGAAAACATCCTTACCGGAATTTCAATGGCGGATTGTGCTCTACTTGTTATAGACAGTACACTCAGCTTCAAAGAAAGCCATCCAATGGATAACATAGTTGATCCTGCGGATAACATAGTTGATCCCGCATCACTTGCCATTTCAATGGGTGTGAAAAAATTAATTTGATGTATCAACAAGGTAACTATCATTAATTAGTTTTTTTTTCTTTTTGTAATTTGTACAATTTACTCGTTTAATATTTTTTTTTTTTGTAAACTAGATGGATCTTGTGGAAACATCCATACAATAAACGTCATCCTTAGCACCGCCATCCTCAGCAGTATGATCCTCCTCACCGTCATCATCGTCATCCACACCCCCATTCTCTTCATCCTTCACACCACCATTCTCTTCATCCTCAGCAGTTTGATACTCCTCACCGTCATCCTCAGACGTTTCCTCCCCGCCATTAACTTCAATCCTACGCCTCACCGGAATTTGTCTGTCGACTACATCCCTAACGCTACCGCAACCCATTCTGTGTGTGTGTGTTGTGTTGTGTGTGTGTGTGTTTTCTGTTTTAAATGAGTGTGAAAAGTGGTGCGTGGAAGAGGTCGGTTATAACAGAATGTACGTTGACATAGCATATTATTATATTATATTATAAAATTATTATAAATAAAAGGGAAATTTACGAAAATGTCACGTTCTTTACGAAAAGGGCGTGTGCCTGACACTCTCCAATTGGTCCAACTAATTTACGATTTTATACTTGCTCTAATTTATGATTTTATTCCCGTTTTAAAATTACGATTTTGCCATCAGTTCAAAATTACGTTTTTGCCCCAGTTCAAAATAAAATTATGCTTTTGCCCCCAGCTAAAATTTTCAATTTTGCCCTCGGTTCAAAATTACGATTTTACCCTGTTTAAATTTACATTTTTGCCATTAGTTTTGTTTTTTTTTTCCTAGCCAACTTACGATTTTACATTTTTGATCCACAACGAGATTCATTAACTAGGAGAGCGAAATCTTCTAATCAAGTGCCAGGTTCGTATGTGCCCTAATTAAACATACGCGCGGTTCTTCAAAAATCGATCCGTAGATTATCGTATTGATTCATTTATAACTTATAACTGGGATATGATTATTGTAGTTTGTTTGTGGTTTCAATTTGTGCGATTGTTAATTTGATTCTGGTTATAATTGATTATTTGCAGTCAACTAGATGAGTGAGGTATGTAAGGTTGCTATTGTTAATTTGATTCTGGTTTTGAAGTGTATTAAAGTAGGAATTTGTGTTTTACTAGTGCAATTCCTTTATGTGTTGCCGCGGGAATTTGATTCAGCTAATTATGTTATCAGAATGACAATGACACTCGTATAGCAATCAAAAGAAAATCGATAAATAAAGTTTTGATATGCCTAAAAGGATATCGACACTTATTTCACATAGGCTGGAAACTATAAAACGAATATTAGTAATGGTGTCTTAAGTACCGAAACCGATACCAATGTTGTCGCTGAGAATCGAGTTCTACTGATATTGTTGGAACAGTATCGGTTCGATTTATCATGGTATCCGTACAATATCGACACTCGCTATAGCTTGCGATAGCAAAAAATGAGAAACCGTAAAAATGAATATCAATAATGGTTATGTTAGTACTGGTACCGATGTCGGTCGGAATCGGTGTTGTACTTATATTGTTGGACGGTATCGGTTCGACTCATCGCGGTACCAATACGGTACTAATAGTCTCTATAGCTTACGTTACAAAAGAAGATACTCCTGTGAATACAAATTCGTTTAAAAAAAAATAGTTCGACAACCATAAAAATGAATAATGATACTAAGGGTAATATTGTCAAAAAGTGTGAAAACGGTGAGAACGATTTTGGTGTTGACATGTGGTGTTGATGCTAACTTACACTAAGGGTAATATTGTCAAAAAACTTATCCACATGCCACTCACATGCCAAAGACCATGCACATGCAAGTCACATGCATATTCCACCATCTTTTTTAAACTCTCGTAACTTTTCTATACGTGATTATTTTTTTAACTTACACTATGAAATCGGGTGTTTTATTATTTTTCCGACGAGTATACTATTGCTATACTTTTAAACTTAAAAAAATGACATGAACTGGCCAACTGGGTGTTCAATAAACACGTCATAAAAACACCAAGTTCAGAAAAACGCCATGAAAAATACCAGTGGAAAACGCCATAAAACACCACGTTCGGAAAAACGCAATGAAAAATACCCAGTTGAAACCGCCATAAGACATCCAGTTTAGAAAAACACCATGAAAAACTTAGTTGAAAACGCTATAGAAACACCCCGTTTAGAAAAACACCATAAAAAACTAATTGAAAACGCCATAAAAACACTCTGTTTAGAAAAACGCCATAAAAACACCTAGTACAAAACAAACACCATAAAACTAGGTGAAAACGCTATAAAAACACAAAGTTGAAAATGCCACAAAAACTCAGTTCATTTTTTTTGAAAAAAATATATCAATAGTATAGTCGTTGGAAAGATAAAAAACGCTGGATTTTATGGTGTAATTTTTTTAAGAAAATAATCATGTATAAACAAGTTATGGATGCTTTAAATATGATGGGGGAAATGGCATGCGATTAGCATGTGCATCCTTGTTTGAATCTTCCCAATTTACCTCTCATAGTAGTTGTAAGGTTTCCAATATTTACAAAAATACCACCGCATCAATCTTAGCTATAAATCACAAGGATCTTGTGGCTGAAAATCGTTCTCACCGTTTTCACACTTTCAGTCGTTTTATCCTGAACCCATTTCTTTATATATATATATATAGGGAGGGGCTCATGCGAGAACCACCCTTATTGTGAGAACCGCGAGAACCAATGTGAACACAACCTAAAATAGCCAAAAAAACCTAACCCCCACCCCCCCCCCCCCAAAAAACCTAAACCCCCCTCCCCCACCCCCCAAAAACCTAAACCCCCCACCCCCCCCCCCCCCAAGCTAAAATGCTAAAAACTAAACCCCCAAAAAACCTAAAAAAATCTAAAAAAAATCTAAAAAAAATCCAATTTTTTTTTTTTTGATTTTTTTAATATTTTTTAGGTTAAAATCGCTACTTTTCGAAGCCAAAAAAAAAATTAAAAAAAAAAATTTTTTGTTCGAAAAGTAGCGATTTTAACCTAAAAAATATTTAAAAAATCAAAAAAAAAATTTGTGTGATTTTTAGCTATTTTTAGGCATTTTTGGTGTGTTCACATTGGTTCTCGCGGTTCTCACAATAAAAGGTGGTTCTCGCATGATCTTCTCCCTATATATATGTGTGTGTGTGTGTGTGTGAATTACAGGGAGAAATCACATTTAAGTTACAAAACTCTGAAAACCTAATGGATGGACATCATGTTGCCACGTGTTACACTTTTTCGCTGCAACATTTTTATTGACACCTGCAACATTTTCTGACACTAACACACTTTTTGTAACAGTGGAGTAGGGATGAGATTGGTACAGTACCCATACCCATACCCGTACCGGTACCGGTACCGAATTTGAACAAAATTGGGTACCAAATACTGTACCAAATATATAGGTATGGTACGGGTACGAGTATGGGTACTGGTACAGGTATTTTCGGTACGGTACCCGCTTTGGTACCATTTTGTTTTTATTTAGTTTTTGAGCACTTGTACGAGTACTAAATAGGTAAAATTGACATGAGTACCAATATAGTACGAGTACCAAATAGGTAAAATTGATACGAGTACAATACGGTTCGGGTAAAATCAATACAAGTACTATAAATACCATAATACGAAATAAAACATAATACAAAACAAACTTTTAAAGGTCTACATTAAATTCAGTACCAGTACCCGTTTTTACCCGTACCAATACCGAAAGTACCGAATACCAAAATTAATAAAACTGGGTACCGATACATGTACCAAATACCTAAAATTGGTACGGGCACATGTACGGATACGGGTATTTGGGGAAAAAGCTCATCCCTACAGTGGAGAGAGGAGAGAGAATATGTTATATTTTTTCAGCTGTTCACATATTTTGTAACTCACTTGTGACACTTTTTTTTGTTTTTTAACATTAGTTTTTAGACTATACGAAGTCTATGGAATTTAAAGCTTATAATTTACTAAGTTTTTATTTTGTAATATGCATAAAAAAACATGTTACATTCTTTTTACAACATGATATTTATGTAGCACTGCAACTGTCACACTATTTTGTGTCAAATTAAAGAAGAGAGAGGAGAGAGAAAAGTGCAAATTTGTTACACATTTTGTGACACTGTAATATTCTCTGAAAAAATAACTTTTTGTACACTTTTTAATATCAACCATTGATAACATGAAAAAATAACTTTTTGTACACTTTTTAATATCAACCATTGATAACATGCGATTAATGGCGAAGATGAAGTTTTTTTGGGTTTCTTTAACTCAGGTCGGCGCTTTTTACATTTTTTTATGAAGATGTTCAAATATGTATATATATAGGGAAAAGATCAAATAAGAAGTTTAGTTTGGGTATGAAGTGTAGGAAGCAATAATAAGATGACACGTGAAAAATAACAAAAAACATAAGGAGGGGCATTTTAGTCAAGTTCTTTTCATCTATTCTATTTATCTTTCTATAAGTATGCATCTTCAAAACCCACCATCTTCAACCTTTCCTTCAATTTCTCTCTCTAGAATTACTATATCATAGCGTGATTTTCTTCTCAATGAATGGTTTAAACACTCAATCAACGTGTTCTTCAATTTCTTTGAAGAAACCCAGTTTATTTTTATGCAATTTCTCTTTTTTTTTTCAATTTAACATAATGCGATAGAACATGAGAAATTGATTGAAGCAGATACTTCTCTTCTCAAATTTCTCAAACATTTGCAGGTAAAGTGAAGATATCTATGATTCTAACCTTCTCTTGGTGTATTCTTGCTTTTGGGCAACATTATTGTTTCCAATTTTATTAAGAAATCAGTGGTAAAAAGTTGCACAACAGATATTTGACAAAATGTCTCAAAGAAAATTACAAAACAGTTTTTAGTTTAAACTTTCATTTAGAATTGTGTTTTACAAAAGAATGAAAAAACATCCATTGCGTTTTACAAAAGAATAAAAAACACCTTCTTTTTGTGTTTTTTGTCTATTGCGTTTTACAAAATAATGAAAAAACACAGTTTTTTGTCCATTACGTTTTACAAAAGAATGAAAAAACGCATTTTTGTGTGCTTTTTGTCCATTGCGTTTTAGGAAAAAAAAAAACAATTTGTTTTGTGTTTTTAGGCAATTCCGTTTTAGAATAAACATTTTTTTTGTGTTTTTAGGCCATTGCGTTTAAAAAAAACCTTCCTTGTTTAGGAAAAACACATTTTATGTGTTTTTTTGGTCCAATGTGTGTTCTTGGAACAAATGTTAGAAGTGTTTTTAGTTCATTGCGTTTTAGGTGACACATATTTTTATATGTTTTTAGTCCATTGCGTTTTAGGAAAATAAAAACACTTTCTTTTGTGTTTCTTGTATATTGCGTTTTAGGAAAGTCATATTTTTATGTGTTTTTTGGTTCAATATGTTTTAGAAAAACACATTTTGAGATGTTTTTAGTTCATTGCATTTTAGGTAAAACACACTTTTATGTGTTTTTAGTCTATTGAATTTTAGAAAAAAAAAAACTTTCTTTTGTGTTTTTTTGTCTATTGCGTTTTAGGAAAAACACATTCAAGTATTTTTTTGGTCCATTGCGTGACATTTTGAAGTGTTTTTTATCCATTACGTTTTAGAAAAAAAAAACATTTTATTTGTTGTTTTTAGTCTATTGCGTTTTAGAAGGAACACTTTCTTTTATGCTTTTAGTCCATTGCGTTTTAGAAAAAAAAATCATTCTTTTGTGTTTTACGCATTTGGGTTATCGAAAACCTTTTTTTTTCAAAAGTATAACAATAGTGTGCTCGTTTTAAAGATAAAAAACGCTCATTTTTATAGTGCAATTTTTATAAAAAAAAATAATGTCGTTTGAAAAAAGTTATTAACGTTTCAAAACGGGAGGGGGGATTGGAGGAGAGAGAAACTATTGACTTGGATGGACTTGAATACCCTTAGAAATATTAAAATCGAAAAGTAGCGATTTTTATTAAAAAATGAAAAAAAAATTGTGTGATTTTTAGGTATTTTTTGTTGTGTTCACATTGGTTCTCGCGATTCTTTCAATAAAGGGTGGTTCCTAACGGATCTTTGTCCTATATATATATATGATTTTGTCTTAATGTGTGTACCTAGGGTTTGGTACGGATCTTTGTCCTATATATATATATATATATATATATATATATATGATTTTGTCTTAATATGTGTACCTAGGGTTTGGTTTCTTGATTTAGTTTGAAGGTAATAGTTTCACATTGCAAATCATTGTTCGAGTTTCATTTGTGTTATTTACGCATTGTTGTTTCTAGATCTGAGTATTAGGGTAATTTCATCCACTTAGGGGTCAAATCGTTCCATGGATGAGGCTCTATTTAGTTTCTACTCCTAGAAACATGAGTTTTGTGATAGATACAAAAGGTGCGACTTACCTTTCGTAGATTTCTTAGTTTTGTGATAGATTACTTCCAAATTGGAAACAGTTGATTTGATGACTAAATATTTTTTAGGGTTTCTACTTAAAAATTTTGAAAACGAATTTCTTAGTCTTGGATTACTATGTCTTTTGGTTAATAACTCAAAATGTGACCATATATACAAATGAAAAGTGGCAATCTCATTAATCAACCCTTTTCACGATACTAATCCAGTATAATGTGTTGCACGCATGGCTTATATGAGTTACTATGTTTTAAGAATTGTTGAAGTTTTGCTAGTCATACTAATCTGGCATACAAACTTGTTTGACACGCAGCCTCTAAACCGCAACAAGCAAACAAGCCAGCAACTCAATCTCAAACTTGAGGTTCCATCTGTTATATTAATCTTTACATGTTCTAATTGTTATTATTATTGTTGCCTGAACAATACTGCCATGTTCTATGCTTTATTTGTTGGTAACATGACTTACTTGTTAATACTATTACTATTTTAACAAGACTGCTCTTTGTGAACTAAAATTTGGTATATATGGTTTGGATCAATGGGGGGTGTTAGAATTACAGTTTTAATGGTAGATGTGCACGTATTACATACTCTTTTACAGTTTTGGTATGTGAAGATTATAATAACAATTGAAGTAGACCACAACAAAGTCGATGATTGTCCACATGAACAACAAGGCTAGCATCCAGCAGCCAGTTTACAACTTAAAAATAGTTTGTAATTCCATGTTTAAATGATACTATACTAAAACTGATAATTACTAGTTTTGTCACACCTATACTACAATTGGGCACATAATTTCAAGGTAAAAAACATCCCATGTTACAAATTAATTACTAGTTTGGTCATATAAGCACAATTAAGGTTACCAATTGATAAATAACGCATTGTTGTTGGTTAGCATCCACTTGTGGGTTGAATCGTTCACAACCGAAATTGTCTTAAATATAGTCTATATGCGCGATTAGGGATGAGAGGGTGGTAAATTTCTATATGAGATTCAACTAACTAACTCCTTTCAACTAATGAGAGCTACAAACTAAAAAATATACACAGTTCATTGGATTGGGAGCATAATATGGGTAAGAACCAACTTAGGGGTTGAATTGTTTAAAACCGAAAACCAAGCATCCTTTTTTGAGTTTTTTTATTTGCTATTCTGATTACATATTTTTTTTGTTTTTGTTTTTGTTTTTGTTGAAACTTAGATGGATCATGATTCTGGAGTTTGCAAGTTCCGTCTTAAAGAACCTAATGATCGTTAATTCGTTATGAAAATCGTTGTGAGGTCGGTTTCTTCATTCCTTGTTTCTTTTCTTTTGTTGATTAAATATTATATGGCTAATATTGATTATTTTTTATTAGCTAAATCCCCAAAACGTTCTAAAGAAATTGAAGGTATATAAAAAGCTGGTGCAGTCTAGACCAGAGAAGGTACCTTCTAAATGTTAATATTTTGTATATTCAAATAATCGTTTTTTTTTTTTTTTGGTTTTTCTAAGACGGTTTTTTCTTTTTCTTTCTATTTAGACGAATGTAAAGAATAAGTCAAAGGAACCGAATGTCAGAAGCTGTAGTGATCAGAGGCGGATACAGAAATTTTTTGTAGGGTGGGCACAATACGAGTCGGTTAAAATGGGTCGCTAATAAAATCGATGATAAAATAACATAGCTCATTAGATATTTAAATATAATTACGAATCAAAACACTTAAAAGATACAAATAAGACTATAACTCTAATTGGGTAAAAAAATAGGCACCATGTTTTACTCTAAGACATCACCAAAACAAATCACCAACGGTCCGAAGCAAAGCAATATATCACAATCTAAGATATGTATTTTTGTACATTAACAACTTATCTAGAATCAAATTATCAACTATTAAAAACCAAAAAAAAAAAGATAAATGAAGTTATCAACTAACATGTAACGCAAAGCAATATAACACAATTTAATCTGTATTTTTATAGAGATAAAAAAATAACGAAAAAAAAATTGAAAGCTTACTAGTTACTACACTATATCACTTAATTCGAATCAAAAACCAAAAACCTTTGTTCGAATTATGGCCGGTCGAGAAAGAGCCGACGAGGGAGGTGATCAAGTGAGGATGAAATTCCTATAGCCATGCAACAATTTGATTAGAAGGACCGGAACAGAAGAGTGGGGGATGAGGGGAATGAAATATCGAATTAGGTTGTTGGGGCTTGGTGAGTGACAACGCGTTCAAACAGATGCAGAGAACAAGATGTCCTAGTCACTTGGGCCTTTCAAGATGGTACAATGGGCTTTAATTAGAAAACTACCGAACAAAATACACTATCAAGTTGGATCCTACGGTGGGCACAGGCCCACCCTCCAATTGGAAGCCAAACAATGATAGCTGTATTGGGTATGGAAGGCTCTGGAAAATCATCAACCATCAGTGGTTTGAATGGTGGAGGTGTGGAATTGAAGAATGGAGAAATGAATCAGGATTTTAGAGGTAAATATGTGACTTTAAGAACTCGTCAGAAAGCCATGAGCTTTTCGTTTATGGAGACATCTTAGGGTATTGAAAACATCCTTACCGGAATTTCAATGGCGGATTGTGCTCTACTTGTTATAGACAGTACACTCAGCTTCAAAGAAAGCCATCCAATGGATAACATAGTTGATCCTGCGGATAACATAGTTTATCCCGCATCACTTGTCATTTCAATGGGTGTGAAAAAATTAATTTGATGTATCAACAAGGTAACTATCATTAATTAGTTTTTTTTTTCTTTTTGTAATTTGTACAATTTACTCGTTTAATATTTTTTTTTTTGTAAACTAGATGGATCTTGTGGAATATTTGGAAATCATCTACAATCGGCTAAAGGACGAAGCCACAACATACTTCAAGTCAATAAGTTTTGAACAATTAAACGTAACATTTGTGTTGGTGTCCGCATTGGAAGGAGATAGTATGCTTAATAAGTCGGAAAAGATGAATTGATATGAGGGTCACACCCTCATACGGAAACTACTGTCCCTCGATGAGATTTCTAAAGTAATGGATGACCTACATATTGTGGTCAATTCAGCTGAGGTAAAAGGAACGGTTGAACTAATTAATTGTCGTATTCACTACGGGGGTTATTGAATTGAGTGGTAGAGTCACTTTCTTTCTGGGGAAGTGGGTAGTTGACGTGGATAGGGTTCGGGTGGGAGAGCTTGAGATTGTTTATGCATGGGCTGGGGAAGATGTAGAATTACAAGTTAAGAGTCCTGTGAATGCAATGATGACAAAGGGATGTGTGGGTGTTGAAAACGGGGATAATACACTAAAGTTAGCTATGAGTTTTAAAGTTGAAATGCTTGTAACAAACTCAAAAATCGAGATCACCACTGTGCTACACGATTATTTGTGCAGCTGCCACAAGGCGGCTTTGAAGACGTAGTATCTGAGATAAAAGGATTGGTAGACCCTGCTAGCAAGAGAAGGAATGAGGACACACCGAGATCATTGAAGGTTGGCCAAATTGGTGTGGTATCTCTCACACCTTTAGAGGATGTGATTCTTGAGAAGGTTTGCGATTATCCGTCTTTGGTGTCACACCCCAACCGATGGCGGAAACATCGGAGTGAGACGAAAACGAAATTGCACGAGACTTTATAACACTATTTGTGACAATATTTAGATAACTCGAAATTCATGGATACTAAAATGATAATACATTGTTTCGAAAGGAAAAGTACAACAAGTTGCAAATAATGAAACGACAGTTCAAAATCTAGGTGTGTTTCTAATCCACCCTAAATATATTTCTTCAATCATCATCATCTAGTTTCCTGCAACATGTATTAAAATAATGATCAACAAAAAGTTGGCGAGTATACAAGTTTGATTACATAATATAATTGTGAATAAAAGTTGTCTCACATCCAACATGGTAAATTGCATAAATTGTTCGTTATCATACCGCAATCATGCATACCGTTGTCGCCGAAACAACAAGGTTGTAAAATAGTTTACTTAACAACACCACAAGAATACGGGCGATGCGTTAATCCTATAACGCTATAATTGTTAAGGTAGTCTTGCAAAGTTAATAAGCATATAGAACACAAGTATACATAGCATGCGATAACAAGAATAATACAAGTATCATGTTATTAACGGATAGAGTATGTTTGTAAACAAGTTTAATTGTGATTTCGTGATTTGTATGAAGTGTACATGTTGCACCGAAAGTGTATAAAACGGAAAATGAGATCGAGTATACTCACGTTTTTGCGTAGAAATCCCACCTACGTGAGTTGAAGCGTAAAGGAGTGGAGAACACCGAAGTCACCCTACATTTGGGAAACGAAGGTGTGTGAGTTTATGGAATGTGTGGAGAGTTCGGATTCATAATTTAATAATAAAAGTATGTATGTAACGAAAATATATCTTGTCTAAATACTCGTTTGGACACTAAGTTTGTACGTGTTTTCATGGGTCTAATTTGCCCGTTAGAATCACAAACGAGGAGTTTAGAACGAAGATAATATAACCTAAGTTCATGACATGTAACCATACTCCGGTTAGTATCAAGAATCCGGTTAAATATATGTTATATATAGTATATTATAGTCCATCATGTATAATCATATAAATCATGTAAGTCAAGCATGGAGGTAAGATTAACCTCTTTGTATGATTCGCCAAAGCACAAGTTTATCAACGTAGTTGATAAACCGGTTGGTCATGAATAAAAAATATAACTAACTAGTACGTTAAGTAGCCAAGTAAGGATAACCCGGGCGTGTCATACCCATCATGGCAAATGTTGGATGCGAGGCGGGGTTATATTACTTTGATTCTTGGAAGCTACTTGATGTCATTAGTAAAAAAAGTGTGAACAAGTGAGATTTTGTGAAACTAAATTCAGATAACCAAAGCTTCCATGGTTCACACATACTCATGCACAAGCCTTTCAACATGAAAGGTTGAAGCTTGGATGGTTTTCAATCACTTAGAACATATATAGGACTGCTAAGGTTGGCCACTATGGAGTGACGCCTCAGCTACCCTATCTTATTTCCACACCTGTACATTTCTTCCATCTCTCTCACACCGTCTCTTTCTCTAAATTATTTATTTATTTTTAACATGAATGTTTTTTTTTTTTTTTGTAATTTCTTAACGATCAAAGGGTTGATCAACGGAAAACGTTCATAAAACTAAGCACGAAAATGTAATATTTTTGACGTGACTCATGAAACGTAAATTAACTCGAATTTATTAAGTATAATGAAAATGTATTATATTGACCCGATTCGTTTCTGAACAAAATTTACGTCAAAATGTATACCAACTGAAAACGTCCACAAAAATAAGCTCAAAGATGTATTATATTTAACCATGGTTGTAAAATAAGGCCGAGTACTCCCCGAGTAGTCGCTACAAGGTAGGCTGCCGAGGCGACTTTCTTCAACTCCGAATAATTACTCGGATTCGATCAGACGCGGTCAACATCGGCCAAAATCGGATCTAATAGGTCAACTTGGGCCGATTTTAAATTAAAATAAAATAAAACACAATTTCTATTCCTATCATATTATAGAATGAATATCAATTTCACGTATTTTGTTATAAATATTAGTAAACTTATGTTATTTGAAACATATTTAATTTCCGAAAACTAATTTCTTTATAATTTGGCGTGTCCGAGTACTCATCGTGTACTCTCCGCCTAGGTCGAGTACTCTCAACTCCCCGGTCGACCGACTAGGAAGCGCCTAGCGACTTTTGCAACCATGTATTTAACATGACTCATTTTCGATAAAAATTACGTTGAAATGTAAAACAACATGAATTTATACCTGACGTGTACATAAAGATAATCACGTAAAACTCGATGGGTCAAAACGACATGTTAAAAAGTTTATAGAAATTTTAGAGGGTTTAAGTGTCAATATTAAAAGTTGAGGGGTGAAATTCATAAAAAGACAAAAAAATGCCAATAAAAATTGAGCAGTGAAATTCACAAAAAAGACAAAAAAAATCAAGTTACAGTAGCTAACAACTTGATCTATTATATATATATATATATAACTAGTGGAAAACCCGCGTGTTGCGGCGGAGTCACAAATACAGGGTGGGAACATAATTCAAACCCACCAGCACCAACTTGAAGGTAAGCCACCCACTACTTTCTCTTGGTGTCATCTTTGTACAAGTACATTGTGTCAAAACGAGCTCCTGTTAGGAACACCATGGTCCTGAGAGAAAGGGCGAGGTCCATTTCCCTAGAAAAGGATATCCATCCGAACCCACCACTGTAGGGCCCACGTCTTGTAACTTCCGGTTTATCTATTAGTTCCATGGCCTTGACCTGCATCAGATAGGAATTTTCATGGGTATGGGTCGCCTCGGGTTATTTTTTATCCGGTCAAAAGTCCAAGAGTTGAAAAATAACTAAAAAGGAAATGGGTTAAAAGTCCCAGAAATTTATTTTTAATGTATTAAACCTCATTAACCATATATTCAGAAAAAAAAATACAACTGGATAAACTTGACCGGACGTGTTTCAAAAAATATAGAAAAATGACCCCAACCTGTTTTAACCTGTTACCCAACCCGTTTATATTGCAATATATAGAAGCTAATGGTATGAAGAGCGTACCTGTTACCCAACCCGTTTATATTGCAATATATAGAAGCTAATGGTATGAAGAGCGAACCTTTGGAGCACCACTAACAGTTCCCATGGTTTTAAAAAACGCTTGAGGCGTGCGCCTCAAGGCGCGCCTCGAGGCGAAACGGCCAAAAAACGAGTTTGAGGCGCGCCTCATGGGGTTTTTACTGCATATGCGCCTCAGATGGGGCTGATGCGCTAAGAAAGGCTGCGCCTCATGGGATTTTCCTAGTTGTTTTTGATGTTTTTGACTTTTTGTGTCAATTTCAAGCATTTCATGTTTTTTTATGTATGTTTTTGATGATTTTGATGAATCTGATGATGTAATTAGTTAGTATTATTATTTTTATAATATATAATTTTTATATTTTTTTATTAATACCGCCTAGGCCTTACGCCTCGTTTCGCCTCGAGGCTTACGCCTCGTGAGGCGAAGGGAAAACGCCTCGAAACTCGTTTCCGTTCTTTTAAACCTTGACAGTTCCAACTGGAAGTGCAGCAGAAAGGGCGTCCCAGCAAGTCAGATTATCGAGCAACTCCCCAGTCACCTTTAAGAACCAAAAGGGAGCCATAACGATTCAAGATTATCGATAGATTGTTGTTGTAATAGAAAAAAATATGAAACAACAAACAAAATAATAGTGTCTTACGGTGGAATTAATATGCATCACATGGGAGTACCGTTCAACGGTCATAAGCTTTTCCACATTAACCGAACCAGGTTTCATGACCTAAATCCAAGTTGCATTAAGAAAGTAAACATTTTAAATAATTATAAACTACGAAAGCATATTAAATAATAAAAAGCCAAACTAACCTTTCCGACATCCTTCCTCCCTAAGTCAACCTCAACCGGCATGATGTGTTCCGCATAGACCTGGCAAACGGGTTGGGTCGGTTGGGTCGGGTCATGGGTCAAAACGGGTTCGGGTCAATTATAAAAAGGGTTGTTTTGGTTCGGGTCAAAACGGGTCCGAGTCAGAACGGGTCCAGGTCGGAACGGGTCCGGGTCGGAACGGGGCCGGGTCGGAACGGGTTTCGGGTCGGGTCGGGTCAGTTTTTTTTTAACCATTTGCAGTATTTCAGTAAAACCAATACAGGATCTCCAACATATATAATAACAACACATAATGTAACAGTTAAATCAGTTGTATGCAACTTTATACAGTAAAAAGTAGACAACAATCTGAATATACAGTAAAATTACCCAACTCGGATCAAAACAATCAGAGCCGATACCGGAATTTCAGGTATCTCATGAGCGAAATCAAACAAAGAATATCGATTGCATTCTTTAAGACCATTTGCAGTATTTCAGTGAACCAATACATTAAGATCTTAAATCAGTTGTAGACAACTTCATATATAGAAATTAAGATTACTAAAGCAAGAATATGGGGATAGAAATTTGACTAAAAGAAAGTAGACAATAATCTCAATAAACAATTTAATTACTAGTATATACAGCAAGAAGCTTAGGAAACTAGAAATTATGTTATGATCTCAACTCGGATCAAACACAAAGAATACCAGTCAACTGCATTCTTCAAGAACATGAACAAACAGCAAACAAACTTTAACTGAACTCAAGAACAGCTAGCAAGCCACTAGCAAAACAAACCAGGCAAAAGAAGCAACAACAGAAAACAAACAGCTACAAATACACATTAAAGACCTTCCACTTTTGCCAATTTAGAGCTGCATTTTTAAAACCTGTTTAAAATCCATAGAAAGCTTAGATACCTGCTAACTGTTTGTGTTCAAATTCAAATATTATATTATAGGAAAACATTTCACTAACCTCTGAACAAAACTACAAACCCTAAAACACAAGATCCAAAACTTCTACTCCGATCGATCATGAACACAACACAATTAACCTAAAAAACCGATAAATTCTTGACCGATCGGCACCTAAAACTCCAAACAAGTGATCAACAATTGAACAAACTTACCGGAAAACTGAAATTAGGTTGTAATTTGGATATTCAGCAACTGGAGAAACAGAATTATACGGAATTAAGAGGTATTGGGGCCTCGAATTTAACCCATGACAGCTTGATCTGGCAGCGGTAGTTCTTCTTTTTATGATTTCTTCTAGGGGTGAGCAAGTTTAGGTCCGGACCGAAAATAACCGAGAACCGAACCGAACCGAACCCAAGTACTTAGGTATTTAGATCGGTTCCAATTTTTCATATAAAATAGGGTCGGGTCGGGTCGGTTCTCGGTTCTTTTCATGGTGAAACCCGACTTGGACCTATGGACCGGAACCGACCCTATATTTAGGGTAGTGAATCGGTTCTGTATTTTATGTTTAATCGGTTCTCGGGTCGGGTCGGGTTTGTCCTTTTGCTCACCCCTAATTTCTTCTGGCAGCTGTCGGTTTGATTCAATCAGATTGAAGAATGAAGAAGATAACCCATTGTTCAACCCGTGCTTTCTTTCTTTTCAACCCTAACTGACCCGTCCTAATTTTTCAACCCGGTCTGACCCGTAGATAAATCTTTTTATTCTTTAAATAACCCAATTTGACCCCCTTAACTAAATTTCCTCACCCAAATTCACCCAATCTAATTTAAAAAAGACCCATACTGACCCATTGTATGCTATTTGGGTCAGAATTGCCCCCCCCCCCCCCCCCCCCCTAGTTCCGCACATTGCTTTTCATCAGTTAACAGCATCTTCTCCAACTGTTTGTCCTCATCCAGAGTCCTTCCTCTTCTTACGGTCCCGGCTAAAGGTCGGTTAACAACCGTATTCTGTCAAAAAAAGAATATGTAGTTCATAAATCTTTTTAATAATTTACAATAATAGAAATGAAATGCCTGTATATATATAAAAGAAGTAAATTGAAATTACAGATTTCAGACGAGTCAGAATTTCTGGGCTTAAACCAACCAAGATACACCCCCGAGCCTGACAACATGAAACGACACAATGAGTTAAGTAAAAAAAATAACTGGAAAAGTTAAATTTATGAATAATAATGTAAATGTACCTGCAAATAAGTCATGTATGGACTTGGATTCACGATTCTTAGCGCGTGATAAATCTCGAAAGGATCTGCGAACTTTCGGCGTTCAAAATGCTGACTTAAAACAATCTGGTAAATATCACCTGCAAGAATGTGTTCTTTCGCTTGCAATACTGTTGACTTGTATTCGTCAATGGTCATGCTCGACTGGGTTAAAGGAGTTCAGATTTCAGAATTGTTGGGTGCTTAATTCAACAAAAGCCCGGAGCTAACTTTGGCCTAATGATTGAGAACTAAGTAAGGATTACGAAACAACCAGAATGTTACAGAGAAGATAAGTCACTTACAGATCACAATCGTGTACTTTAGATGCCAATATCTCCAAACGTTTGACTCCATCTTTGTAAGCTTCTTCGGTAGATGAATACTGATCAAGCCTTACCCAGTGAATTATATATGCTTTCTGAAGATTAAAATTATTTATGAAAAAGATACATAATCAATGATGGAAAAAATTGTATATAACTATGATATATGCACCTTCTGCACATGATCGAAAACGATCACATATTCACATCTTCATACAAATCCAAGATGAATGTCAGCTAGATTCCTGTCATCTATAAACAAGAGTTTCTTCTTTTCTACATACATAGCGAACGGTGTCATATGAAAAGTAACCAACCCAGCCACCTGTTCATGATTACAAATTATACATTGTAAACAAAGCAAGCATAGCATTTATTTTCCAGTTTATTTATCGTAAGATCGCTCATACCGCAAAATTTATCAGGAAGTTCATCAAGAAGCTGAGGTTTAACCCTTTAGCTGAAAAAACTTCAATTTCCATCCAAACACTTATACCACCCGTTTTGTCTCAATTGATAATTTGTACCACCTGTTTCATCACAAATATGTCCTTTTGTCCCATTCATGAAGACTTCTAAAGAACCTCTGGCTGATGTTTCGTACCATTAATAATACCTATAAGACTTCTAAGGGCATTCATTTATCGCACCTTTGAAATTACAAACTATTTTATACGGTGCGACCGTAAAATATTTAGAGTGTTCAAGTACCAATAAATGTAAAGTATTTAGAGTGTCAACATGGTATACATCAAAATCAACAAGTAGGAAAAAACAAGTATACTTGTAACAAAAGGAGAATAAAAGGAAATCACAAACACATATCAACTGCATACACACAGATATACATGCATCTCAAGTTCCAAATTTATATCAGTTACAATAAATGTATAAAGAATGACATGCTTTCTAACGGACATGAGCTTGTGACCAAACACGCGACAGAGTTTCCTCGATTTTTATCCTTTATTTTAGCAATTTTGAACAGGCAAAACACACTTGTGACGGGTCGAAAGAACCCAAAAATACTTTATCGGTTCTTAATAATAAGACACTTGTAACGGGTCAACTGAACCCAAACATATAAGAAAAGTAAGAACGAGGTGTCTATACACTCACCATACGGTTCTGATGGTTCCCGCAACTGAAATACCATACGAAAGGACTGATCATGACAGGACAGGATTGCCGGTGTGTCATTATTTTATATAATGATCAAGAAATCTAGAAATGGAAGAAAATGAGATTAAAATAACATTCTCAAAAATAAACTTCAAAACAAATTAATATATTAACAAACATTTAACATCAGTGGTTGTCTTGTATTCATTCAACTGTAAAAAAAAAAAAAAAATCTTAAAAAATATTACGTTCATGAAAAACAAAAAGAAAACGGATAAAAGAAACAAAAGAAATGACAAAACTATATATCACAACCAATATGAGCATGATGTTAAACATCAGTTAGGTACCCAATCTCGATTTCACACTCCTTCATACCTATAAAGACAAAATCCACACACATCAAAATTGTAATTTTTGAAGAGAAAGAACCCTAATTCTTTACTTTAAAAATAGCTACAGCAAGAGAGGTACCAAAGATATGTGAGATGAAATTGAAGCCTTTGAACACCCATTTGATTTTGGTTCCCAGGTCAAGCTTCGCAACGTCTATCTCATAGGAGTGGGATGTTTAAGTTAAAGCAGACACACAGATGGGGAAAGCGGGATCGGGAACCAGGGCGAGGTGATGGAATCGGAACCGATGGAATTCGTTAGGCGTAGAAACAGGGAATGTCAATTTAACAATTAAAGGGCTGATGGGGATTTGAAAGGATGAAGACTTCTCTTCATGATTTAAATGCGGAATTCATTGTGGTGCCACATTCAATTGAGCCAAACGAAACTTGAATCGATTACACAACTCCATGAAGAAGAAACAGAAGGAATCATTGAAACCGCATTGAATTAGGGGCATATTTGGGAGTGTGGATGAAAAATTAGGGAAATAAGAACATTACCTGCTATGAGCGTCTTAAAAAATTGGTTGGAAATTACATCTCTATCCTAGGGAAATGTATTATATAGTCTTATAGATTATAGATATAGATATGGTCGATACTTTATAAAGTTACTAATAGAGTAATAGTTTAGCTTGTAAATTACATAGCTAGATATGCAAATATAAAACAAACTAGGTATTTTGTAGATATATATACAAGAACACGTAACAGGTTTGTTTGTATTTCTCGTTTAAATAGTTGATTGTAAAATTTTGTTACGCTAAAGTAATGTAAACAATCATCAGTAGTAATTTAGTAAATATAGTACGTAGCTTCTCCTAATCTAACTTGGTAAATAATAATAACGAAGCTACCTACGACCAACTTGGTTCAATCCACACATGAGGATCAAGATAATGTTTTGTTCCCATGAAGTCCCCAAAACTTTCTTCGATATCGTGTCCATTGAACGTGTGATACCGTCTTGTTGCGAGAGAATAGAACACTATCTTCCTGTTCTTAGAATGGAAGCGCGGAAAGTAAATCTTGTTTGCCATTTCTGGCGTTTTGGCTTCGACACAGAGGCATGCCTTACCACAAATATAAATCGCGTGCCTTCCTAGACTCTCTGTTTTCTCCCATTTTGTTGAATCATTCAGCTTGAATACCTCAACGCATTCTCCAAACTCGCCCACAATGACTAGTAAAAGCTGTTGATCACATTTCGTTAGGAAACTTTGTTTAGGAGATACACAACTACTTCTCGGGCCTTCCCGCCAGACGTAATCTAGGTTGCCAGCATTTGTGAGACCACGTACTCCAGGGTAAGTGTAATCTAGGTTGCCAGTATCTATGAAACCAAGTCCTCCATTGTTATACAACGCATAAAGATTTTTACCATAGCGTGTTGCAAAATGCAAGGTGTGTGAGTCGCAACAATACTTTAGATGGAATCTACGCCAAGATGGTTCTCGAGCTACAAAGTGGACATAAACATGCCATTCGGAACGTGTTGTAAATCCAACAACCATGCAATCGGATGCAGTAGGAGGTGCCGAGAAACAATAGGTGTCGAAATAAGGCGCGAATGGAAGCTCACGGGTATCACTTGTGAAGGGGTTAAAGAACATAAGGGGTCCATTGTGTCTACGTATAAGCAGCCAACCACCCATGGAACAGTGTATTTGCACATTGCCAATTAATTCTTGAGGTGTCTTTATAAAGTACTTGTCACCGAACAACGGATCAGTAAAAGAGACAATGCCTCGATCGTTGTCAAACAACATTAGCCAGGGTGAAACTAATGAATATGTCTTCAATCTCCCTTCCTTACTCCATCGGATCATGGGTGCTGCCAAATTACATTGCTTGCATGTAGCACGGAAGTTGAGATATTCGATGCCAACACAAAACCCCATAATCGTCTTCAAAACATCCAATGGAATGTTGAGAAGGCGTGACCCGATATTCTCTTCACGTGTTGCAAGGCTCATGTTATTACTGTCAACCTCATCATCCCTCACCACCACCTCATTTTCTTGTTGAGACTTGATTTCTCCAGGTTCACCTTGTTGCCTGCAGCCGAACAATTTTGTTGGCAGGACAAGAGAAGGCATAGAAGATAAGGCTATGGTTTTATTCTTGAAGTCGAATGAGTGTGTTACTTTGGCGGATTTGTCAAGAAAGTGTACATAACCCCCTAACTCTGAGACAATTGTAGAGCTGTAAAACACGGAGCAATCATGAGCAAGATCCAAAAAGAATGTGGCGTCTTTGAGATCTTCTACTTGTTCCCATCTTTTATTAGTCATGTCCAGTTTAAACACACACACACCACCAAATGTTTGCTTCTCCACATGTCCCCTCTTATTAAGACCTAATTTAATGCAGAACAATTCTGTACAACATCCTTTCAGAAAAACAGCGGAGTTCGGACAATCATACATGTAACGATACTCGTAATAAGCCGGGAGTTTCAAGCACGGCAATAGACTTATCACAATTCCTTTATCCTTGACCACAATATCAAGGTGTATCACAACACGATTACCAGGCACGTTATTCAAGGCATATACATTACCATTGCAACAAGTTAGGCAGTATAAGATACTATCACAACCTGCTATGCTCCTCATCTGTTGAGCGTATGACATTTCGACCCATTTTAACCTCTTTCTTTTACAGTCTAGCCGACAGAAAAAAAGGGTGTATTCTGCTGCGGTTACCATGAAAATTGAACCTGGATCATCGGGAGGGGAGGACAAACAACATTGTTGGATGGTACCTGAAGCAAAAACTCCATATGTATCTGAACATAAAACTGCATATTCCGTAATCAAGCGGGGAAGGCATATGATCTTAGAAGTCTCGGGGTTCCAAAGGGACCACATGTCATTGTGTGGATGGTTGGAGAGAATCACCCAACCATAGAAACACCCCCGGATACGTCTCCCGAGTGGCGAAGGAATTCGACACCTGCGTTGAGTGGGCGGGTCACGCATGGTGTAGACGATATGGTCTCTGTTGTCGTCTTCTTCAAGGTTATGATCAACCAACCAAGGATGGTTTGAAGATAGGGTGGGTAATTGATCACATATGGAAGCACAAGTATGCTTCTGCTCCATCTGAAAATGTCCATAACAGAATTAAAACCCTCAAACTTTAAATAAAAACATATAAGCTTTAGAGTGCAATCAGTAAACCAATAACGAGGTTTGAGAAATTAAGCATCCAAAAAGAAAGCACACATATTTTACTTCGTTCTAATAAGTAACTCTTCAAGGCAAAAGCAACTGATTTTAAATTTGCAACTCAACTAATTAACTAGAAAGAATTAACAGTTTAATCAGACATCCAAAAATATGAACGTAAACACACATATTACACGAGTAAGCATATATCCATGAACAGATATAATTGATTTCCACAATAAACAAAACGGAATAAACCTCCATATCTAGAATTAGTAGAAGCTTCAACCTATATGCAAGAGTTGAAATCGATTAGATTATTCTCAAACAAAACCCCGTCATTCGCATACACAAGTTACAAAAGCATAACTTTTTCACAAATGTAATCGAAAATTCATAAATTATGTTTAAAATTGACAAATAATTGAACAATGTATAAACAATTAAACTATGCAGTAAGAAGTCTAGGATTGACTGTTACAAATCATACTTATATCGTTGATCATTTAAAAGCGTATAACAACCGTTTGTTAAAATAGCAGTAACAATGTCACTTCCACCTAACAAACACTAAACACATGAAACCTAGTTTACACCGTAAAGGAGTCGAAATTTAGTATTTTCCGCCGCGTAAACAATTACTTAGAAACCATGTTCGTCTCACTCGACAATCTACTGTGTATGCTTCTCTAGGGTTGACAGTTACAAATCATACTTATATCTTTGATTACAAAACCTAAGTTAACTGATGAAACAACAATGCAAATTAAGTAAAGTATGGTAGTAGAAACTAACTAGAAATCGGTTGAAAACTACTAACCGATTACGAAAACTCGCAGAGAGAGTGGAGTGATCGTCCGGTCCAGTCAGCGACAGAGATGAAGAGTCGTGTGGTGTGCAGGAGGATTGATGATCAAGGCGGCAGATGGGTTGGAGGATTGGCAGGGGTTTAGTGGGAAATTTGTCCCCCAAAAGGACTCTTGGGTTTGGAGAAGTTTAGATTGCTTACTTTTCAAAAACCCTTTTGTTTTTTAACTTATTAACTTTTAAGAAGTAAATGAGTTAAAGACTTAATTACTGTTTTCGTACATGTGGTTTGTCAAAAATTACTATTTCAGTTCATTAGTTTAAAAATTACGATTTTAGTCCCTGTGGTTTCACTTTCGTAGCCATTTAAGTCCACCTCGTAACCATTTCAGTCCATGTACTTAACATATGTATAAAAGTAAAAAACAATAGTACCAGGTACCTAAAACAGTTCAGTTGTGAGAAGGGGCGCCGTTACGCTGCTAGCCCTAGGTAACGGCGCGCCGGATGTGTTCGCGTCTGTCGCCGCCGTCGGTGCCGGCAACGCGCGGGCTGGATTCGGCACGATTTTGTCGGCTGGAACATTTGTTTCAGCTCTGGTTGTCGGCTTTGTGGCGATCTGCCGCGCCGTTCGCGGTGGCACCGACGCTGTTTGTTAGAGATGTGTTGTTTTATTTGACTGCTGCTTTGTTTTTGTTTTATGTGTATTTGAGTGGTGAGATATTTGTGTGGCAGGCGGTTGGATTTGTAGTGTTTTATTTGTTTTTTGTTGTGGTTGTGTTTTGGATGGATTTAGGGTTTGGTGAGTATTGAACTTATTTCATTATTGATGAGTGAGTTGTAGAACATGAATGATTTCAATTTGTTGTTGGTATAAGTTTTGTGTGCAAACAAATACATGTTGTAATGCTTAAATGCGTCATTCCCATGATTAAGAACACGACAAAAATGTAAAATTGGTTGATGATATTATGATAGGAAAGCTTTTTTTTATGTCAAGGGAGTCGAGGCAACAAAGTTCATAATTTGTATTTCAGTGGGACGCTGTTAATTGTGTAGAATGATTATTATGCCCGTTTTGTATACTACGACTTGATAATGTAAGCCCAAATTTGGGCTACCAGATTTGCAAATAAGTTGATAACTGTTGCAAGCCTTGAATAAGCTCTTATCGTGCCTTTTAAGATGGGTTTCAGAAGTAGTTTGCCAGTAATAGCAAATTGTTTGACAAAATGATAATTAAAGGATATTTTGGACAACTTATGTACATACCACCGACCAATTTGCTTTTTACACAGCTAGCTAATTAAATTATATGGATAAAGCCTCATCATCAAAGCTTTTCTGATATATTTGTACACATATATACTTAGATAGTTAGATATATACATGCATCTGTTAATGTACACTTGGATTCATATACTTGGACATATATGCTTGAATGTATACATAATTGACATAATTCCCAACCTGAACTGTTAATGTATACTTGGATTCATATACTTAGACGAATACCCAACACCTTGACTTCATCAATAACACAAGCGTTAATCCCCTTCTTTTTATTGAAAATAACATTGTTTCTGGCTCTCCAAATAGCCCAGCAAGTAAGGAGCATAACTAAATGCACCAATCTGAATAGTTCAGTTTTACTTTGTATTTTTATAGAACCCATTTGTATAGTTCGGTTTTACTTTGTAAATTAAACATTGCTATGGTTATGAGAAATTAACCCGACTCTCTCGCGCAACGCGCGTTGGGAATAATCCTAGTTAGAATTTAAATTACAGAATAACTTCTTTAGCTTCAAAATAGAGTTATAAGTTAGACAATTTAGTTTGATTTTAGTTTTAAACAATTCTAAAGTTACATTCCGCATTAATCACCAGTTAAATTGAGTAGATAATTAATGTATTTTGTTAACTCACTTAGGAATAGTCTAGTGATATTGTTCCATTAGTAAATTAACTTAAGTATTTTTTTTGGTTTACAAATGTTTTTGTCTTCTAATTTATGATTTATTATACATGAATTTAACTAAAAAATATTACCAAATTTATTACATTAACCAAATTTATTACATTACTAACTAAATAAAGTACGAATAGTAGACAAGTATGAATTAGTTTGATCGGACTTATTTTGACCCGCTCTAACCCAACCAATTTTTGCATCCGCTCATCAAAATTTCTTGATCTGGCGCCGTACACACTAGTATATCATTAGAAAAGAAGTAATAGTAAAGGCAGTCGCAAGCCACAAAAAGATGGCGAGGAAGTTAATATCACTTACAAAAACGTAATCTTTTCATTATAACCCACCCTTCTCGAAGCTATGTCCAAGGTCGACTTCTCGACCGTCATGAGACCGTGTCCCCTAATGGCGGGAACTAGATGGAATCCGTAAACCCTCGCTCCTGTCAGGTTCGAACCCGGGATTAAGGCCTCGATTTGTCCCTTCACCTAGACGTCCCTCGAAATGGCCCAAACGAAACTCGAACCTACGTCTCCACTAAGGAGGACAGACCATTTGACCAACATCTCAGGACCCGGTTTTCATGCACTAATTTCTTTGACCCCGCCAAATTTATTGGATAAATCTGACTTGTTTAATCATATATCTTTGCCTCTATTTTTAACGAGTTTAATCAACATCTCACCGCAACACGTTAGTCAACGTCAACTCAGTGTTCCACAAAACCACGTCCTTTACTATATACACAAACAAATTAAAAAAAAAAAAAAAAACACTTTTATGCACTGAAACTGAAACTCACAAAAAACTTATCCCCTGTTCTTGCTGGTTCAGATTTACACCTGCTCAAATTTAGTGGCTTAACATTAACATCTGCTTTATATTCTTCCTCTCCGTTAATAAAACCTTTATCTCCTCCACTATTATCTTCATCTTCTCCACCAATTCTGTAATTATCCGCAAACGAATATCTGTACTACGGAGCAGATCTAGATCTCGTCAACAGAACCGCATTTCTCAGCGGCGATTCCGCAATCAATTCATCGTTAAAAGCTCCGATCACATCTCCAATTGGGCGTGGAATTTTCTTTTCCGTTGATTCCTGTAATTTCTTCGATTTTCTGCAGCAATCGCATCTGAAAAACGAGATTCTTCCTCTCCACAGTCTCCGGAGCCACCGCGGTTTGATTCTCCGGAGAAATTTACACCGGCTGACGGTGGCGGAGGACCTCGACGACGACGTTTTGGTTTTTGTTTTGTTTGAGCGCTTAACTTTAACCTGACCCATGCACGTGACTTTTGGAGACGAAGGTTCTTCGTTTGTGTTGTTGATTTTAAGTTTACGAATGAAGATAGGGTGGTTGGCACGTGAGTCACGTGACCTGGTTGCTCTGGTGCTTTTGCTTCGTGGGAACATAATTAGTGGTGGTGCGAATTCGTCAATTGTTGTTGTTGGTGTGGTTCTTATGGGACTGGATTTAGGTATTGAAAGTAGCTTCTTCATCTTGTTGTTTGTTAATGAATGATAATGATAATATAAAGAGAAAGAGGAGTTGGAGATGGAGATGGTGTGTTTAAGAAGCTTTCATGCATATGAATGGTGTTTTTGAAGGTTTAGTGGATGACGTTTCATTGTCTGTATGTTATTTGTGGTTATTTTGGTTTTATTATGGGACGTTATTTTTTGTCCTCTTGTTTTTTTATAAAACAACAAAAGCATATTATCTTATTGAATTAGTGTTTTTAAGGAATTTGTAATTAGAACATGCGTAATGGTTTGAGCAATAATACCCTCACCTTTGGGCGTTTTTCGTCATATGACAGCCTATTCAGCAATGAGGTATTATTGGGCGTTTTCTAAAATGGGTGTAGTGGGGATGGGGCATTATTGGGGAATATGTTTTGTAGTAAAATAAAATTAAAAAAAACAACTACAAATCTTATTGGCCAAGCAAATGGAATTTCTAATGTGATTGGCCAACCTTTTCCCCATTCGGCGTTTTTCAAACCACGCCAATGAGCATTTTTTGCAAGATAACGCCCAATAACTCCCAGGTGTAGGGGGAAGGGGCGTTATTGGGCGTAATTGGGCAATTTAAAAAAAAAAAAACGCCCCACGACGCATGGTCTTATAGTAATCGCAAAAGTAAAAGTAAAACACGAGTCATAAGTATATGAAGCCTGAACTTTTTATACTTCAAAAACACAAAACTATTTTTGAATATTTACATTTTGTGATCTTGAAAAAGCAATACGTTTAAAAGATTGGTTCCACTAACAACATGCGTAATTGGTATTATAGAGGCTTGAAAAGGAGTGATAACGCCCCAACATCGTCCCCCTTAGGTGTTATAAGGGCATAAAAAAGAAGGGACGTCATACGAGGAGAAAAAAATAGAAAATAATGATTGAAAAAGCAATAAGAGTCGTTAACCGTTACAGTTTTTTTAAAAGGCGTTGGGGGATGCCACTTATGGGGCATTAACCATTACAGATGGTCTAATAATATTTCTTTTATAATTAAGTTTGGCTCGTTTAATATTTATGTAATTATTTTATATATCGTATTGTACCGATACTGAAAGTACCGATCCTGAAAATCATAAAATATGGTACTGGAACTGAAAGTGCTCCGTATTGTACCGTTACAATACTGTATTTGAGATAAATCAACCTGAAATACCAATACCATACTGAACCGAAAGTATTGATTCTGAAAAATGCAAAATGTGGGTACCGAAAATTTTCATTACCAGATTCCATTTGCTCATCCTTATTTGTGATTATAATTTGTAAAAACATAATATATTTTGTTTGATTGTATTTATCATAATTATCTCTATATTAATTGAACCATGTACTAATGGTGTGCGTTTGCTTATATTAAATGTTTGTTTATATACTTTTATAGATTGTGGTTCGCTTATGTTGGCACGCCTAGACAAACACCGGCTCAAACTCATTTATTAAATCAGCTTCAATTTAGGCTTGATGTCGATTTAGTGTTAACAAGATTCAAGTTTTTGGTAAGTTGATTACATGATTTTGAGTCGTTAACTAACATCTTTGCTAGTTTACATCCTAACTAAGACGAATCACTTGAAAAAACCAATCCCAAACACCCATATTAGCTTAGGTCGAGAATACCAAACATTTATCAGTAATTTCTTACTTTAACATGACCTAAATGTGATTTTTTTTTGGAAAATATCAAAGCTTTCAATTTATTTTCATTACTTTACATTGCTTCTTAAAGAGTGTGAAATCAAAAGGTTTCCTAGACACATGTATCTACTAATCAACTTAATTATCATGCATATTAGGCTCAGATATTGCATATCAACTTTCTATGAAGTAGCTTGAATTACAATTTTGCTAGGTTTGAATTGGACCCAATACTTAATATAACCAATAGGCAAAATCGTTCAAAATATTTCATGTATTAAATAATGATCAATGCGACTCCAAATAAAAAAATGGGCCAAAAACTTTTACAAAGTGAAGAATATATGGAAAAAGGAAGGTGGATTCTGGAAGCAAAGTGAGAGGACATTTTAACAACTTAATGTTGATGTCAAATTCCATCTTTCTACTTCAAGTAGCTGTTCATTAAAAAAAAGTCAAAGGGGAATTATATAATATTTTTTAGAAGCATATAACACCGTCCGTAGTTGGCGGTATTTTTTCAAAAAAACCACCAAACACGCCTCAACACGTCAGCTGCACATCCTCTTGGCGTTTTTGGGCGTTATTTTAGAAAAAAAGATCCCCATCGTGTTTTAAATCACGCCAAAATTGCACAGTTTTTGATATTTGACTGTTTTCAAACGGTAAAAACATTTAATATTTTTTTTTAAATTCCCATTTAAATCTATAAATACCTCACTTTTCATCCAACTTTTTATAAAAAAATCCCACTTTCTATCAAACTTTCTCTCTACTTCTTCCAACTTTTATAAACTTATTTACCATGCATCCATTCCGACCCCCGTTTGGTTTTCCGTCAAGACCCGGGAACCCAAATACCACCCAACCGCAACAAAACTTTAACTTTCATGACATGGACCCGAATGTGTTTTTTTATTTAATGAAGTATTTTAACTTTTTAATTTAAAAAAAATATAATAATTGTGTAATGATTGGATGGGGCGTTATTGGGCATTATTCTACTACGCCCCTCTTGTAAAAACGCCCAATAATGCCCCCTTGCTTACTGGACAACCACGTGGCAAAAAACGCCCAAGGGTGGGGGCATTATTGATAAAACCATTACGCATGGTCTTAAAGTTGATGGCATGGATGGTGGCGGAGGGGTGGCGCTACTGGAGGTGAGGTGGCTGGGGTGGCGCCCTCCACACCCTCCGACCTAAGAGATGTTGCACCCAAAAAAAAAAACATTGGTTTCTATAATAATTTTTTGAAGGCTACATGTCCATTACATGTTGAATACATCTTATCCTATTATTATAGCATTTTTGTTATTCATGGGTCTTATAACTTTTACGGTAAAAGATTCTCATGGTTAAAAAATAAATAGTTGATTTGAGTCATGTAATATTTATGTTTTGTTGTGGGGTGTACCTATTTGCACATCCATTTGTCTATTGGCACACCAAAAGGGTGTTTTTTTGTCTTATATGCACACCCTGCAGTGTCGAGATATGGCCAAAGCGCGGCGTTTTGGTCCGGTCAACCAGACAAAGACTGACGGGTCTGTTGACCGGACCAAAACGCCGAGCTTTGGCCGCGTTTTGGTCCTGTCAACCAGACAAAAGACTAACACCCAGTCTGGTTGACAGGACCAAAACGCGGGCAAAGCTCGGCTGTAAGACCCTAATTCACGTTTGACCAAAACTCGCAGCGGAAGTTCATGTCTAAAAATTTCTTTCCTTATAATACCTTGACTTATTCGAATATCATTTTTGAAACAACTCTTGTATATAGAATACATCAATTTAACTCATTTACAGAATAAAACACAACTTGTGTGTATTGAATTACTCTCTCATACAATCCCGTACAATCCTTCACGTGACTCGGTCCTCGATCTCCATTCCTTGATGATCCTCCGTGACCCGATCAACCTGCGCTCACCACATACATTCATAACGTTAGTACACATTATAAGCATAAATAAGATTCCTCCTTACTGACTATTCATTTCATTATCTCGTCACATTCCAGCTTTCCATCCGATTATACATTCCGTGGTGAGACTTCCTCGTTGTACCTGCGTTACACTTCGTTCACAAGGCACGCTATTATTATCGTCAATACTCAATTTCATTGAATACATGCATATATACTTCCGTACATAATCATATATATATGCATACGTTCACTCATAACTACTCACATACATGCGTACCTACATACATACGTGCGTGTCTACATACGTGCATACCTACACACATACATACATACATACATACATACATGCCTACATACATACTTACCTACTCGCATACATACGTTTCTAAATACGTTTGACGCGTTTGCCCAAGGATTCTCTTTTACTAGTCATGTACGTCAATCCATACTTATATTTACCTATGCCTTTCTACTTATTTCGCTCCATATATAAATGCATACACGCTCATCGCATCCCATAAACATTCTATAATAAGTTTAGAATAAGATTCGGGACTCCTTGTGGGTTACGGGACTGTTTTGGACGAATTCTGCACATTTTACTGAACTGGCAGCTGATGCACGGCCATGCGTCCCAACCGCACGACCGTGCAGTTCCTACGACGTCGGGAGCACTAGCAGTGCACAAGCTAGTGCAATGATTTGCTCGTAATCGCACGACCATGCGGCCAAGCGCACGACAAGCTAGTGCAATGATTTATTGAACCATCCTCGTTTCTTAGTAGGAAATGGTTCTTCAGATTGAGCTCTAAAGGCAAATATCCCATCTTCCTGATCAGCAGAATACCCTGAAAGGGCAGGCTGTGATGATGTACCTTCACTCCTAGGTGAATCAGCTAACTGACGATTCACGTCTGATGGCCCTTGATCACTCATACTGAAAACTATCAAATAGTCAAATAACACATAACACATAATTACAGTTATGCACGTATTTTCCGTATTTTATTTCCTAACACAATTTTTTAATATTTAAGTGTCAGCAGAACACTTCTTTGGCTCAGACCAGTGGCTTGGCTCTGATACCACCTTCTGTCACAACCCCCGATCCCTGATCCCCGGGAACGGGCGGACGTGAACTCAGAGTGTGGTGGTATCAGTTTGTTAAGTCTCGCAGCGGAAATTTCATCAGGACCATAGTTAGGAAATGATTATCAGAGTAAAACCACCATAATTAATATTAATAAACACATGGGTAAAACCTAAGTTTCTTATTACAATATATTTATAGGGACAAACCCTATTTTATTTAATTTAAAACATAGTTTCTTAGATAACTTTTATAGCCACTTATTTTCCAAGCCGTCAGTGCTCTCGAGCTGGCTTTTTCCCAGTTGGCTTTCACATTGTGTTACCTGAAACATGTTTTAAAAATATTTTATCAGCGGAAAATACTGGTGAGTGAATCCCAGTTTAATCAAGAACATTTTATCAATTAACACAGTATTGAGAGCGACCACATTGTTTATTTCTACCCAATTACTCAATCAGTACTGTCAATCCTTGACTTGTGGGTCATATTACACATTGGCTAACTCGTTGTCCAATGGTAACGTACTGTCGTCCCGACTTACTACTCGCAAGTAATAATTTTGTATACAAAACCCCAAATACCGGCAGTAATTGAAGAACTACAAAGACTCACATACTGCTTAATCGCATTGTAAAGCATTTAAGGCTTTGTAAAAACTGTTAACAAAAAGGAGATTACTCACATTGCTATCTTAGGCTTTTCGTAGGAATTTCCTGGTTATAATCTATAATTTATACAAATGTACATTGGTTAGTATCATAACCCTTTGAAAATATTAATAATACCCTCCCCGAGACGGCATTCCAACAACTACGTCGGGCAGAACCACGACAGTTGTTACGGAACCCTAAATCAATCGGGCAGCGAAACTATTATGAAACTGTGGTTATAATACTTACAACGGAGCCGAACCTCGCTAATTAGGGGTATTATACTTGAAATATTATAACTTCTCTACAGAATTTCGAGATTGTAAGAAAGAAATGAGCGACGGAAAACGTAGACTGATGGCCTTCTTATATAGTTGCTGATTTTAGTCCTGTCGGGGCCCGCGTAAAAGACAGGGGACCCTTACGCGGCCCGCGTCAACACCAGTCAACGCAGTAGCTTAGTTGAGTCGTTCACTAGACCGCCACGATCATGACACGTGTCGGCCTCTGGGTGTATCCGCGTTTCACAAGCTCTCGCGGCCCACATTAACTAAGCATAACCCTTACGCGGCCCGCTTCAACTAAAGAAGTCAGCGAAGTCAAATCCAGCCTTGATACGGCCCGCGTAAACTAAGGGTAGAGTATGTCGCGGCCCGCCTCAGCTTACACTTTCAGAATTTTATTTATTTTATATACTATAATATAATTAAGGCTCGGTTTTCACATACGGGGCATAATATAAGACATATTGGGAAAATTTAAGATATAATAGAGGTTCGGAAATATTATAAGGGTGTTGGTTTTACCGAGGGTTGTTACATTCTCCCCACCTTGTTTTAAAGCTCGTCCTCGAGATCTACTGGAATAAATGCGGATATTTCCTTTTCATTTCTGACTCTAGTTCCCATGTATATTCAGGTCCTCTTTTGGAGTCCCACTTTACTTTGACTAGAACTAGTCTTTTGTGCTTGAGATTCTTGACTTTCCTGTCTTCAATTTGTAGAGGTCTTTCTACAAACTTGAGTTGTTCATTTACCTCTATATCCTTAAGAGGTACTATCAATGATTCATCAGCTAAACACTTTTTAAGATTTGATACATGAAATACATCATGTATTCCTGCCATTTCCTCTGGCAGTTGTAGCTGATAGGCTACAGGCCCTATTTTTCTAATAATCTTGAAGGGTCCAACATACCTGGGACTTAGCTTTCCTCTTTTGATGAATCTTACCACTCCTTTCCAATGAGAGACTTTCAACAATACTTTATCTCCTACCTAAAATTCCAATGGCTTGCATCGATTATTGGCATAACTCTTTTGTCGATCACGTGCTGCTTTTAGTCGTTCTTTGACTTGAATAATTTTGTCAGTTGTTTCCTGCACTATTTCAGGTCCAGATAATTGCTGTTCTCCAATTTCTGCCCAACAGACTGGGGTTCGACACTTTCTTCCATAAAGTGTTTCGAATGGTGCAGCATTGATACTTGTGTGATAACTATTATTATAAGAAAATTCTATTAAAGGTAAGTGATCGTCCCAATTACCTCCAAAATCGATTACACAAGCTCTAAGCATATCTTCCATTGTCTGAATTGTCCTTTCACTTTGTCCATCTGTTTGAGGATGATAAGCTGTACTTAACTTTAACTTGGTTCCCATTGCCCTTTGGAAACTTGACAAAAAAATGAGATGTAAATCGACTATCTCTATCAGAAACAATTGATAAAGGAATGCCATGTAAAGAAACAATTTCATTAACATACAATTTAGCTAATTGTTCCATACTAATTGTTTCCTTCATTGGTAAGAAATGAGCTGACTTAGTTAATCTGTCTACAATCACCCAGATTGTATCATTTCCTTTCCTAGTTTTGGGTAATTTAGTAACAAAATCCATTGTTATTAATTCCCATTTCCATACTGGCATTTCTAATTGTTGTAACAAACCTGAAGGTTTCTGATGTTCAGCTTTGACTTGTGAATAGGTCAAACATTTAGAAACATAGGCTGCTATGTCCTTTTTCATTCATATCCACCAGAAATTTTTCCTTAAATCCTGGTACATTTTATCACTTCCTGGATGCATTGTATACTTAGATTTATGGGCTTCTTCTAATATATGATTACGTAAATTTCCTAATTTAGGTATCCACATTCTCTTTTCATGAAATCTTCAAATTCCATTTGTTCCTTGTTTCAATTCTTTTAGCATACCTTTTAATTTTTCAGTATCATCCTTGATTACTGATTCTTGTGCTTCTCTTATTTGTTCATTTAAATCTACTTGCAGATTTAATTTAAGAGAACGTACCTTTCTTGGCTTTTCATGACACTTTCGGCTTAAAGCATCTGCCACTATATTTGCTCTTCCTTCATGGTACTGGATATCACAGTCATAATCACTAAGAAATTCCATCCAGCGTCTTTGCCTCATATTCAATTCCTTTTGTTTGAATATATACCTTAAACTCTTATGATCAGTGAATATGGTAAACTTACTACCGTAAAGGTAATGTCTCCAAATCTTAAGAGCAAAAATTATAGCTCCTAATTCTAAGTCATGAGTTGAATAATTCTCTTCATGATTCTTAAGTTGTCTAGATGCGTAAGCTATAACCTTTTGTCTTTGCATCAATACACATCCATAACCTAGTTTAGAAGCATCACAATAGACTACGAAGTCTTCAGTTCCTTCTGGTAATGCTAATATAGGTGTATGGGTTAATCTTTGCTTAAGAATTTTAAAGGCTTCTTCTTGTTTTAATCCCCATTTAAACTTAACAGATTTACAGGTTAACTTAGTTAAAGGAATGGCTATTCTAGAAAAATCTTGAATAAATCTTCTATAATAACCAGCCAATCCTAAGAAACTTCTAACCTCAGTTGGTGATTCAGGGGTTTTTCATTTAGTAATTGCCTCAATCTTTGTTGGATCTACATGAATTCCTTCATGATTGACTAGGTGTCCAAGGAATTGTACCTGTTCTAACCAAAATTCACACTTAGAAAACTTAGCATAAAGCTTTTCCTTTCTTAACAGACTTAAAAGTGTGTGCAAATGTTTTGCATGATCCTCTTTATTCTTAGAATAAATTAGAATATCATCTATGAATACGATTATGAATTTATCAAAATATGGCTTACATATTCGGTTCATCATGTCCATAAATGCAGCTGGGGCATTGGTTAAACCAAATGGCATGACAGTAAATTCATAATGACCATACCTTGTTCTAAATGCGGTCTTAGGAATATCTTATTCCTGTACCTTTAATTGATGATATCCTGACCTTAAATCGATCTTAGAGAAAAATCGAGCTCTTTGCAATTGATCAAACAAATCATCGATTCTCGGTAATGGGTACCGATTCTTAATCGTGACTTTGTTTAATTCACGGTAGTCAATGCACATACGCATTGATCCGTCCTTCTTTTTAACAAACAATATCGGCGCTCCCCATGGCGATGAACTTGGCTGTATAAATCCTTTCTCCAACAATTCGTCTAATTGTTTCTTTAATTCTTGCATTTCTGCAGGTGCCAAACGGTAAGGTGTTTTGGCAATTGGTGACGTTCCTGGTAGTAAATGAATTCTGAATTCAACTTCTCTGTCTGGAGGTTGCCCTGGCAATTCTTCTGGAAAAACATCTGAAAACTGAGATACTACTGGAATATCTTTTAGTTCTTTCCCTTTAGTGTTAGTGATTATGGAAATCAAATACACTATAGAACCTTTTCTTATACAACTTGCAGTTTTCATCACAGAGATGAATTTTGTGGATCTAGAGGGCTTATCTCCTTTAATTGTGATCGTTTTACTTTTTGGTGAATTTACTTGAATTAACTTTTGATCACATAAAATACTAGCTTTATTGGCTATTAACCAATCCATTCCTAGAACAACATCAAATCCTATCAGATTCATAGGATAAAGAATTGCAATAAACTTCTGATTTAAAATTTCTATTCTTGCTCCCTGCAAGATTTCAGAAATTTTAACAGTTTCTCCATTAGCTGTCTCTACTACACATTCTTGTGGTAGTTTAGTTAATGACTGATTTAGAAATTTGCAAAACGATGTATTAATAAAACTTTGGTTTGCACCAGAGTCAAATAATACTTTAGCAAAGACATCATTAACTAAAAACGTACCAGCTATGACATCTGGAATCATTCTGGCTTCATCTGCAGTCAAAACAAATGCTCTAGCATTTTTAATATTCTTGTTATCGGTAGCTGGAGCTAATTTTGGGCAGTTTGGCTTGATGTGACCTTGTTCTCCACAATTGTAGCATATCCTGTTGTTTTTCTTCCTGCAATCTTCTTCCTTGTGTCCAGATATTTTGCAAAAGTTACAGTACCCAGAGCATCTTCCTGAATGCTTTCTTTTACAATTCCTACAATAGGATGCAGAGGTAGAACCTACATTTCTTCCACGGTTATAATTTCCAGAACGAAATTCTTGAGTCAATTTCTGGGTTAGGTTTCTTCTTTGATCCTCTTCTCGGGTACGGACTAATTCGTCAGTCAAGGTATTGGCTAGTTCTACAGCTTCTTCTATGGTTTGAGGTCTAGCTGCCTTGACTACGTGTCTTATCTCCCCAATTAATCCCCAAATATAACGAGAGATTAATACTGGTTCTGGTGAGGCAAGAGTTGGTACTATTCTAGCATATTCAAAGAATAACTTAGTGTACCCTTTACTATCCACACCAGTCATCCTAAGATTTAGAAATTTGTTTGCTATCTGTTCCTTCTCATTGGGTGGGCAGAATTTTCTTTCTACCTTGCTCTTAAATTCTTCCCATTCCATACTATAGGTTTGATCACTTCCTCTTGTCTGGAGGATAGTGTTCCACCATTCTAGTGCTGCATTCTTAAACAAATTAGAAGCAAACAGTATTTTATCTTCTTCAGCACACTTGCTTATCCTTAAGACTGCCTCAGTCTTTTCTATCCAACGTAATGTTGCAATGGCCCCTTCATTGCCCGAGAATTCCATTGGTTTACAAGACCAGAATTCTTTATAAGAACAACCATTAGGCATGGTTCTTCTTCTTTTGGGAATAGGTATTTGAAGTATAGGTCCATTGTTCACGCTGTTTTCTGGTTCAATCAGTCGCTTACTACTATGTTTACTTTTATTATCAGCATCTTTAACAGTTTGAAGTATAAATGGCATTACATCTATTATTCCTTGTGCTACTATGTGTTGGATAGCACTATTATCCATCTGGTTCCCATTGTTATTGATGCTCGGATTATCATTAACCACATTAATGTTACTCTAGTTATCGTTATTCAGATTTCCTTGATTTCCTTCATCGGCCATCTGAATTTTAAACATTTATCCAACATTAATATCACAAATAATAGGTAATATAGTTAATCACATGACACGCAATTTAACCAAAACCGTCGATCATTGCGACTATACTCTTTTTCATATACTATGCGTCTATTACACACTAGTACAGAAATAAAGATTACAATACCAACATAAATAAAATAGTAATATGCATCCGTACACACATATCTTATTTTATTTTATTATATTATTATTACTACCACTTCCTCCATTCTAACATTCACGGATATGGATTTATCCAAAAATCCATATTGCGCTCATCGTATTTCCATACGAGACGCTCTCCCACCTAACGCATCCTCTCACTGTTTTCCAAAATTTCCTCCCCAAAAGTCCTAAGTTCTTGAACGTTTTCTGCACTCATTGGGGGTGCAGGTTCTCGGACTGGGTTTGGAATCTGGGGTATGGTTTCCTGATATGGGGGTGACAGTTCCTGAAATTGGTAAGGATCCTCTAATATTTCCCTAATATAATCATTTTGGTAATATGGATCTAAAGGGTCCATACCTGGGTAAGCTTCTATGTTCTGTATGGGTGGATAATCCTGGATAGGGTAACGTTGCACAAAGTCCCTATTATTATCCCACCAGGGGTCATAATTCGGGTCTAATGGGTTTGGTGCAGGTATCCTTGGGATTTCTTCTGGGTTAAAGTCGTGCATCTCCACTTGGTTTTCCTGATTTTCTATTTCCATAGGTTGTTCTGGGTTTTGTGGTTGTGGGGCTACTAATTGTTCCAGACTCGGGTCAGTAGCAGTTGTAGCTAAAATATGGAAATTAGCTAGTCTTCTATTAAGCACATATTGAGTATGGGCATCTGTCTCTCGCTTAATAGCTGCTAAAGTTCTTTGCTGTTGTAATTTTCTCATTCTCTTCCTACAAGCAAAAGCTTCTTTACTGAACCATCCTCGTTTCTTAGTAGGAAATGGTTCTTCAGATTGAGCTCTAAAGGCAAATATCCCATCTTCCTGATCAGCAGAATACCCTGAAAGGGCAGGCTGTGATGATGTACCTTCACTCCTAGGTGAATCAGCTAACTGACGATTCACGTCTGATGGCCCTTGATCACTCATACTGAAAACTATCAAATAGTCAAATAACACATAACACATAATTACAGTTATGCACGTATTTTCCGTATTTTATTTCCTAACACAAATTTTTAATATTTAAGTGTCAGCAGAACACTTCTTTGGCTCAGACCAGTGGCTTGGCTCTGATACCACCTTCTGTCACAACCCCCGATCCCTGATCCCCGGGAACGGGCGGACGTGAACTCAGAGTGTGGTGGTATCAGTTTGTTAAGTCTCGCAGCGGAAATTTCAACAGGACCGTAGTTAGGAAATGATTATCAGAGTAAAACCACCATAATTAATATTAATAAACACATGGGTAAAACCCAAGTTTCTTATTACAATATATTTATAGGGACAAACCCTATTTTATTTAATTTAAAACATAGTTTCTTAGATAACTTTTATAGCCACTTATTTTCCAAGCCGTCAGTGCTCTTGAGCTGGCTTTTTCCCAGTTGGCTTTCACATTGTGTTACCTGAAACATGTTTTAAAAATATTTTATCAGCGGAAAATACTGGTGAGTGAATCCCAGTTTAATCAAGAACATTTTATCAATTAACACAGTATTGAGAGCGATCACATTGTTTATTTCTACCCAATTACTCAATCAGTACTGTCAATCCTTGACTTGTGGGTCATATTACACATTGGCTAACTCGTTGTCCAATGGTAACGTACTGTCGTCCCGACTTACTACTCGCAAGTAATAATTTTGTATACAAAACCCCAAATACCGGCAGTAATTGAAGAACTACAAAGACTCACATACTGCTTAATCGCATTGTAAAGCATTTAAGGCTTTGTAAAAACTGTTAACAAAAAGGAGATTACTCACATTGCTATCTTAGGCTTTTCGTAGGAATTTCCTGGTTATAATCTATAATTTATACAAATGTACATTGGTTAGTATCATAACCCTTTGAAAATATTAATAATACCCTCCCCGAGACGGCATTCCAACAACTACGTCGGGCAGAACCACGACAGTTGTTACGGAACCCTAAATCAATCGGGCAGCGAAACTATTATGAAACTGGGGTTATAATACTTACAACGGAGCAGAACCTCGCTAATTAGGGGTATTATACTTGAAATATTATAACTTCTCTACAGAATTTCGAGATTGTAAGAAAGAAATGAGCGACGGAAAACGTAGACTGATGGCCTTCTTATATAGTTGCTGATTTCAGTCCTGTCGGGGCCCGCGTAAAAGACAGGGGACCCTTACGCGGCCCGCGTCAACACCAGTCAACGCAGTAGCTTAGTTGAGTCGTTCACTAGACCGCCACGATCATGACACGTGTCGGCCTCTGGGTGTATCCGCGTTTCACAAGCTCTCGCGGCCCGCATTAACTAAGCATAACCCTTACGCGGCCCGCTTCAACTAAAGACGTCAGCGAAGTCAAATCCAGCCTTGATACGGCCCGCGTAAACTAAGGGTAGAGTATGTCGCGGCCCGCCTCAGCTTACACTTTCAGAATTTTATTTATTTTATATACTATAATATAATTAAGGCTCGGTTTTCACATACGGGGCATAATATAAGACATATTGGGAAAATTTAAGATATAATAGAGGTTCGGAAATATTATAAGGGTGTTGGTTTTACCGAGGGTTGTTACACCGATTTAAGGAAATTCCTATCTTACGCGCTTTCGGCTTGTTATTCATTTTCTAATTAATTGACCCGTTCATGCATTTATCAACATAACTCGTTTGTTTGACCCTAACTTCTTATGAACTTAATAATATCAGTTACGTCTATCATAAAAGACTAAATTCTCGGATGTTGTGCATCCTCTTAACCCATTTCGCTCAAAAGCTTATTTTGACCCGTTAAAGGTATATTGCGCATTTTAAGGTCTATAACATACCAAACCCTATTCCTCGCTTTCATACTTGACCAAGACCTTACTCTAATCGAATAGCTCGATTCCAAACGACTTTTAATGTCGTTTGCCCGATATACCTATCAATGGCGTTTTTGTCAACATTGCTCCATCCTTTACAACCAAGGACTTCATGGCATATTTAACCAACCCTACCACTTAACGACAATTCTAACGCACATACCTTACTCGGATCAAAGCTAAGATCCGTTTAATACTTCATCGATTTCATACAACTCATTCCTATTCGACCTCAATTATCATACCTAATTAAGTCGCACATAATTTTACATAAACAACTAAGATGTGATTACGGAAATCACTTACCTTATGCGTCCGTACTCGTATCCGATTCCTCGCGTCTTCTTGACCCGTTAACACCTCATGCTTGAGCCCGTCTCGACGTGATTCCTATACTTTCATTTCATCGAAATCACGCTCTTATTAGCACACTCATTTGTACATGTTAACAATCATAACAACCGCATATTTCACACTTAACTTTCATTAGTCATTTCTAACAAACATAACTCATATAATCATATCCATATACGTTTAACTTCATGTAACGCATCATGTCTTTACATTTAACGCGGATTGCTATAACATGTATCATACGACATCCTATAATCCTACCTTTACGACAACGAGTCAAATCATGTTTATTATACTTAGTTGACTTTTGAAAGTCAACTATTAACCATATTTAACTATCGATTTATCATCATATACTAATAACATCATAATCGACTATACGAACGACACTAATACATTTTATCACACACTTGATGTGCGTACCACCTTTTAAGCATAACGTACAACTAATTCATACATAGATCTTCTAAATTCATACATAACCCATCAAAACCTACTCTTAATCATCATGTATCATTCACAATTAAACATCGAACATATCATCATCATATTTCCCCTAATCCATCTAACAAGAAATCATCATACCCACATAATACATCAATCTTTAAACAACACTTTGACATAGGTGGTGATTCTAGTCATTATCTTTACCCTAACTAGCGGGTTTCACCTCTAATCATCAAATTAACACAAACCATACGTACCCCGTGTTCTATACGATGATTCTAACCCTTGTACATGATTAATTTCATATTAACTCACGGATTTGAACATAACCCACTTCACCCATGATCACCAATCTTAGATTTAAGACATACCTTATGATCCCCTCGTGTTGGTGATCATTAATCCATGCTCAGTTATGGATTTAAGCTTCATCTTGCCTTCCGATTTGATGATCTTCATGATTAGGGTTTGTGGAGCTCTCATGGAGCTCCTGGCTCCTTCTCGAACACACACGATGTGTGTGTTTATTTGTGTGTTGATTTCTTTTATTAGTAAATCAACTTTCATCTTATCCACTTTTACCCCTCGAGTTTACTTCTAACACATATTTGGCACTACTTTCCTCTTTTGATAGTTTTAACTCAGTTAAACATTCTAGTTATTTATTTCATAATATAACGCCTAAGGACATATATCAAATATATAACATTTGGATTTTGGGGCGTTACAAGTCTACCACCCTTAATTGAGGTTTCGTCCCCGAAACCTTTCTCACTTTCATTGAACACACATTATCTTTTCTTCCAGTCCATCCACACGACCACTAGCCCATCCTAATGCGAATCTTCTATCTTCAAGAACCCGTTCCGGAGTTCTTATTAGTGTCGCTTTCACTAATAACACTAATTCCTAACAGCCTTCATAGCTAATGGTTCATTCATCATTCTAATACTCGTATATCATATGCATTATATATCTTTTTATTTACTTGAAACCATTCCAACATCCCATTACTAACATTCCCATTTGTTTATTTCAACATTCATAATGTTTTCATCGACCATACAATCTTGCATCGAAATTTGTATATACTCAGACATGTTTAACTCTAACTAATACATCATAGTAATGGGTAACTATACATTCTCGATTCATAAACTATACAAACAATTGACTTTTTTTTTCAAACAAGTCCATACTTTCCTGATCATACTTTCATATATCATTTTCATTTTCATTTTCATTTTCATTTTCATTTTCATTTTCCTTGACCTGTCAATAACGGGTCAGTGCACATACTCTTTCAACCTTTAATATGATCCGTTCTTAATGGATCTAATATCCCCATCTCATCTCTTAAAAATTACATTCTCCACATACTTTGTATAACATTAACTTTTGTTTTGTTACCACCACCAAACTACTATTTCATAGTCACACCTACGTGCTTAACTCTGACGTTAACCTTATTCTACGTTTTCTACCATTACTTGTTCCTTGCATATACCTTTATGTTACCTTTAAATCATTTCGTTCATTTCACATTATTGTTGCTTTCACTTCATACATTACTTAATTTACATATATAAATGTGTTATACTAGTTCATATATATCCAACATGAGTTAAACATTTTACTAACCTCTTTTTCATTTCTCAAACCAACGACCCGCAACCCGGATTGACCATCTTCTCCTCGAGTACTAGCCGTACAGGCCAGGTTTCATTCATCCGTGTAATGAGCTTCCGCTCGTGCACATCATTTCACCAATACGATTGGTTTCGTCACATCAATAGTTCTAATATTATCATCAACAACATCGGCGGTTAGCATATGTCATTCAAACATTCATTACACTAGGTGATTACCCACCTATAACTCTTCTACAATTTCCTACGTACCTACTATAACGTACCACACATTCTATTTCTTACATGCAATCCTTTCATTCTATTAATCATTTCGCCAACTGAAGTACACACTCGTACTTCCTTCCATTCATGCTTACTTGCAAAGACCTTATTACATCGTTTCAATATTTCTTACCAAACTTACCATTCCCGCCCATACTCAAGTTACTGTCCGGGTCGCAGCCCGTTATCATTCTGACTTCTAAGAGTCAATTACTAGCACATCTAACACGTAACTTATACAAAACTTCATCTATTATACTATCACATTTTACTTTATACTTATTTCTATGACTCGTTCGACTCAATCATGGTCAAACTGTCGACATCTTCTTATGCGGATTAATTTCATCTTTTTATATTTTTAAACCCGTCTCACGGATTCAGACGCATCATTCATTCTTCTTCATTCATTGAATCCGCCTTACGGATTCAAACATTACATTCATGCCTTTCATTACTTCTGCGTTTTGAATCCTTCTCGCGGATTCAAACATATTATCCATGCCTTTCATCCTTGAATCCGTCTCACGGATTCAAACATATCATCCATGCCTTTCATCCTTGAATCCGTTTCACGGATTCAAACATTGCATTCATACCTTTCATTCCCTGAATCCGTCTCACGGATTCAAACATATCATTCATATCTTGTTGATCCGCACTTAATCACGAATTCAACATTCTTCATTCTTATCAGGCATGATTTTCATTCTTACATAGTACTCTCAATTTCCCGAGAGTCTTACTTCCCATTTCACCCACACGCCCGCCCGCTACCCAACTCTACCGGACATACCTGTAACAATTATCATGATCTCACGAACGTCATACGTTTCTCGTGTACTGGCCAGGTACACAATCCACATAGTAGTTTCGTGCCTTCATGTAATTGTCACCTTATGTCCGTAGACTTAGGTTTCGGCGCGTGTATCACTTTCAGTACTTCATTACTATACTATCATTATCCTTCATTTAACATTTTCCTTCTCTTAATGAATTTTACTGTTACATATACTCACATATCGAATTTACGTACCTGGATTCAAATTTGGCTTATTACCTCTTTGCCTGCCTTAGTATTCATCCTAGACTACATTCACAGATCATCCTCTTCAAACACTTATGCTTACCTTGCACATACAAAACCATCAGTTTCTTTATACGTATACACAAGTACAAACTTACATTAGCTTTTACCTTTGGATCTTGATCGAGTCTTAGATTGTACGGGTTTCTTATCTCGAGAGCACACAAGTTTGAGTTCAAGTACTTACCTTCTCGTACTTGATTCCCTCAAACCAGGGCTCTGATACCAACTTGTAAGACCCTAATTCACGTTTGACCAAAAGTCGCAGCGGAAGTTCATGTCTAAAAATTTCTTTCCTTATAATACCTTGACTTATTCGAATATCATTTTTGAAACAACTCTTGTATATTGAATACATCAATTTAACTCATTTATAGAATAAAACACAACTTGTGTGTATTGAATTACTCTCTCATACAATCCCGTATAATCCTTCATGTGACTCGGTCCTCGATCTCCATTCCTTGATGATCCTCCGTGACCCGATCAACCTGCGCTCACCACATACATTCATAACGTTAGTACACATTATAAGCATAAATAAGATTCCTCCTTACTGACTATTCATTTCATTATCTCGTCACATTCCAGCTTTCCATCCGATTATACATTCCGTGGTGAGACTTCCTCGTTGTACCTGCGTTACACTTCGTTCACAAGGCACGCTATTATTATCGTCAATACTCAATTTCATTGAATACATGCATATATACTTCCGTACATAATCATATATATATGCATACGTTCACTCATAACTACTCACATACATGCGTACCTACATACATACGTGCGTGTCTACATACGTGCATACCTACACACATACATACATACATACATACATGCCTACATACATACTTACCTACTCGCATACATACGTTTCTAAATACGTTTGACGCGTTTGCCCAAGGATTCTCTTTTACTAGTCATGTAGGTAAATCCATACTTATATTTACCTATGCCTTTCTACTGATTTCGCTCCATATATAAATGCATACACGCTCATCGCATCCCATAAACATTCTATAATAAGTTTAGAATACGATTCGGGACTCCTTGTGGGTTACGGGACTGTTTTGGACGAATTCTGCACATTTTACTGAACTGGCAGCTGATGCACGGCCATGCGTCCCAACCGCACGACCGTGCAGTTCCAACGACGTCGGGAGCACTAGCAGTGCACAAGCTAGTGCAATGATTTGCTCGTAATCGCACGACCATGCGGCCAAGCGCACGACCGTGCGCTTCCTTGCGTCAGCCAACATCGCGTAGACAGTGTATTAGGGCGTCAGACAATTATGGAAAATGCACGGGGCGTCGGCGACAGCCATAGGGGCGTCGGCGACGACCCCTAGAATTGCCATTTTGCTGCAGATCCGTTTCGTCGTCCGAAAACGCTAAAACTTGTGTAACTTTTAAACCGTTTACCCGTTTAACCTCCCGTTTCTTCCTACATGCTTGTAAATTCACATTCTATCATATGGACTTGGAATTCCATGTCCGATTTAAGGAAATTCCTATCTTACGCGCTTTCGGCTTGTTATTCATTTTCTAATTAATTGACCCGTTCATGCATTTATCAACATAACTCGTTTGTTTGACCCTAACTTCTTATGAACTTAATAATATCAGTTACGTCTATCATAAAAGACTAAATTCTCGGATGTCGTGCATCCTCTTAACCCATTTCGCTCAAAAGCTTATTTTAACCCGTTAAAGGTATATTGCGCATTTTAAGGTCTATAACATACCAAACCCTATTCCTCACTTTCATACTTGACCAAGACCTTACTCTAATAGAATAGCTCGATTCCAAACGACTTTTAATGTCGTTTGCCCGATATACCTATCAAGGGCGTTTTTGTCAACATTGTTCCATCCTTTACAACCAAGGACTTCATGGCATATTTAACCAACCCTACCACTTAACGACAATTCTAACGCACATACCTTACTCGGATCAAAGCTAAGATCCGTTTAATACTTCATCGATTTCATACAACTCATTCCTATTCGACCTCAATTATCATACCTAATTAAGTCGCACATAATTTTACATAAACAACTAAGAAGTGATTACGGAAATCACTTACCTTATGCGTCCGTACTCGTATCCGATTCCTCACGTCTTCTTGACCCGTTAACACCTCATGCTTGAGCCCGTCTCGACGTGATTCCTATACTTTCATTTCATCGAAATCACGCTCTTATTAGCACACTCATTTGTACATGTTAACAATCATAACAACCGCATATTTCACACTTAACTTTCATTAGTCATTTCTAACAAACATAACTCATATAATCATATCCATATACGTTTAACTTCATGTAACGCATCATGTCTTTACATTTAACGCGGATTGCTATAACATGCATCATACGACATCCTATAATCCTACCTTTACGACAACGAGTCAAATCATGTTTATTATACTTAGTTGACTTTTGAAAGTCAACTATTAACCATATTTAACTATCGATTTATCATCATATACTAATAACATCATAATCGACTATACGGACGACACTAAATACATTTTATCACACACTTGATGTGCGTACCACCTTTTAAGCATAACGTACAACTAATTCATACATACATCTTCTAAATTCATACATAACCCATCAAAACCTACTCTTAATCATCATGTATCATTCACAATTAAACATCGAACATATCATCATCATATTTCCCCTAATCCATCTAACAAGAAATCATCATACCCACATAATACATCAATCTTTAAACAACACTTTGACATAGGTGGTGATTCTAGTCATTATCTTTACCCTAACTAGCGGGTTTCACCTCTAATCATCAAATTAACACAAACCATACATACCCCGTGTTCTATACGATGATTCTAACCCTTGTACATGATTAATTTCATATTAACTCACGGATTTGAACATAACCCACTTCACCCATGATCACCAATCTTAGATTTAAGACATACCTTATGATCCCCTCGTGTTGGTGATCATTAATCCATGCTCGGTTATGGATTTAAGCTTCATCTTGCCTTCCGATTTGATGATCTTCATGATTAGGGTATGTGGAGCTCTCATGGAGCTTCTGGCTCCTTCTCGAACACACACGATGTGTGTGTTTATTTGTGTGTTGATTTCTTTTATTAGTAAATCAACTTTCATCTTATCCACTTTTACCCCTCGAGTTTACTTCTAACACATATTTGGCACTACTTTCCTCTTTTGATAGTTTTAACTCAGTTAAACATTCTAGTTATTTATTTCATAATATAACGCCTAAGGACATATATCAAATATATAACATTTGGATTTTGGGGCGTTACATCGGCGTTTTGGTCCGGTCAACAGACCCGTCAGACATCCGTAAGTCTTTGTCTGGTTGATCGGACCAAAACGCCGCGCTTTGGGCATAGCTCGACACTACATGGTATGCACATAGGACAAAAAACATCTTTTTTAGGTTGGCACACATTTGGTGTGTAGATAGTTTGAGCCTTTGTTGTGAAATGATATTCATTATGTGTTGGTTTGGTTTTTGTCTATATTTGGTTAAATCATGAACCAAATTTCATGTTAATGGTAATACTTTATGCGAATCTCTTATAAGGAGTGGTGAGGTAAATCTTATTAAGAACGATTACTCCTTAAGAGAGTGTTTGTAGCACCTAAGAAGAGCTTTCATGGGCCGTGAACATTAGATATGTTATGTTATGAACACTAGAGATATTAGATGATAATGTTTGACCTCAAATGCATGGATGTCGAGAGTTCTCGATCCAATGTGAGTGGTATGATTAATGATATCTTATAGGGTCTGTTTGGTATGGGGTAATGGAATGGACGAAGGAATGGAATGGACGAGGTAATGGAATGGACGAGGGAATGCAATGGATCATTACCATTCCATATCTTGTTTGGTTACCATGTGAATGGAATGAATTATTATTGTGTATTGTTCGGTAGGCAAGAAAAACAGAGTAATAAAATTAGGGTGAGTGGTGGTGGTGGTTGGTGGTAGTGATTGTGGGTGGTTATAGGTGGCGGTGGTGGGTGTCGGCGGCGGCGATGTGTGGTGGTGGTGGGGGCAAGTGGCGGTGCGGCGTTGACGACGAGTGGTGGTGGCGACAAGGGGGCCGTTGGTGGTGGGTGGCAGCAAAGGTGGCGGTTGGTGGCGGTGGCGGCGGTTGGTGGTGGCGGTGGTGGTGGCGTCGACGATGGGGGTGGGTGGCGACGGCGAGTGGCGTTGGCGGTTGGTTGCAGCTGTGGGTGATAACGGTGGTGAGTGGGTGGCGGCGGCGGCGGTGGCTGTCGGGGTGAGGTGGTGGCGGGTGGCGGCGATGGCGTCGGTGGTGGTGGGTTGTGGCGAAGGTTGTGGGTTGTGGTGTTGTTGATGAATGGTGTGAGAGGGGATGGAATGGAAAAAAAACATGGGGAGTGGAATGAATGATTTTGAGGGAATGGAATGCCTTTTGGAATGGGTGATTCCATTCCATTGACCAACCAAACACTCTTTTCTCCATTCCCTCGTAATCACTAATTCCATTCCACCTCTCATTCCTGCATACCAAACACTATCATATAGTCTCTAATCAAATATCCAAAATCAAATTCATCTTTTAGTAAATCCAGGGGCGGAGCTTAAGAGGGGCGGGGGGCTCAGGGGCGCAACTTAAGAGGGGTCGGGGGCGCCCGACTCCCCGAATTTTTCGCTCAGTAGTGTTATATATGTTGTTTTCGTATAGAAATTTTTGGGTATATACGTTTTCGACTCCCGATTCTATAGAAATTTTTGAGTATATACGTTTTCGACCCCTCTCTTCATTGTCGAGGTTCGCCACTGAGTAAATCTGCATACTTTTGCTTGATTTTTACTCTTGGGTACAACAATCATGAGTTAGGAGTTTTAGACATACCAACTTCTTGATTTCAACCCTACAAGTCTAAAACAATTTGTCAACAACCCTACAATAATCACGATGTAACCCACATTATGGGTGTTAATAGAATCTATATTTGGTTTCCTCGAATTTTGAATTTTTGTTAGTGCCATCAAAATCAAAAAACGAATCGAATCTGAATTTTAAAAAACCGAAAAATAATTTATTACTAAATAAAGAAATAACTATAATTCAAATTCGGTTCACAATTTATGGATCGAAAACCATGTTTTGATTCGAAAACTTAAATTTGTGTTGGGTTTTGTCTCCAAATCAAAAACCAAATTTAGAATTTGGTTTCGTTTTAATTTTAATTTATTGTTGTCCAATTCTAATATCGAACATCCTAATCCAAATACGTTACTTTGCGCCCAACCTCCAGTCAAACACCTCGTATATAAGACTATTTATTTCCGATTAGCGCCCTGTTGGCTAGAACGCCAAACACCATGTTGGGCTATTATCGAGGGGCATCACTGGCGTCGTCGTGATTGTGTTAACGGACGGTAATGATGAAGATCGGTGGAAAAGAAGTGAGCTCCTCCCCAATATAACCAAATACATTGTTTGTTTTTTATTTATTTTTTTAATTTTAATTTTTGTTTTAGTTCTTTCACTACATTTAGTTATGGGTGTTTAGTTATTATTAAAAACTACGTGGCGATAATGTGACAGTGTTTTAGTTAATCGAAAACAAATAGCCTTAGTCCTCAAATACCTACAAAGGCTACAATAATCATAACCTAAATACATGGTTTTAAACCAAAAGTAACCAGATGAATTAAATTGTGTTCCAACATTATTCGAATGTCAAAGTTTATATTGGATTTTGAGTTTTTGACATTATAAAATAATTTTGTTGGCTATGAAAAACGAGTTAAACATTTAAGTATTAAGAATTTTGTGAAAACGCCAAAACGACAAAGGATGATTCGGGTAAATAATAATTTTAAAGTTTCAAGGATGAAAACGAAAAGTATAATTTTATAAAAAATAATTTTAAAGTTTGAGTAAACTGCCAAAATGGTCCCTAAGGCGCTTTTACCACTTTAGTTCAAAACTCAAATCTTTTGAATCTGGGTCCATGTTATTTCAATTTTGTTGTCATTTTCATCCAAAATCAAAATCTGATTAGATTTTTCAGTTAACATCCAATTTTTTTTGTCTTTTTTCTCCCTTTTAATGAATTGCAAAATGATCTTTTAATGTTTTATTATAAAAATTTTAAAAATCTGACAATTTTGCCCTTTATTAAAAGGGTGAAAAAAGACCAAAAAAAACTGAATGTTAACTGAAAAATCTGAGCAAATTTTTAATTTTGGATGAACTTGGCAACAAAATTGAAAACACAGAGACCTAGATTCAAACGGTTTGAATTTTGGACTAAAGTGGTAAAAGTGAACAAACCTCAGGGACCATTTAGGTAGTTTACTCTTAAAGTTGTAATAAGAGAACAACGATAGTCAATAGTCTAGTTCTTGAGGGATATATATTGCTAATGACAAATAGTTCAGGGTCATATAAGCAATAAAAGTTTTAAACCTATATTCTAGTTTACAAACAGAGGTTTACACTTCACCTCTAAACCCTAGTTTCGTGGCGGTTTGAAGAAATTGTTGATCGTATCAGGTTACAAACGATGGATAGAGATCCTTCGTTCTTATTCTCAGGAATCACATTCAACCGGAAGAAATTCTCCGCTGATTTTGCTCGATTCAAGGTAAATTATACCTAAATTACCAGACCTATTGCTGTATAATCAATTGTTGAAGAACATATTGAAGTTGTTCGGTTGAATTCAAGTTTTATTTGTTTATTCGGTTGAATTGATTATGGCGGTTAACTGCTTATGATTTAATTGCTGCGTGAATGAATATTATTAGGGATTTTGTGTCAGGTTGTTAGATGTGAAATTTTTGCTTTTGAGAAATGTAGTTAGATTGTTAGATCTTGAGAAATGTAGTAGCATGTATGTAGGGGTGTTGAAAAGCTCTTTGTAACCAGCTGAGCCGACTAAACCGAAGCAAGTCGGCCGGTTTGAAACTTTGAACCGGCTGTGTGAACTCGAAAGGCCTGTTTAATGTTTATTATTTATCTTTTTTTTTTTCACTTTTAAGTTTGTGGTTATGTGTATGTATCTTAAATTCTTAATTATTGATCATCTTTATCAATTTAACTTTTTGATACAAACCAAGGATATTGAAAAGAAAACACTGATCCAAATTGCCGAAACTAAACTGGTAAAACAGCTGGTCTAGCCGACCCCTTCAATCCGGCCGGTTTGGCTTGTTGTTTACTTGTTTTTCGAAACAATAGTTAGTAGTCTGGCCTAGAGTTCTTCGTTATCATTGTTGTAAGAATCGCTAGGCGCTAGTCGGTCGGTGGGGTACCGACTAGCGATTAATCGGATTAATAAGGATTAATCGGAATTAATCGGGATTTTTATATGAAATTTTTAGTTATATATACACACACATTTTTATATATAGTTTTTTAAGTAGACATGTTTTAACCTCTCATTGACCAATTTTCTGAAGTAATTGACGGGAATTTATAAGGTTTGGTCGCCATTGACCGCCTAGTGATTAGTCGGACATTAGTCGGTGAACCTCCGATTAGTAATTAATCAACGACTAATCGAAGACTAGTCTGGATTTTTACAACCATGTTCGTTATAACCGGCTGAAGTGGACCATGAGCAACCTTAGTAGTATGACGAAGATGCCTTTTTGGAATCAAACAATACCTATATTTTAAAAGGAGATGTTCTTGATTTAGTGTTCACATTGGGGTATTGTATTAATATTGTGGAAGTGTGATAACTATGAAACTATGTTTGTGTTAGATTGGTGTAATGTTTTGTCCTTGCTCAGGAAATAAAGAAAAGTGATGATTCTGAAGAGACATTGCTTGAAAACAAAAGGCCCGAGGTGGAGGCAGTAGAGAAGTTGGTAAAACGGAAGAAGAGAAAGGCGTCTGTTTCAGGTGAATTTACCGGTTTAGTTATTTTACAAGTTTAATTGAAGGCATCTAGTGATAGTTTTTGGTGTTTTGGCAAGATTTTATTTTGATTACTTTCATTGGTTTTAGATCCTGTAGAAGGATTTAACGTTTTCAAGAAATCAAAGGCGGAACCAGTTCTCGAAGAGGATGAAGAAGCTGAAAAAACAACTCAAGGAAAGAAAGAACTATATAGACAAATGGAGGTAAAGACACATGCACATACTTCAAGTTATATTGTAGAATGCGAGAATATTATATAACGTGCTGTAGTGAGTTATCTTTCTACCCTTTTGAGTGCAGAGGGATGCGATTTTTCGTAAAAAACATAACATTCATACGTCTGGAAGTAATATTCCATCGCCTCTTCAAGATTTTTCTGAGTTGAAATCAAGGTACTTTTTTATGTGTTTTTACCGTTTATAGCAATTTAAGTACTTATATGATAGCGGGGCATTGAAGTTGCATTTTGTTTATTGGATGATGAATGTTCACTTTATTGAGACTACGTACGCCTCTTTCAACCAACCAATGATGATTGTAGCTTCTGTTTGTTACTTCGTTTCACAATATATACTACATGTGGCATTTTAACCCATTTGCTCATAAACTGATTTGGGCTTTAGTTCAAGCGAGTCAAATAAAACGTTTTATAGCTAAAAGGGAAACAAGTAAAAAAGGTTGAAAGCCGTTCCAAATATATTTTTTAATGTTTATAACCTCCTAAATTGTGTCATCCAATAATTTAAATGAGTTGATGTAATTATATTATTTATGTAATTCTAGTTAACACAATAATCATCTGTATAAAGGCTTAAAAGATTGACTAAAGAGTATCTTGGGTCAATTTAATTTACCTGTAACGACCTGTTCACAAAATGGCCATTTTCAACCCGAATACATGTTATTATGCAGCCCACCGAACCTGCTATTTTGTGAAAGCACACTTTAATAACTCATATTGTTGTGCCTACAAGGCCTACAATAATAAAACTTTACTTGAGGTTTTTTATATCTATTACAAATGCTTTTTTTTTTCGTTCACAGATACGAATGTAGACCGTATATATTGCGTAATTTAGCAGAACTTGGAATCAAAGAGCCAACACCGATTCAAATGCAGGCTATTCCCATACTCTTATCTGTATGACTAAACTATCCTTTTCTGTTTCTGCCTCCTTAACTTTAGAATCTTTAGCATTCTTATGTAATAGTTCGTTTCACTAAAACTTTACAACTATTCTAAATCCCTTTTATGTCTATTTCAATAGGGAAGGGAATGTTTTGCATGTGCTCCAACTGGTTCTGGAAAAACATTGGCTTTTGTTTGTCCTATGCTTATGAAACTAAAGGTACGTATCACGTATGACATTTACGATTGATTATAAAATGCTTGAATACTTTACTTATCTAACATTTTTTTTGGTTATCATCAGCGTGCTTCAAAGGATGGTGTCCGTGCCGTAATCATTTGCCCTACACGAGAACTAGCTTCTCAGACATACAGAGAATGCAAAAAGCTGGCAAAAGGAAAGAAATTTTATATAAAGTTGATGACTAAGCAGCTCGTTAACACTGCTGAGTTTTCAAAAGTTCCTTGTGATATTCTTATATCTACACCACTTCGTTTAAAATTTGCAATCACCAAGAGGAAGCTTGATCTAAGCAGGTAAATTAGCATATTTTTGAGTAATACCATTTTCGTTCCTGAGGTTTGGCCAGTGTTGTGACTTTCGCCCGAAGGTTTGTTTTTCCTCATCTGGATCCAAAAGGTTCGAAATCTTTGCCATTTCCGGCTCGTTAATTCCATCTATTTTTCTCCATTAAGTCAGGGGTATTTTTGCCTTTTTAACTACTTTTTGTTTTTTGGGTTATTGGATTTTATCACCCCTAACTATTGGCTATTAGCCACTGCCACCCCAACTATCACTTTGACGCTCACCACCGCCAACTTAACACTTACTTTGTTTTGTCACCACGTCGTTAACTGATCACTAACTTTTGAGCTTCTTACTATAGTTTTGGAGGTGTCCAAAGGTCCCTAAAACCTTTCTAAGATCCCTGTGACACCCCCAAAAGTATAAAAACAACCTCAAAAGTTAGTGACCAGTTAACGACGTGGTGACAGAACACACTAAGTGTTAAGTTGGGGGTGACGGGCGTCAAAGTGATAGCTTAGGGTGACAGCGGCCAATAACCAATAGTTGGAGGTGATTAAATCCAGTAACCCTTGTTTTTTTGTTTAGTAAGGGTATTTTGAATACCTGTACATTATGCTAAATGCTTATATATAAAGTTAAAAAGACCGAATTGCCCTTTAACTTAACAAAAAAGACGGAAATACATGTGACTTAATGGAGAAAAATGGATGGAGTTAACGAGCTGGATGAAAATGGCAAGATTTCAAACCTTTTCGATCCAGATGCGGAAAAAACAAGTCTTTGGACGAAAGTCGCAAAACTGGCCAAACCTCAGGGGACGAAAATGGCATTATACTTATGTGTGTGTTTGTCCAATGTATTGTTTATTTTTGCAGGGTTGAATACCTTGTTTTAGATGAATCCGATAAGCTTTTCGAGCTCGGTTTACTAAAACAGGTTGATGCAGTTGTAAAAGCATGTTCAAATCCTTCAATTATCCGTTCACTATTTAGTGCTACTTTACCTGATACAGTTGAAGAACTTGCGCGTACTATAATGCATGATGCTGTTCGTGTCATCATTGGCAGGAAGTAAGTAATACATGAAACTTTGTTTTCCTTTTGTTTTTTATTTTTATTTTTTGTTTGGCTGATGCTTATATCGAATTTAAATAGGAATTCTGCTTCGGAGTCGATAAAACAAAAGTTAGTATTTGTTGGAAGTGAAGAAGGAAAGCTTATTGCTCTTCGTCAAACCTTCCAAGAGGTACAGCCTGATATGTAATATACCTGATTATTGTTTTTCATTTGCTTTATTAAATGGGCCTGTTATATATTATAACGTCTCTAATATCAAGCTTGGCATTTTGTAAAAGACAAGGAACAACTAGTGTCTGGTGGACGCTTATCACTAGTAGGGGTGCAAACGAGCCGAGCCCGAGCTCAACCAGGCTCGAGCTCAATTTAGTTATGGGAGCTCGAGCTTGGCTCGTTTGTAGTTTCTGGAACTCGGCTCAGGCTCAGCTCGTTTATTATATATTAAATAAAAATACATAAATAATAGACTGGTTTAGGCTCGCGAGCTTGATAATTGAAGCCTGTGCTCGGGCTCGTTTACTAAACAAGTTATTTTTAGGTTTGGGCTCGGCTTGTAAACAAGTTTAAATAAGCTAGGCTTGGCTCGTTAACAAGACAACTTTAAATAAGGGGTAAATGTTATTAAATATTAATAAAAACTAATATTACACTAAAGCTCGATAAGGATCGATAAATAAACGAGCTTTATTTTAGGCTCAAGCTCGGCTCGTTTCGAGCTTTTTCTCGAGCCGTTCAGCTCGTTTCCACCCCTACACTTGTGTGATGGTTAAATAACCGTGAAACTAAATCTGTGTAAAAGAAGAAATAAAGGGTATAAAGAAATGATGACAAGTTCACAACTAATAGTCCTGATGAATATAAAAATATAATGTACCTTCGTCCTCGTCTCTGGAATCTAAGTGATTGTGTATTTGTTACTGTATAGTTCATAACTTCATATCACCCTTCTAAAATGTATATTCTATGTTAACATTTTTCGTCATTTTTTTCTTAGAGTATGTACCCGTTAAGTTTTAATGTTGAAGCCTGAAGCTAAAAATGAGTTATATTGATTTTAAGATCATGATTAGTAGTTGCTGAAGCCGTTAACTATTAATGATAACGGCCTTGAAGTCTAGAATGGGTTATGGTTGACTAACCAAACTGTTGACCTTAGAGAGAGCCTAATATCTCGATCACATAACCTGTCATTAACTATTGAATCATGTGCTGTCTTTAAAAAATCTGAATCTAAACATGTAACAAAGTATGCATTTCGGTTAACACCAGTTGTGATTTTTTGAAAGTTATCTATGTTGAGATTGTATATTGATTTAGTGGAGGTTACAGTTTTGAGTCTTTTGACTCATTTACTTATGGATGGCTTGATTTTTTGTACATTTCTAGGTTTCTTATATACTTATTATTATAATATAATTCTATGAGCAGAGTTTGAATCCACCGGTGCTGGTTTTTGTCCAAAACAAAGAAAGGGCGAAGAATCTTTACGAAGAGTTGAAGTTTAGTGATATTAGAGTTGATGTAATACATTCTGATCTACCTCAATTACAGGTAAATCTTGATTTACTTCCACATTGCTTAATATTTACTTTCAACTAGTAAAAAGACCCACGTGCGTTGCGGTGCGGGTACATTGCAAACATCGAATGGATTAGTGTTAACAATATGAAAACGCGTGTTTCGATGTATCCGATTGAACTCAATATAACATATATAAGCATTGCAATGGCATCAAAACGTAAAGTAAATCTAATTTCTCTCGTACAATTATACTGTATTATATGTATGCGACCTGACTCACACATAGAAAACGTAACGGGTATAAAGGAAAAACTGACGTATAATCAAGAGGAATTAATTAGAGCTTTTAAAAAAGGAAAAAAAAGAAACCACAATTTGACTCCACTCGTTTCGGAACACAATTTACGAATCGTACATAAAATAAGTGAGGAAACGTATTATATTTGACCTAATTTGTTTCCCAAAATAGTTTACGTCGAAACTTAGACCAACACTAATTTATACCGGCATGTACATAAAAATATGCATGTAAAAATGAAGTCTGATGATTTTTTATTAATAAATTCAGCGAGAGAATGCTATTGATAACTTTAGAGCTGGTAAAACATGGGTTTTAATTGCGACTGACGTGATCGCTCGTGGAATGGATTTCAAAGGGGTTAATTGCGTTATCAACTACGATTTTCCAGATTCATCTTCAGCTTACATTCACAGGATCGGTATGTAATTCAACCTTTATTTATTCTGTTACACAAGCTAACCCGTTTATTCTGTTAACCGTTTTTTGTTACTGTATTTAGGTCGGTCTGGGAGAGCAGGTAGGAGTGGGGAGGCGGTTACGTTTTACACGGAAGCCGATGTTCGGTACTTGAAAAACATAGCAAATGTAATGAAGGCTTCTGGTTGTGAGGTCCCAGAATGGATGTTATCATTGCCAAAACTTAAATGGAGGAAACATAGGCCAAAAAGAGAGTTTAAGTAAGGCACAAGATGATTAAGTATACAGCTTTATGAAAGCTCAATTTTGGTTGTTGTGGGACTCAATTGGAATATTTTTAGTATTTTTGAGATTAAACGCACACGGTTGTAACCTAAGTTTATTTCGTTTGGTATCAATTGCACTTGATGGTACGATATGGGGTCGAAAACCTTAGATTTTTTATTTGTTTAAAAACATCAAGAGAACTAGTGTAACTAAAACTTATTAGTTGGGATTGATTCGAACCGACTAGTATACTGATGACATTTCACTTGGGGTTTAACTATTATAAAACGATCATGTTGGATACCTCTATTAGTGAAGATCAAAACTTCATTATCGTTGTGTTTACTAAACTCCGTGTGCTGTGCTGCTTGTTTGTGTTTGCTACTTTTGTTACCGTTGCTTAACCTTGTTCTTGGGAGCCTTCGGGTTCATACCTGGGTGCTTGACAGGCGGTGGCGTGTTTATCTGCTTTCATAGTTTCAGGACATGTGATTTTGGATTATAACATGTGTGGTTGAGTACTTGAGTTGCATCAAAATGGCTTTTGTGTTGCATGATTTTAAATTTAAACGGTTGGGTGAATTGCTTTATGTTTGTTTTTAGTACTTTAGTTTACCGAAATTATCGATATCCATTTAGCTCGTATTTGTGAGATCTATATGCTATTGATTTGGATCAAAACTTAATTTTAACGGAGTAGGTAAGAGTTACTTTCTAACATGACACACATGTAATACAAAGTTTTGTATAGTAGCGAAACTTGAGATTTCCGATCCGGAGGCGGAAGTCACCGGACATAAAAGATTCTATAAAACCGGGGGATCGAAAATGTATATACCCAAAAATTTCTATACGAAAACTACATACTCTCCACTACTGAGTGAAAAGTTTCGGGGGGGGGGGGGGGGGGGGGGGGAGGCGACCCCTCCCGCCCCTTAAAAGCTTCGCCCATGGTTTTGTAGGTTTGGGTTTAAGTGTAAATGAGTTTGAATTAGCATCAGGTGGAACATGTTTATCTTTTCAAACAGGTTGTGTTCAGGTTGACTTGCCATGTTTACATGATGAGTTGTTTACTAGCGTATTTTTGTAAATTTGTTAAATAAAGCAAAGAGTAAAATGCCAAAGTTGTCTTAGTCATTTTTGCTTGTTCCATCCAAAATGATTTTTTTGTTCATTTGAGTCATTCAGGTTTACTTTTTATTGCCATTTTCATCTTTGAGTTTAACAAATTATTGCGACTTTCGTCCCTCGAAATTTGGCCCTCAGGGATGAAAACCGTAAGATTTTAAACTTTTTGGCTCCTCAGGGACGAAAATGACATTTTACTCTAAAGCAAAATTAGCATTTTTTGGCTTAAATTTTAAACGTTATTTTTATATGTATTTGTATTTTTTATTGTAATATTTTTTTAGATAGAAATTAGTAGGGCTGTTCATTTTTATCCAAAACTCGAAACCTGACCCGAATTCAAAGCCATCCGAGCCCGAATAAGCGAATATCCGAAAAACCCGAACCCGAGAAACCCGAACTTTAAATGGTTCGGTTATCGGGTCACTTTTCCCTACAAAAAACCCAAATAACCCGACCCGAAAAACCCAAAACACGAAACCCGAAAAAAAACACGAACATTTATTGTTTTTTTCTTATAGAAGTGTTTTGGTTTGGAGTCTTTAATATATGAAACATTAAGTTTTGAGACTTTTAAATATTATAATAGCATATTGTCAAATAACGTTTGAACTTTGATGATATTTTTAAAGTAATAATATGAATTTTGATGATATCTTGTAAAAAAAACATTAATTTTTCATTTTACATCTAAACCCGAAAACCGAAAAACCTGACCCGAACTAATCTGAACCCGAATAACCCAAAACCAGCTAACCCGAACTTTAAATGGGTTGGTTATCGGGTCAATTTTTCGTAGTCAAAAACCCGAACAACCCAACTCGAAAAACCCGAAACCCGAAGAAAAACCTGATGAACACCCCTAGAAATTAGAATACAAAAAATAAAATAAAATTATGTCTTAAAGCGTCAACTTTATGTCAACTTGCGAAAACTAATGTCATGTTTGGGTTGACGTGTCCGACACGATTTTAAGATTTGTAATGCATTTGAGTTTCTGCCAGAATTCGCTCGCAAATGCGACCTATCTAGCACAACTAAGTTTAGGCGAGCTTATAAAAATAATAAGCTTCACCCCGCTTATAAAAGAACCAATTTCGCCAGGATTCTCTCTATAAGAAAACAATTACACATTGGTTCCAACTTGAGTAGATGTTGATCTAATTACCACCAAGTAAAGTTGTCGAAATCGATTTTATTCAAAGTGAATAAACGTATACTGTTTTTACTAAAATAATTATTGATTATAGAGCATAAAACGTGGCTATTACTTAAATATCACACCAACTCTAGGTGATGATTTATAAATCTCAACAACTATTTGGTAGCAAATGCTTTCTTCTATGTCAAGGGATGACTTTGTCAAGCAACGCCTCATCTTCCATTTTAAAATAACAAAAAAAAAACCACAAATAAACAATTAAATGTTTAAAAAAATATTCAACCATTTATTTTATATTGCATCATTTTATAGTTTTTGATTTTATCATCATAAAAAATATATTATTTTAATCCTTTAAACATTTAAAATAAGAGTCATTGGCCATTTTTTTTTATGAAATGATTTGACATCCAAACAAACATCTATTGAGTTCACTTGTAGCAACCTTAAACAACCTGCTACATCTAATTATTTCAACTCCAAATTACTTTGATACCCTTGTCAACTCTATAAACATATAAATCCACCCTTTTCATTTTCATTTGTATTGTCATCATCATCATCCAACCCAAATTTTAAGTCATGGGATCATCCGAAAGACCAAAGAAGAAAGTTCATCTATGGAAGAAGGCCACGATCCACTTCTTGTTATGTTTCATCGTCGGGTTCTTCACTGGCTTCGCCCCGGCAAACAAATCTTCTTTTGCTACCCATAATGTTGTTGCAACCAACGCTTCACCGGAGATTTCTCCACAACCGGAGAAAGTTTTTGTGAAGCGTGTGGAGCATGAAAATGGGAATTTTGATAGGAGCGTGTTGGATGAATCTTTAGCGATGAAAGTACAAGAGAGGCCCAATCTTGGCCCGAAAGAAGAAAAGGACGAAAAGGGTGACATGGGCAAAGAGGTAAATTTAACTCCTCGAAGGCTTGTGATCATTGTTACTCCAACGAGCGATAAAGATGGGCTTCGAGGGGTGCTTTTGAGGAAAATGGCGAATACTTTGTCATTAGTTCCTCCGCCATTGTTGTGGGTCGTTGTGGAATCACAATCTGAATCTACAGAAGTATCTGATATTTTGCGAAAAACTAATGTTATGTATAGGCATTTGGTGTTTAAGGAGAATTTTACCGATATTGAAGTTGAAATGGACTATCAAAGAAATTATGCGCTTAAGCACATCGAGTATCATAGGTTAAGTGGGATTGTTCATTTCGCTTCACTCTACAACGTTTATGATCTAAGCTTCTTCGACGAGATAAGGGCCATCGAGTATGTTTTCCCCTCTTTCGATATAATTTTTCTTTTAACATGTAGATATAAAGTGTTTAATAACATATAAACATCTCCATAACTTTTAATTCATTGTTTGCCTATTTAACACATAAAACTAATACTTGTCAATACACCCTCAAACCTACCGAATTGTTTTATTTAAAAAATATATTATTTATTAAAAAAATACTTTTGTATTAATAGTCAATATATAATTATCTTATGATTTTTCAGAAAAAAAGGTACTAACCATGTACCCTGGTTATGCATAGGCATTTGGGTACGTCTTAATCAGTCAACCGTCAACCGTGATAAAACCGTTCAACACTTTAACGTACTATACACTTATTTTCTAGAGATTTATTTATGAATTTTTTTTAGTCTTTGAATACGTTTTCTAGCACATCTAAAATTGAACTATTGAACTTATAGATGATTGAAATTTTGGATGTAGGGTGTTTGGGACATGGCCAATGGCATTTTTATCAGCAAATAGACAAAGAGTGAGAATTGAGGGGCCAGTTTGTGACTCTTCAGAAGTTATAGGGTGGCATTTGAAAAGTTTGAACAACTCGGCAGATGATACGACCCGGTCACCTGTTCATATCTCCACCGTTGGATTCAACAGTTCCATTCTGTGGGACCCGGAAAGATGGGGTCGCCTTACGTCTGCTCAGCACACCTCTCAGGTAAGTTACCGATTTATATGGTAAAAGAACCAAAACCTGATGAGAAAATCCTAAACGTAAAACATTGGAGACGGTTGAATGTAATATGTTATAACCTTAAAAGTCATAATAAATGGTAAGTTGTAAGTTATTAAAAAAAGAGTAAACTGCCATTTTGGTCTCTGTGGTTTGGGCACTTTTGCCATTTTAGTCCAAATCTCAAACTTTTTAAATCTGGGTCCCTGTTGTTTCACTTTTATTGCTATTTTAGTCCAAAATTAAGAGTAAATTGCCATTTTGGTCCATGTGGTGTCACTTTTATTGCCATTTTAGTCCAAATCTCAAACTTTTTGGAACAGTAAAAAAAGGGGGATTTTGAATTTTGGACTAAAATGGCAATAAAGATGAAACCACAGGGACCCAGATTTAAAAAGTTTGAAATTTGGACTAAAATGACAAAAATGCCCAAACCACAGGGACCAAAATGGCAGTTTACTCTAAAAAAAAATAGAATTGTTAACATTTCACATAAGACACAAACGTTTATATCTGATACGAGTGGCTATATCCTCAAACCCAATGAATACTGTGTAAAAAGTACTCAACAGGTATGGGACGTAATTTTATAGTCAATATAGGATTGAGATTACCAAAACTCGTCACATGTATGATCATGGATGATCGATTGTCAACCCTTTACCGATTGTTCCAATACCATACAATTACATATAACCCCCTATTAATTAGAAAAGAAAAAGAAGCCCCTCTAAACTTCACATTGTATTAAAATTTACCACATGTTAATGAAAATAATATATTTTGCAGAATTCTATAAAATTTGTTAAAGAAGAAGTCCTTGAGGAGGAGACCAAATTGAAGGGGATCCCACAAGATGGTTGTTCCAAGATTATGCTATGGAATCTTCATATACCAAGAGTAATTAAAGGTTAATTAGGAAACCAAACACAAATGCATTGTAATTCACTCCACGTTTTGCTATTAAAATGTAGTTTTTGGTTGATTTAATAAATATAATTCAGTTTTGTTTTTCGGTTAATGTAGGTTTTGGCTGATTTAATAAATATATTCATTTTTGTTTTTTGGTTACTAAATATGGAACTTTTTTTTACCATAAATCTATAAAATATTAATAAAACTAGTACCTTGAACATGAATATGATTATCGTTACCTTACACGTATCGTATATAAATATAAACTATATTGTATATCAATTTAAACTATGATTACATTTATGGATGTGTGTTAACTATATACGAATACGACTAAATGTGTTATGATTAGGGTAACAAGTTCGATAAAAAACGGGTTGACATGTTAATGACACGATTAATAAACGTGTTTAAATGGGTTCATTCCGATTAACCTGTTTATAACATGCATAACATATTTTGTCTTAAAATAGGTTATTAAATCGACACAACACATTTAGGACTTGTTTATAAAAAATGTAGTTAAATGAATAACTAAATATATAAAACAGACATGGATTGTAAATTTGGTAATTTTTTTGGTTACCACATGTGTGCTTTATTAGGCCATGAGGTGTACTCTAACATCTAGAGTGTTAACAATGACATGACATGTTAACTAGCATTGCAAACCACTCACTCTTTGTGTTAAAGTGCATTAAATGAGTTATGTGTTAACATGTTAACCCAATGTTAAGAGATTGAATTAATTATTATTTTCTTTTTTAGACAAAAACCCAATGTTAAAGTGCATTAAATGAGTTATGTGTTAACATGTTAAACCATTTCCTTAGAGTGGGACAAAGTGAAATGAGGAAAAAAAGTTGATGTGTCATATAGGTAGAGTTAAGTTAGGTTAAAGTATACCCAAATGCCTTATTTTTTTTAACCGTGTTCAGCAAGTCGTGTAAATATTCATCTTATACTAGTCATGTCATTTGTATTATTAAACTACATATATCTTTTTTGTTATTGATGTGGTTACATTTAACCGTATAATCCTTACTAAATATGTTAGTGTTAATTTTTTTAACACAAATGACACATTTAGTTAAATACATCTTACTTAGAGTCAATAGTCATATTAAACGTGTGGAACATGACCTTTTGAACAACATGACACATTTTGCCCGCTTTAAGTAGAAGGGTAAATCATTAGTAACATATAACAAACTCATAAACTAATGCACTATACCAATCAATTTTATAATTTGGTTGGTGGGTTGGTGTTGTATGAGGTTAGAAGACAGAGAAACAACATTTAACATTGTAAAAGAAAAATCTTTGGGTCGAGAATGTTAACATGAAAATTCTAGGAGCATATTTCTTACTCAAGCGGATTCAACAACGAAATTCTTAACTTCATGAATCATGATACAAGTTTTACCACTAGATTGAGACACAACATGTTGAAATTAATTTAGAAGACCAAGAGGGACCAGTAGTGCAAGGTATATGAACATATTTCTAGGCAAAAGTAAGCAATCCAACTATCAACTAAGGACGAAACGATGAGAAGAACATCATCTAAAGCGCCACAATGTAGCGCACAATGTGTGCGATAGCATTAAAGTGAGGTTATCAAGAATCATACGTGCAAAGACAAACATGTTGAACAACGTACGTTCAGGGCCGGCTCAATCATTTTGGTGGCCTAAGGCGAAGTAAAATCTTGTGGCTTTTTTCCCAAAAAAATGTATGTAATTGAAAGTTAAACTTGAAGGGCCCAAGTGTAATTATTTGAAAGATTGTGTTAAAATTTAAAAACAAGAAAAAAAATGGTGAACCAGGGTTTCAAACTCGGGTCTCACCAACATCCATACATACACAAAACCACTACACTACTAACCATCAATTTGTTGTTAACCCACACCCTAAATCTTTTATAAATGGACTGTGGTTTCATCAAATTGTGGAGGTCCTATAGTTTTGGTGGCCCAAGGCCCAAGCCTTATTAGGCTTACCCTGGTACGTTATGCGGAGACGTATAAACCTAAGATACATTCCAAAGTTGTAACGCCCCAAAACTCCAAATGTTATATATTCGCAATATGTCCTTATGTGTTATATTATGGGATAAATAACTAGGCTATTTAACCTAGTTAAGGGTATGGTCAAAAGTATTAAAAGATGGAAGTAGTGCACGTTATGTTTTAAAGGCAAACCCGAGGGGCTAAAGTGGAACAGATGAAAGTTGATAACTAATTAAAAAGGTCTATACAAACACACAAACACACATACGTGCGTGTTCTTGAAGCTTCAGGAGCTCTCAAGAGCTCCAAACCCTAATTCAACTAAATCACCAAATTGAAGGGTGAATCGAAGCCTAAATTCAAGAAGGAACACGGATTAATGATCACCTTCACGAGGGGATCATAAGGTATGTCTTAAATCTAAGATTTGTGATCATGTGTGAAGTGGGTTATGTTCAAATCCGTGAGTTGATATGAAATTAATCATGTAGAAGGGTTAGGATCATCGTATAGAACATGTGGTACGTATGGTTTGTGTTAATTTGATGGTTAGAGATGAAACCCGTTAGTTAGGGTGAAGATAATGACTAGAATCACCACCTATGTAAAAGTCTTGTTGAAAGATTGATGTATTATGTGGGTATGATGAATTCTTGTTAGATGAATTAGGAGAAATATGATGATGATATGGTTGATGTTTATTTGGGAATGATACATGATGATTAGTAGTAGGTTTTGATGGGTTATGTATGAGTTTAGAAGAATTATGCATGAATTAGTTGTACGTTATGCTTAAAAGGTAGTACACACACTAAGCGTATGATAAAATGTATATAGTGTTGTCCGTATAGTCGACTATGATGTTACGAGTATATGATGATAATTCGATAGTTAAATATGGTTAATAGTTGACTCTTGAGAGTCAACTAAGTATAAGAAACATGATTTGACTCGTTGTCGTAAAGGTGGGATTATAGGAAGTCGTTTGGTACATGTTATGTTAATATGCGTTAATTGTGATTACATGATGAATTACATGAGTTGAAAGGATATGAAGTTGATTATATGTTTTATGTTTGTTAGAAATAACTAATGAAAGTTAAGTGTGAAATATGCGATTGATGTGATTGTTAACATGTACAAATGAGTATGCTAATAAGAGCGTGATTTCGATGAAATGAAAGCATAGGAATCACGTCGAGACGGGCTCAAGCATGAGGTGTTAACGGGTCAAGAAGAGGCAAGGAATCGGATACGAGCACGGACGCATAAGGTAAGTGATTTCCGTAATCACTTCTTAGTTCGATTAAGTAATAAAGTGTTTTAATTAATTAAACATGATGTTTGAGGTCAAATATGTGTTGAAGTCTTTCGTCGTAAATGATGGGATTAAAGTTGACCAAAATGCCCTTGATGGGTATTTTGGGCAAACGATCTTAAAAGTAGTTTAGAAACAAGTTATTCGATTAGTGTAATGTTTTGGACAAGTATGGAAGTGGGGAGTATGGTTTTGTTAGTCATAGACCAATTAATGCGCGAATACCCTTAACGGGTCAAAATAAGCATATGAACGATAATGTGTTAAGAGGATGCAAGACATCCAAGAATTTAGTAATTTATGATAGACGTCACTGATATTATTAGGTTTATAAGAGGTTATGGTAAAACAAACAAGTTATGTTGATGAATGCATGAACGGGTCGAAATTTGGCAAGAGGGTAATAAGCCGAAGAGTTAAAAGTCTGAAATTTTATTATGTCGGATGTTGGATTTTAACTCCATTAGATGGAGAATTAAATTACGGACGTATATGAAAAAGAATCGGGTAAAACGGATAAAAAACGAGAGAGTTATGCTTGTTTCCGTGAAACCGGATCGTGCTGGGAATATGCAGCAACCAGCTGCACACATTCTGTCGATTTGAGGGCGTCGCGCGACGCGAAGGGGGGTCGCGCGACGCGACGGGCTATGTTTCTCCGAAAATTGTTTTCGTATCTCGTTTTGTCTTGGGAACTCGCTTAAACGCGTTTTAAGTTGCGTATGACTATTTTAAATTACGTTTTTATAAGATTAAGTGTATGCTTAGGTGTAGATAGGTATGTACGTATGTATATATGTATAATGTCATGATTGTACGCAATGGTGTAGATATGCGCATATGCCGATATGTATATAATGATGTAGACGTATATATATGTAGATATGCATGTCGGTTGGCTTGTATGTGTGTGAGTACGTATGCAAGTAAGTATGTATGCATGTGTGTACATATGTATGTATGGAGATAATATGTATGAAGTTTAGGTATGTGTGTAAATCATTCAGCATGATTAAGTTTTACGTTGTTATTCGTATACCTGGTGTTTTAGGTGTAATGCAGGTACAGTAACGAAGGCTCACCAGAGGTGAGGTACACAGAGGGAACGTTTAATCTAAAGGAATAATGGAACGGAAATAATCCAAGGCTAAGTATCGTTTATATTGATAACCTATTAATGTCTTGTATGTATTTGGTGAGTGCAGGTTGTTCGAGCCAGATTATCATATTGAAGAGGAGAGATCCAAGATCGAGTCACCAGATAGATTGTACGGGATTGTTGAGTACGTATACAAAATTCCCCAACACAATATGCTTTGATAGGATCATACATTCGTTTATGTCAACTCACTAGTGTGATTCATTATTCGGTTTCTTAACTTCTTAAAAGGTTATGTTATGTGAATGTGCTTATCCATCCATCCCAGCCAAAGTAATTCTAAATCAAGTTTTTTCCTCAAGATTTTGTATCTTTTTAGTTCACATACATTAACTGTCTAAATAAAAATAAAGAAAAAAAGTGAAAATTAACGAAAAGAATTATATTATGTCTAGTTTTATGATTCATGTAACTGATTTTGTTAAAAATAAAATAAGTATCAAATATACATTTATAGATCGAAGTTGTCTTGATACATAAAGGTGAGTTGGATCATACAAAGCACATTATTGGAATCTGAGTACCGAAAAAGATTGGAAAAGAAACAGAAAAAGGACAATGAAATAAAAGGTAAGTCATTTGTCATTTTGCTTCAGTGTGTGTGGAAACGAAGAATAAAAGAAAATCTCCCTGCAGGTTAAAAGACCACCATATGGGCCCAACACTTTACTTGGGAGCAATTAAGAAAATATATTTTCCGACCACAACAACTGTATTTTCCTTGAAATTGTTTAGAAACCAACAATACCTTTCATTCTCATCCAAAGTCTAATGAATATATCATATTATCTTGAAAAGAAAGATGATATACATCCTTATTCCCTTCTTGTCAATGTATGATAACTCAAGATCAACAGTATACTAAACATATGTTGAAATGGCGTGATGTTGTCCACCTTAGACCACCCGTAATAGAAATGTGAAATGGCGTGATGTTGTCACTTGACGCCCAAATACGCTGGCCACAATGCACCCAAGAGCATGATTCGCAAAAAATAAAAATAAAAAAAAATCGAAAGGCCTGTTTAATAAAACGCCGGGGAACTTGTGAGTTGGCCAATAGAGCCGTTGGGGGCAACGGTCAAATTTAAAATAAAAAACTGCAATATCTATATATATTGCTGGACCTACAAAAGAACAGATGATATCTAAAAGCCAAAACGTAATTTACTGATCAATAAATAAGCAAAAGATTAAATCAGTCTCTCCCAAAAAAATAGTGAATCTTGAACACCTATTCAGAACATCTGTTTAAGAGCATTGCTAACATCTGATTAAGTCTTGGAACCGTTGTTCAAGAGTACCAACATCTGTTGATGGCTATCATATGTTGAAGACCAAAACCCTGATCAAGCCACATGTCTGGTGAAGAAAACCAAACATCTGTTAGGCCAAACGGATGTTTGGATAACTGCAACATAGGATAGTTTAGATAGTGGTTTTCAATGTAACAGTATTTATCTTATTAGTGTTTAGTATAGTCTAGATCCGATGATCGGATTTGCTTAGATGTTTGTAAACATCTGAGAATCTTTTCTGTTAGAATTGTTAGATGTCACTATCAGGGTAACGTCAAACAATAACCGTACAGAGCTTCCATACTTATTATAAATAGATTACACCTGTTAGTGATCTATTAATTACACACCTAACATTTTCTCTTGTATGAACTGATTTGTTTATGTGATCAGCCGGGGGGGGGGGGGGGGTCTGTAGAGTCAATCGATTTGTAAAACATTTGAATCTTTTATGATTAATGAAAAATAATCGTTGTTGATGACTTCCAGTTTGTGAATATTATTGTGATAATCAATATTTGTTAGCAAACAAATAAACTCAGTTTCTAACATAAATACACACTCATAATCACACCTCTCATTCGAACAAACATATACCCACACCAAATACATAAAAATGGATTCTACCACTTCTTCCTCATCCATTTTAAATTATTATTACAAAGAGTTTTTAGCCGATTATGGTGACACGACCGACGAGGAGGTCTAGCAAGAGGAGGTTACGAGTGCGTGTCAGCTTGCGGCAAGGTATATGAAACATGTTAGTGAATCTCCACACTCGATTTGCAAAGAGAATATACGAAACGAGACCGAATTGCGGCGAACGCTCGTTTGATAAAAGAAACTTTGACGAACGCCGACATACGCAAACCCAAATATATTTGGGCGTCGTTACCGGATGAGTAAACGTTTATTTCTACGCATTACCAGGGATTTGGAAAACAAGTTTGATTACTTTAAACAAATCCCGGATGCGAGAGGGACGCTTGGATTTACAACTATTCAAAAGTGTACTTCAGTGATACGCGTGCTTGCCTACGGAAATACGACCGACATCAATGACGAGTATTTAATGACATAAACGTTTACGAACAGAACCATCGGTTATTCTTCAAGCGGTTGCTTCATACGACCTTTGGGTTTGGTCGGTCTACTTTGGTGTGGCCAGGTCATGCAATGACATAAATGTTTTCGAACAGTTGCCTGTGCTAGAGGATTTCATTTCTGGTACAGCAACAAAGGCTCCTTTTTGGGCTAATGAAAACTATTACCCACACGGATACTATTTGAGTGATGGAATATATCCGCAATATTCGATTATTGTGAAGACGCTTAGCGACCCGATCGATGAAAAAAGAGAACATTTAAAGAAAATTCAAGAGTCTGCGCGGAAGGAAAATGAGAGATACTTTGGGGTTTTTCAACAGCGTTGGCATTATTGAGAAATCCTTGTTGTGCATGGACCAAAGTAAAAATGAGAGAGGCTATGTATGTTTGTATAATCATGCATAATATGATATTAGAAGATGAAGGAAAAACAACATGTCAAAAATATATATCGGACGACGTTCAGCAATATCTCAAGCAACAATGGTTGAAAGAGTATCACATGCGTTCCCATATAGCACATTGCGGGTTAGCGTTGGATTTGGTCCAACATGCATGGTCGGTTCAGTATATTCCAAACAAGGATGAAGAAAAAGGGGAAGATGAAGACGAGTATGACGAAAGCGAAGATGAAAATTAAGACGAATAGTATAATTTGTGTGTTTTTAATATTATTTAATTTAATTTTTTTATTTTATGCAATATTATTAGATGTATTTTCCAAAAAAAAGAAATAAAAAAGAAATAATTGAGTAATCATTGTAAGGGACATTATGGGGGCATTATACCACTACACAATTTCAAACTTCAAGCCCTATAATGCCCCTTGTTAACTCGGACGCCACGTGACGAATCATGCCCAAAGAAATGCCTTGAACTTCAAGCTCCACTACATAGATTCTTATGAGCTACCGATGGAGTTAACGAATCTACAATCAGAGGTGTACACAAGTCGAGCTGCTCATGAGCTACTTAAGATTGTTCGTTGAAAACTCGAATCAAACTGGATTTTAACAAGCTCGGATCTAAAACTAAATTTGTTTAAGTTGATCATTAAACTAAGTTACCTAAAATCACAAGAAGTATAATTAAATAAATTTCAACACACACCTTTCTAGTGGGAAAAGGTCCACAAACAAATGCATATAATAGTCATGAACATGTTTTAATATATTTCATTCAGATTCCAATAATTGGTTGTCCAAGTGCAACATAAAATTCTTCCTGAAGTAAAACCTTTAATAAAAAGGAGTAATAAAGGAAACAAAAACTTAACATGTAACCAAACAACCTTTCAATAACTAGAAGAAGAAAACATCTAAAAGCCTTCAATTCTTAAATCATGATATAATCTTAACCTTTTTAGCTTCTCGGACTTCATTATCTTCATCATCATCGACCCCATCTTTACTTTCCTCTTCTTCTATCTTCTTACGTTTCAAAAACTTCACAAGCCCTTCCAACACAACATCCACATCGTCCGATTTCAAGAGTTCCTCGGCCACCTCCGCTGGTGTAACGTTCTTGCATTTGATAAGCTCTTTGATTTCCCTAAATCGCCAATCTTGGCCGTCATGGATATTGAGGTAGTTAGCAGCTAGCGTGTCGAACCCATCAACCGTCAAGTAAGACATGTGAATGTGCACATCCATCCGCCCTGGTCGAAGCAATGCTGAGTCTAGTCGTTCCTTGTGGTTCGTCGTGAATATTATAATTCGTTCGTCGCCACAACTCGACCATAACCCATCTATGAAATTCAAAAGCCCAGATAGAGAAAACTGCAAAAATATTGAAATTTGAAACAAAATTAGAGAGCAACAATAAGGGTGGAATAGTAAAGGTCACAAGAGAATGGAGAAAAACCATGGGATCACGAGTGGTTTTAACTTCCGGAAACTTAGACATAACTTCCGAAAACTTAGACACAACCGGCCCCTTTCGGTCCGGCAACTGAAGGCTACAATCAATATCTTCAATCACCAAAATCGACCGGTTCGATGTTCTCAACAACAGGTTCTTCAAACTCGAATCACTTCCAACACACGACAGCTGCAAGTCATACACATCAAACTTCATGTAATTAGCTATAGCAGCTATCAAACTCGACTTCCCGGTCCCAGGCGGACCATACAACAAGTACCCTCTCTTCCACACCTTCCCTACTTTTTTATAAAGCTCCTTCCTCTTCACAAACAAATCCAAATCATCAACAATCGCCTTCTTCATCTTCGGATCCATCGCCAACGTCTCAAACGTCGACGGGTGGTCCAGATTCACCGATTCTATGTATCCGCCTGGTCCGCCACCATACGCAGACGATTGCAGGTTATAAAGCTTCACCACTTTTTTCTGGTTTTGGAGTTCTTTCGATCTTTGTAATATCCATGGCAAGTAGCAACTTATTATCATTTCTTTATATTTTTTCTCGAATTTTAGCTCGATATATTTTCTCTCCGCGGCCCAGATGTTGTGGCCGGGATAATCGAAGTCGCCGCGGTCACCGCCACCTCCTCCGCCGCGCCTGTTCTGTTGCTGCTGACGGACGTACGTCCATGTCACCGGAACTCCTTCGTACGAATCCGCTATCGTCTCTGAGTCCGCAAACTTTACATTGATGTGGTTTTCTTTAGCTGATTTTGTGATCCTATGAAAGATTCATCACATAATATATTCAGAACAAAAAAATTAAAACTACTAACTCGAACGCCCATACTGGGTATAGGTAGGCGTTCGAGTTAGCAGTACAAAAAAAAATATATAAAACTGTTAACTCATACCCTTACCACTTCACCGGCCGGTGTTAGACATACGGCGGATAGGTGGGTGGGTGAGTTATCACATAATATCTTCAAGAAAAAAAAAAAAAAAATTAAAACTACTAACTTGAACACCCACCCTTGGTATAGGTAGGCGTTCAGGTTAGCAGTACAAAAAAAATATATAAAACTGTTAACTCACACCCTTACCACTCACCGGCCGGTGTTAGACATACGGCGGGTGGGTGGGTGAGTTAGCAGTATTATAAAAAATTTAAAGAACCGCTAAACTCACACACCCACTCGCACCTATAAAAAATTAAAAACCGTTATCTCATACACTCATTCTTACCAGCTGGGTGTGTGAGTTAGCGGTATTAAGGAAAATTAAAACAACTAAATGGGAATCTATTATTGTTACCGGAGGCGTTCGGACTCGGTGTTGATTCTGGAACAGAGGAAGGCTTCGACGGCGTCATACATCTGGTTTGAGGTGATGCCGTCTTTCTCCTCGAAGACGAGAGTGAGTTTGGAAGATTTTGGTTTCCAGTAGAAGCGGAAGGTGTCGATGATGTATCGCCGGAGCTCTCTAGGGAAGAGCTGGTCGAACATTGTACGGAAGAGCATGATGGAGGTTGACATGGAGGCATACGCCGATAGCAGAGACGATGGTGTCGGCATGTCCGGGAAAGTTCGAGCTGCCATTAGTGGTGGGTTGGTTTTTGCAAAAAGAAACAGGGGAATGTGGGGAATGTGTAGAATGACGTGTATTTATTGGTGTAACATCTTGTAAATTGCCACGATATTACACTTTTATTTTGTGAGTCATTGATAATGTTTCTTTTTATTACATAAAACTATGGGGTGCGGAGAGACTTGAATTGAGGGCATTGCTTGCCTCGTGGCAGTGTGAGCTCCACCAGTTCACATCCGAAAAATGGGGTGTGGTAGCGGTGTGGCCAGGCCAGTTTGGGTTGCCATGTGGTTTTTTTTAGAGTTGACAATTATATAAAATAACGCAATGGCTACCCCCAAACGGCTACATCGACCGAGTCAATCAAAACCAGTCATGTCAGACTCCCCCCCCCCCCCCCCCGGCCCCATGCTAGACTCAATCCTCACGCCAGCGAGGCAACGTCATGGCCAACGCTAGCCTGGTGTGGTCCAGCCAGCGTTGCTTAGCAACCGCCACCACAACCCACGCCCCACACTCCATGATCTAAAGTGTTTGTAATATACTTTATAATATAACATTTACACCCCATTCTTTAATATAATTTTATATAATTTAACTAAAATTCAGAATTCTATAAAATTTACTTATGTTTTAAACACTACCAACATCCCATCTTCTCTGTATATCTATCATTCGTTTTATTATTATTTCTCTTTATATTCATCAGAGTGTGATGAAAAGTGAGATGGAGTGTGAAATGTGAATGCTCTTATTATTTGAGAATTCAATAAAATCTACATTTTTATGCATCATGTGACTAAAACTCGTAAGGAATTGAAAAAGAATATCACTATGTACACACTTTGATGTAGGTTGTTCATGAGCCAAGGCGAATCGAGCGTACCTTTGCTCGTGTTTGGATCGTTTACAAACCGAACATAGCGGCTCATTTGAATCCGAGCCTCAAATCAAGCGAGCATTTTTCGAGCAGTAAATATTCCGAGAGAGCGTCGAGCGAAGTTCGAGCGATTTAGACAACCGTGTCGTCCGATTTAAATTTGCTAAGAGTGATAGTAACAATGTTGGTGTCGCAACCCCCGATCCCTGATTCCTCGGGAACGAGCGGCCGTGAGCCAGTTTCGGTGGTATCGCTTGTTTATTCAATTTGGCAGCGGAATTTACATCAGGAACGTAGTTAGAAAATATTTTATCAGAGTAAAATACCATGCTTTTAATATATTAAACATATGAGAAAAATCCCAAGTTTAAGTACACATATTTTCATAGGGAAAAAACCCTATTTTATTTAATAAAAAAAACATGTATTTTGTTTAGGTAACTTTATTGCCACTTTTCCAAGCCTTCAGTGCTGTCCAGCTGGCTTCTAATTGGCTTTCACATTTTGTTACCTGAAACGCGTTTTAAAAATATTTTGTCAGTGGAAAATACTAGTGAGTGAATCCCAGTTCAATCAAGTTTAAATAAAACAAACCATTGTACAGTATTGAGGGCGATCTCGCAATTATATTTGTTTCCAAGTTATACTAATTATCACCCGCGGTACTGTCAAACCCGACTTGTGGAAAAGTTACTCCTCGCAAGGCAATAACTAATTTTGTATACAAAACCCCAACATACCAACGATAATTGTATTCTTACAAATACTCAATCACTGTTTAATATATAATTATTTGTGTGAGGTTTTGTAAAAACAGTTAACAAAAAGGAGATTACTCACATTGCTGTCTTAGATTATCCTTTAGGGTTTCCTGGTGACAATCTATAATTTACACAAATGCACACGTGTTAGTATAATAACCTATTTTAACATTAGTAATACCCTCCCCGAGACGGCATTCCAACGACTACGTCGGGCAGAACCACGACAGCCGTTACGGAACCCTAGATCAATCGGGCAGCGTATCTAATACGTATCCAGGGGTTATGATACTTACAACGTAGCAGAACTTCGTTATTTAGGGGGATATAATACCCGAGTATAGCTTATACTATCAGAAAATTCAAGATTTAGAAAGGAAATGAATGAGCAGACTGAAGATCCGATGCCCTCTACTTATAGGACCTGTTTTTGACTTTTACGCGGCCCGCGTAAGGTAAGACAACGGGCTACGCGGCCCGCGTCAAAGGGGGTCAATGGCGTAGCTGATCCGGGTCAGCATATAGGGTCGACGGGTGTTGGGCCACGTGGCGGCCCAGGGTTTCGCCAGCTTTCACCTTGTCGCGGCCCGCGTAAAGCTTAAGGGGTGGCTTACGCGACCCGCCAGAACTCCATTTTTCTTGTTTTTTATTTATTATAAATGATATTTTATATTTTGGGCTCGGTTTTCACCTACGGGGTGTATTTTACGACATATAGGGGTATTTTAAAATATATTAGGGTGTCGGAAAAATATTCGGGAGGGTTTTTATATCCTCCCCACCTTATTTTAGAGCTTGTCCTCGAGGTCTACTGGAACAGGTGTGGGTATTTCCTTTGCATTTCTGATTCAAGCTCCCATATGTACTCTGGTCCTCTTTTGGAGTCCCATTTCACTTTGACCAGAACTAATCTCTTATGCTTGAGGTTCTTAACTTTCCTGTCTTCAATCTGTAGAGGCCTTTCTATAAACTTAAGTTGTTCATTTACCTCTATATCCTTAAGAGGTACTACAAGTGATTCATCGGCTAAGCATTTCTTGAGATTAGATACATGAAATACATCATGTATCCCTGCCATTTTCTCTGGCAGTTGTAGCTGATAGGCTACAGGTCCTATTCTTATAATAATCTTGAAAGGTCCAACATACCTAGGACTTAGCTTTCCCTTTTTTATGAATCTTACCACTCCTTTCCAATTAGAGACTTTTAACAATACTTGGTCCCCTACTTGAAATTCCAATGGTTTCTGTCTGTTGTCCGCATAGCTTTTCTGTCGATCACGTGCTGCTTTCAGCCATTCTTTGACTTGAATGATCTTGTCGGTTGTCTCCTGCACTATCTCAGGTCCAGATAGTTGTTTTTCCCCAATTTCTGCCCAACAGACTGGGGTTCGGCACTTTCGTCCATAAAGTGCTTCGAATGGTGCAGCATTGATACTTGTGTGATAACTATTATTATAAGAAAATTCTATTAAGGGTAAGTGATCGTCCCAATTACCTCCGAAATCAATTACACAAGCTCTAAGCATATCTTCCATTGTCTGAATTGTCCTTTCGCTTTGTCCGTCCGTTTGAGGATGATAAGCGGTGCTTAGATTTAACTTGGTTCCCATGGCTTTTTGGAAACTTGTCCAAAAATGAGAGGTAAAATGACCATCTCTGTCAGAAACAATTGATAAAGGAATTCCATGTAAAGAAACTATTTCATTTACATATAATTTAGCTAACTGTTCTATACTGAAAGTTTCCTTCATTGGTAGGAAATGAGCTGACTTGGTTAGTCTATCTACAATTACCCAGATTGTATCATTACTTTTCCTTGTTTTAGGTAATTTGGTAACAAAATCCATTGTTATCAATTCCCATTTCCACACTGACATTTCTAACTGTTGCAGCAATCCTGAGGGTTTCTGATGTTCAGCTTTAACTTGGGAACAAGTTAAACATTTAGAAACATAAGCTGCTATGTCTTTCTTCATTCCTATTGTCACGGCCCACGACCCGGTTTGACCTGTTTCAGGAGCCGCGAGACAGAAATACTGCGGTATTTAATTAATTGAGTTTGACAGCGGAAGTTTTCATCAGGATCTTTTAAAATGTAAATATTTCCCGATTATTTTATTTATCAATTCGGGATAAACCCGGTAATTTACAATAGTTTGTTTTCACAACGAAATCTTTTATTTTTACAAAACATGTTTCTTTATTTTATACTGAGCCACTTCCTTGAGCTTGTAGTGCTATATGGCACTTTTCCTGATTCATAATAGGTCACCTGAAACATGTTTGAAAAAGGTTTTGTCAGCGGGAAATACTGAGTGAATCATTCTATTTTGCATAATGATGCATAGTTATTAATTACAGCATAAGAGCGATTACAATGGCTTCTATCTTATTTTTATCTGGCATTCTGTCACAATGGTGACATGTCACAATGGTGACGATGGTCATACCACTATTTAGATCAATGAACCTAAATAGTGATGATTATCCCTGTAGGTCAATGAACCTAACAGTGATTATCCCGAGTAGGTCAATGAACCTAACTGGGAGAAAATTAGTAATGTGCACAATACCCCACTAACCAGTAATTCAAGATATCCACGACTTAGTCCCTGTAATTATAATCTTGAAAATAATTTGAGGTATTGTAAAAATAGTTGATAAAAAGAGAATGACTCACAAACTGTGAGAAAAACATGATTTTGTAAATAGATTTGATAAAAAGAGAGAATGACTCACAAACTGTGAGAAAAGGAGAATGACTCACATTGCAGATTTATACGGGCAGAGCCTAGCCTACTGATTAGCCTTTTATCCTAATTTCAATAACAAGCACACAATTTGGGGTCAGTAATCAATCCAGCATTTACGATAACTCACGAGATCAAATTCTCACAATGAACGACAAAGTGCAATACTTCATCCATCGAATTAACGATGATCCGTTGAATTAACAACGAACGACAAAGTACAATACTTTATCCATCGAATTAACGATGATCCGTCAAATTAATGACGAATGATAAAGTATAACCCTAATGTGGGCGGCACTTAAACATTCATTGGATATATTGATCGATCGGACAATGAATCGTAGCAGCGATTGTGCTAATACCCTGATTGCGGCATCAATTAGGGACCTGTGTGTGTTAATTGAAGTATACAGAGCATAACTCCGTGTAGAATTGGAATTTCTTCGTCGTTTTTGTGCCACAATTCAAGTCCCAAACCAACCTATTTATACTGAAAATTTTACCCCGTCGCGTAGCGCGACTGCCTACCCCTTAGTCGTCGCGCTACGCGACTGCCAACCTATATTCATAGGGTAGCTACGTGCATGGGTAGGCTTGCTGAGTTGGTAGATTTCGAAAATTTGATTTCTACAGCTCACAATTTGGATAATCGTCAATAGGGTTTAACCCCCCTTGAGTTTTAGGGGCCCTAATCCTGATTCTGAAAATTCTGAAAATTTTAGGGTTTGTTCAGAATCACTTGGGTGTCTCAATTAGGGTTTCCTTTTGGACTAATTAATTTAATAATTATGACTTTTGATGAGAGTTGTTACATTCTCCCCAACTTAATAAAATCTCGTCCTCGAGATTTACTGGAATAATTGAGGATACATTGTCTTCCTTTTGAATTCCAGTTCCCAAATATATTAGGATCCTGTCTTTGAATCCTACTTTACTTAACACTATTTATTTACCTTTATATCTTGGAAAGGTACTACCAAAATTCACCTGATAGACATTTCTTGAGATTGTATACATGAAATATATCATGTATTCCAACTAACCTTCCTGGTAGTTGTAAACTATAAGTAATTGTTCCTATACATTGGATTACTAGAAATGATCCTACGTATCTTTGGACTTTGTTTTCCTTTATTACTCCTTTCCAAGGAGATACTTTTAATAGTATTTTGTCTCCCACTCGAACTCCAACGGCTTTTATCTATTATCTGCATAATTCTTATGACTATCTCTTGCCGTTTTCAGCCTTTCCCTTGTGATACTGAATATCACAGTCGTAGTCACTTAGGATTTTCATTCATCTCCTTTGCCTCAAATTCTTTTTGCCTAAAAATATATATATCTTAAATTCTTATAATCCATATAGATAGTACCCTTACTTTCATACGGATAATGTCTCCAAATCTTAAGGCAAAAATTATGGTTCTTAATTCTAACTCATGAGTGATATAGTTCTTTTGTACCTTTTTCAATTGTCTTGATGTATATGCAATTACCTTTTTGCATTGTATTAACATACTTCCAAATTCTAACTTTGAAACTTCACCATATACTTTAAAATCTTCTGTTCCTTGGTTAGGATTGTAGTATTGGTTAACTTCTGTTTCAAGATACTTAAAGGTTTCTTCTTGTTTAGGTCCGTAATCAAACTTAACTGTTTTACAGGTTAACTTAGTTAATGGTACAGCTATCTTGGAAAAATCCTTAATAAACTGTCTATAATACTAAACCTACAAAATTCCTAATTTCCATTGCTGATTGCAGAATCTTTCATTTGGTAATTACTGCTATCTTAGCAAGATCTAAGTGAATACCTTCATGATTCACCATATGACCTAAAATTGCACTTCTAGCAGCCAAAATTCATTCTTCGAAAATTTGGCGTAAAGCTTTTCTTTTCTTAACAAAGTTAAGAGTACATGCCAGTGCTGTCAATGTTCTTTCCTACTTTTGTAATAAATAAGTATATTATCTATGAAGACAATTACCAATTTATCCAAATAGAGTTTACAGACCCTATTTATCATGTCCATGAATGCTGCAGGTGCATTCGTTAATCCGAATGGCATGATTGTAAACTCGTAATAACCATACCTAATTCTGAAAATAGTCTTAGGTACATCTTCCTCTGATACTTGTAACATATGTCGATTTTAGAAAAATATCTATTTCCCTGGAATTGATCGAATAGATCATTAATTCTAAGTAATGAGTATTGATTCTTAATTATAACCTTATTCAATTTCCTATAATCAATACACATTCTTATCGAACCATACTTTTTCTTAACAACCAATATTGTGCTAACCGATAAGGTTCCCTGGCTTATCGGTAAAATTCCTGGAATTGTTAAATCCTAAATTCTATCTTCATATCTGGTGGTAATCCAGGTAAATCTTCTGGAAATACATCTGGTTATTCTGAAACTACAGAAATTTCCTTAAATTCTGTATCTTTAGTATTAATGATTACTAAAATCATATATACTATTCCTTGCTTTCGTTCATAATTAGCAATTTCCATTACTGATATGAACTTCATAGGCTTACATGGTTTATCTCCTGTAATCATAATTACTTCTCCGATGGTTGATTGAATTTCTAAGAAATTCTGATCACAGATAATGATCACAACATCGAATTCAACTAATTTCATAAATAATAGAATTGCAGAAAACTTATAACTTATTTCTATGTTCTGCATAACCTTATTTATTTTAACTGAATTCCCATCTGCCGTTTCTAATATAGAAATTTATCTAATGCTGGTTAACGGTAAGTTAAGAGTTTGGCAGAGTAAAGTATTTATAAAACTTTGGTTTGTACCAGAGTCAAATAATACTGTTGTGTAAACGTTGTAAGCTTAAGAACATACCGGCTATCACATCTGGAATCATCTCGGCTTCATGAGTAGTCAGCTGAAAGGCTCTCGCATTCCTTTTTGTTCCTTCTGCTGGTTTGGCTTGATTGTTAAATGGTTTATTCAGTTTTGGACAATCTGGCCTAAGATGTCCAGTTTCTCTACAGTTGTAGCAAACTGAAAATTTCTTCCTCCTACAGTCTTCTTCTTGATGCCCTGGAATTTTGCAAAAATTGCAATATCCTTTGCATCTTCCAAAATGCTTCCTTTTGCAAAAATTGCAAAATGGACTAGTAGAAGATTGCCCATTCCCTCCTTTCTTGAAATGGTTATGGTTACCCGAACTGAATTCTTGGGTAATCTTTTGGGCTACTTCCTTCCTTCTATTTTCTTCTCTTGTCCGTACTAGCTCGTCAGTCATAGTATTGGCTAATTCTACTGCATCATCAATCGTGTGAGGTTTCGCAGGTTTGACAATATTACGGATCTCGGAAATTAATCCCCAAATATAACGAGAAATAAGTACCGGTTCTGGCGAAGCCAGGGTTGGTACCACTCGAGCATATTCGAAGAATGTCGTAGTATACCCTCGACAATCTACATCCACCATCCGGTGAGTTAAAAACTTATTTGTCATTTGTTCTTTTTCATACTCGGGACATAATTTTCTTTCTACAAGACTCTTAAATTCTTCCCAGTTCATAGCATACGCCATCCTTCTTCCTTTTGCCTGTAACATCGTATTCCACCATTCTAGCGCTACTTCTTTGAAAAGATTTGACGCATACATGACTTGATCATCCTGAGCACATTTACTTATGGCAATTACTGCCTCGGTTTTCTCTAACCAACGCAGTGCTGCAGTCGCTCCTTCATTGCCTGCAAACTCAGTGGGTTTACAAGCAAGAAATTCTTTGTAAGTGCAACCAGGTGTTGCAACTTTCCTTTTCTTAAGGAGCGGAGCTTGCCGTGGTTCATTATCATGATTATTGCCTCCATTTACGCTATTACTGAAATTATTTTCAGAAATGCGTTTGCTAGGAACAATTTGTTGAGGTTCAATTGGATTTTTAACAGCAGCAATGATTGCTGGAATAGCATTGGCTATCCCTTGAGCAACTATTCCTGGAATAGCATTGGCTATCTATTGAGCAACGATATTTTCTATATCTTGCCTAGTCACATATTGGTCCCCTGGTTGGTGCTCAGATTGATTACCCTCATTAACTGGTTCATTATTAGCGTTTTCCATCTGATATCTAATTTATAGATAAATAATTAGTATAAAAGTAATAATCCAATATCACAATTTAATTGCACGTAATCACGTAAACGAATATACAAACAAAATTGTAACTTTTCTAATATTTCATTATATCATGCTTCTATAAACACCCGTTTTATTATTTAATTTACACATACCGATTTTACTATTATAATTACACAACCATATTTCATAATTCCCTATCCTTTATCAGGTGATGTTCTAGTAACGGCGTTTCTTCTCATCGTATTTCCAGGAGATCTGTCCCAAAATCTCTTGGATTCTATTCCCAGCATCCATTTTGTCAAATTGATGAAGTTCAGTCCTATCCTCGTTACTTATTGGTGACTTTGGTAAAGGTTCTGAATTGTACTTAGGAAAAAGCCTATAGGGATGGTTTTGTAACAGTATTTCATTATCCAACCATTCGTCTATATTCCAGTGATTAAAAGAGTTTGGAATAGATGGTTCTAAGTTCATAAAATTATTTTCATTAACAGGCTCAATAATATCATCGGTTGCCATTATAAAATCTAGTTCTTCTTGAGATGGTAATCCCTCCATTTGCCTAGAACTTTCCCCAATTTCCATTTTCTCAGGCTTAGGTTTCTCAAGAGGTAAAGCATTGAATTCTATAGGTCCTTCTATATCTGGTATATACTTATTGAAATCTCTGGAAACTTCTATTCTTACTGGATAGAGATTTAAATTCTGAAGGGCTTCCGACAGATCACTCATGCTGTTTAGCAACATACACATAATTACTAAGTCATAACAAAATTTTATAGAACAACTTTTTAAATAGTATTTCATACTACCAAACCAACTGAAAATTAAAACATACTAGATTTTATTTGTAATTTATTTATAAATTTTCTAGACTGTAGATAATAAAAATACTAAACTTTAAATCAGAATATTTAAAGATTTATATTTACTATTACAGTAGTTAACATATAAAAATCTATATACTAAATAAGTATGATGACTTAATTTATATATATTAACTAGTCATTATCATGGTGGATATTGGTTAGTGCTGCCTTGTTTAAGCATAGGTGATCAGTCCATGCCTAACTAAGGCTAGGCTATCCAATATCTGCCTTTGATAATAACCCTAGTATTTAAAAATAATCTTAATACTACTACTATTAATATATTATTATTAATAATAAAATTATTAATAATAAATAACTAAACAAAATTTTTAAATAAGAGTATACTTCAAACATAAAAATATAATTTCTTTACCGCAATATAGTAATACTATATTTATAAATTAGGTAATTCCATATATAATCAAGTAAATTTATATATAATGTTTTTCGATTAACGATGATAGAGCAATAAATATTACAATATTGTTAACATATAAAAATCTGCCCATACTATTCAAAATTAGTCAGATAATAAACATATAATCACAAAATAGCAATTAATAAAAATTATTAAGTATTTTCTAAATACTTAATTGGCTTAAATCAGTGGCTCGATAAGTGGCTCTGATACCACCTTTTTCTGTCACGGCCCACGACCCGGTTTGACCTGTTTCAGGAGCCGCGGGACAGAAATACTGCGGTATTTAATTAATTGAGTTTGACAGCGGAAGTTTTCATCAGGATCTTTTAAAATGTAAATATTTCCCGATTATTTTATTTATCAATTCGGGATAAACCCGGTAATTTACAATAGTTTGTTTTCACAACGAAATCTTTTATTTTTACAAAACATGTTTCTTTATTTTATACTGAGCCACTTCCTTGAGCTTGTAGTGCTATATGGCACTTTTCCTGATTCATAATAGGTCACCTGAAACATGTTTGAAAAAGGTTTTGTCAGCGGGAAATACTGAGTGAATCATTCTATTTTGCATAATGATGCATAGTTATTAATTACAGCATAAGAGCGATTACAATGGCTTCTATCTTATTTTTATCTGGAATTCTGTCACAATGGTGACATGTCACAATGGTGACGATGGTCATACCACTATTTAGATCAATGAACCTAAATAGTGATGATTATCCCTGTAGGTCAATGAACCTAACAGTGATTATCCCGAGTAGGTCAATGAACCTAACTGGGAGAAAATTAGTAATGTGCACAATACCTCACTAACCAGTAATTCAAGATATCCACGACTTAGTCCCTGTAATTATAATCTTGAAAATAATTTGAGGTATTGTAAAAATAGTTGATAAAAAGAGAATGACTCACAAACTGTGAGAAAAACATGATTTTGTAAATAGATTTGATAAAAAGAGAGAATGACTCACAAACTGTGAGAAAAGGAGAATGACTCACATTGCAGATTTATACGGGCAGAGCCTAGCCTACTGATTAGCCTTTTATCCTAATTTCAATAACAAGCACACAATTTGGGGTCAGTAATCAATCCAGCATTTACGATAACTCACGAGATCAAATTCTCACAATGAACGACAAAGTGCAATACTTCATCCATCGAATTAACGATGATCCGTTGAATTAACAACGAACGACAAAGTACAATACTTTATCCATCGAATTAACGATGATCCGTCAAATTAATGACGAATGATAAAGTATAACCCTAATGTGGGCGGCACTTAAACATTCATTGGATATATTGATCGATCGGACAATGAATCGTAGCAGCGATTGTGCTAATACCCTGATTGCGGCATCAATTAGGGACCTGTGTGTGTTAATTGAAGTATACAGAGCATAACTCCGTGTAGAATTGGAATTTCTTCGTCGTTTTTGTGCCACAATTCAAGTCCCAAACCAACCTATTTATACTGAAAATTTTACCCCGTCGCGTAGCGCGACTGCCTACCCCTTAGTCGTCGCGCTACGCGACTGCCAACCTATATTCATAGGGTAGCTACGTGCATGGGTAGGCTTGCTGAGTTGGTAGATTTCGAAAATTTGATTTCTACAGCTCACAATTTGGATAATCGTCAATAGGGTTTAACCCCCCTTGAGTTTTAGGGGCCCTAATCCTGATTCTGAAAATTCTGAAAATTTTAGGGTTTGTTCAGAATCACTTGGGTGTCTCAATTAGGGTTTCCTTTTGGACTAATTAATTTAATAATTATGACTTTTGATGAGAGTTGTTACACCTATCCACCAGAAATTTTTTCTTAAATCATGGTACATCTTATCACTTCCTGGATGCATCGTATACTTAGACTTATGGGCTTCTTCTAATATACGATGACATAGGTTTCCTAATTTAGGTATCCATATTCTTTTCTTATAGAATCTCCAAATTCCATCTGTTCCTTGTTCTAATTCCTTAATCATTCCTTTTAATTTTTCCAGTATCATCCTTGATTACTGATTCTTGTGCTTTTCTAATCTGTTCATTTAAATCTACTTGTAGATTTAATTTAAGAGAACGTACCCTCTTTGGCTTTTCATGATACTTTCGACTTAAAGCATCAGCTACCACGTTTGCTTTTCCTGCATGATACTGAATATCACAATCATAATCACTAAGTAATTCCATCCAGCGTCTTAGTCTCATATTCAATTCTTTTTGTCCAAAAACATACCTTAAACTCTTATGATCAGTAAAAATAGTAAACTTACTACCATAAAGGTAATGTCTCCAAATTTTCAAAGCAAAAATTATTGCACCTAATTCTAAATCATGGGTTGAATAATTTTCTTCATGATTCTTAAGTTGTCTAGAGGCGTAAGCTATAACCTTTTGACGTTGCATTAACACACATCCATAACCTAATTTAGAAGCGTCACAATAAACTACTAAATCTTTAGTTCCTTCTGGTAATGCTAATATGGGTGCATGGGTTAATCTTTCCTTAAGAATTCTAAAGGCTTCTTTTTGCTTTGATCCCCATTCAAACTTAATGGATTTACAAGTTAACTTAGTTAAGGGAATGGCTATTCTAGAAAAATCTCGAATAAATCTTCTATAATAACGGCTAATCCTAAGAAACTTCTAATCTCGGTTGGTGACTCAGGGGTTTTCCATTTGGTTATCGCCTCGATTTTTGTGGGATCCACATGAATTCTTTCATGATTGACTAAGTGTCCAAGAAACTGTACCTGTTCTAACTAAAACTCGCATTTGGAAAACTTAGCACAAAGTTTCTCCTTTCTTAATAAACTTAGAAGTGCGTGTAAATGCTTTGCATGATCCTCTTTACTTTTAGAGTAAAAGAGAATATCATCTATGAAGACAATTATTAATTCATCCAAATATGGCTTACATATTCGATTCATCATGTCCATGAATGCAGCTGGGGCATTGGTTAAACCAAATGGCATGACAGTAAATTCATAATGGCCATACCTTGTTCGAAAGGCAGTTTTAGGAATGTCCTCTTCCTGTACCTTTAGTTGATGATATCCTGACCTTAAATCGATTTTTGAGAAAAATCGAGCTCCTTGTAATTGATCGAACAGATCATCGATTCTAGGTAATGGATACCGATTCATAATCGTAACCTTGTTCAATTCACGGTAATCAATGCACATCCGCATGGATCCGTCTTTCTTTTTAACGAACAGTATCGGCGCTCCCCATGGCGATGAGCTTGGCTGTATGAATCCTTTTTCTAATAATTCGTCTAATTGTTTCTTTAGTTCCTGCATTTCTGCGGGTACCAAACGGTAAGGTGCTTTGGCAATTGGTGCCGTTCCTGGTAACAGGTGAATTCTGAATTCAACCTCTCTATCCAGCGGTAGTCCTGGTAATTCTTCTGGGAATACATCTGAAAACTGAGATACTACTAGAATATCTTTCAGTTCTTTTCCTTTAGTGTTAGTGATTATGGAAATCAAATACACTAATGATCCTTTTCTTATATAACTTGCAGTTTTCATCACAGAGATGAATTTAGTGGATTTAGATGGTTTATCTCCTTTAATTGTGATCTTTTCACCCCTTGGTGAATTTACTTGAATTGACTTTTGATCACATAAAATACTGGCTTTATTGGTTATTAACCAATCCATTCCTAATACAACTTCAAATCCTGCCAGATTCATTGGGTAAAGGTTTGCAATAAACTTTTGATTTAAAGTTTCTATTCTTGCTCCCTGCAAGATTTCAGAAATCCTAACAGTTTCTCCATTTGCTGTTTCTACTAGACATTCTTGTGGAAGTTTAGTTAATGATTGATTAAGAAGTTTGCAAAGCGAAGTATTAATAAAACTTTGGTTTGCACCAGAGTCAAATAATACTTTAGCAAAAACATCATTAACTAAAAACGTACCGGCTATCACGTCCGGAATCATCTTGGCTTCATCTACAGTCAGAACAAATGCTCTAGCATTTTTAGTGTTCTTATTGCCCATGGCTGGAACTAGTTTCGGACAGTTGGGCTTGATGTGACCTTTTTCTCCACAGTTGAAGCACAATCCATTACTAGATTTCCTCCTGCAATCTTCTTCCTTGTGTCCTGGTAACTTACAAAAATTGCAGTGAGTGGAGCATTTCCCCGAATGCTTCTTCTTGCAAGTCTTACAGTAAGGTGCAGAGGTAGAACCTACATTTCTATGGTTGGAATTACCATAGCGGAATTCCTGAGTAAGCTTTTGAGTTAGGTTCCTTCTCTGGTCGTCTTCTCGTGTACGTACTAATTCATTAGTCAAGGTGTTTGCTAATTCTACAACTTCTTCTATGGTGTGAGGTCTAGCTGTCTTGACTACATGCCTAATCTCTCCAATTAATCCCCAGATATAACGGGAGATTAATACCGGTTCTGGTGAAGCAAGGGTAGGTACTATTCTAGCATATTCAAAGAATAACTTTGTGTACCCCTTACTATCTACTCCAGTCATCCTAAGATTTAAGAACTTCATATGGGCCCAACACTTTACTTGGGAGCAATTAAGAAAATATATTTTCCGACCACAACAACTGTATTTTCCATGAAATTGTTTAGAAACCAACAATACCTTTCATTTTCATCCAAAGTCTAATGAATATATCATATTATATTGAAAAGAAAGATGATATACATCCTTATTCCCTTCTTGTCAATGTATGATAACTCAAGATCAACAGTATACTAAACATATGTTGAAATGGCGTGATGTTGTCCACCTTAGACCACCTGTAATAGAAATGTGAAATGGCGTGATGTTGTCACTTGACGCCCAAATACGCTGGCCACAATGCACCCAAGAGCATGATTCGCAAAAAAAAAAAAAAAAAAAAAAAAATCGAAAGGCCTGTTTAATAAAACGTCGGGGAACTTGTGAGTTGGCCAATAGAGCCGTTGGGGGCAACGGTCAAATTTAAAATAAAAAACTGCAATATCTATATATATTGCTGGACCTACAAAAGAACAGATGATATCTAAAAGCCAAAACGTAATTTACTGATCAATAAATAAGCAAAAGATTAAATCAGTCTCTCCCAAAAAATAGTGAATCTTGAACACCTATTCAGAACATCTGTTTAAGAGTATTGCTAACATCTGATGAAGTCTTGGAACCGTTGTTCAAGAGTACCAACATCTGTTGATGGCTATCATCTGTTGATGATGACTTCCAGTTTGTGAATATTATTGTGATAATCAATATTTGTTAGCAAACAAATAAACTCAGTTTCTAACATAAATACACACTCATAATCACACCTCACACACACCTCTCATTCGAACAAACATATACCCACACCAAATACATAAAAATGGATTCTACCACTTCTTCCTCATCCATTTCAAATTATTATTACAAAGAGTTTTTAGCCGATTATGGTGACACGACCGACGAGGAGGTCTAGCAAGAGGCGGTTACGAGTGCGTGTCAGCTTGCGGCAAGGTATATGAAACATGTTAGTGAATCTCCACACTCGATTTGCAAAGAGAATATACGGAACGAGACCGAATTGCGGCGAACGCTCGTTTGATAAAAGAAACTTTGAGGAACGCCGACATACGCAAACCCAAATATATTTGGGCGTCGTTACCGGATGAGTAAACGTTTATTTCTACGCATTACCAGGGATTTGGAAAACAAGTTTGATTACTTTAAACAAATCCCGGATGCGAGAGGGACGCTTGGATTTACCACTATTCAAAAGTGTACTTCAGCGATACGCGTGCTTGCCTACGGAAATACGACCGACATCAATGACGAGTATTTAATGACATAAACGTTTACGAACAGGACCATCGGTTATTCTTCAAGCGGTTGCTTCATACGACCTTTGGGTTTGGTCGGTCTAATTTGGTGTGGCCAGGTCATGCAATGACATAAATGTTTTCGAACAGTTGCCTGTGCTAGAGGATTTCATTTCTGGTATAGCAACAAAGGCTCCTTTTTGGGCTAACGAAAACTATTACCCACACGGATACTATTTGAGTGATGGAATATATCCGCAATATTCGATTACTGTGAAGACGCTTAGCGACCCGATCGATGAAAAAAGAGAACATTTAAAGAAAATTCAAGAATCTGCGCGGAAGGAAAATGAGAGATACTTTGGGGTTTTTCAACAGCGTTGGCATTATTGAGAAATCCTTGTTGTGCATGGACCAAAGTAAAAATGAGAGAGGCTATGTATGTTTGTATAATCATGCATAATATGATATTAGAAGATGAAGGAAAAACAACATGTCAAAAATATATATCGGACGACGTTCAGCAATATCCCAAGCAACAATGGTTGAAAGAGTATCAAATGCGTTCCCATATAGCACATTGCGGGTTAGCGTTGGATTTGGTCCAACATGCATGGTTAGTTCAGTATATTCCAAACAAGGATGAAGAAAAAGGGGAAGATGAAGACGAGTATGACGAAAGCGAAGATGAAAATTAAGACGAATAGTATAATTTGTGTGTTATTTAATATTATTTAATTTAATTTTTTTATTTTATGTAATATTATTAGATGTATTTTCCTAAAAAAATAAATAAAAAATAAATAATTGAGTAATCATTGTAAGGGACCTTATGGGGCATTATACCACTACACAATTTCAAACTTCCAGCCCTATCCGCCCCTTGTTAACTCAGACGCCACGTGACGAATCATGCCCAAAGAAATGCCTTGAACTTCAAGCTCCACTACATAGATTCTCATGAGCTACCGATGGAGTTAACGAATCTACAATCAGAGGTGTACACAAGTCGAGCTGCTCATGAGCTACTTAAGATTGTTCGTTGAAAACTCGAATCAAACTGAATTTTAACAAGCTCGGATCTAAAAATAATTTTGTTTAAGTTGGGGTCCGTTTCTCGCGTACGGGGTATATTTTAGGACATTTAGGGGTGTCCAAAAATATTTTAGGAGGGTTGTTATATTTGTTCGCTTATGTGCGTTTCTAATAGTATAAACGAACAGTTCGCGAAGATAAATATAATATAAACATAAATTTAAGAGGGTTCTTACCATATGATCTATGGTGCCATATGGTTGTGACCAAGGTGTTTTTTATCATCAAGTGGAGATTGCTTTCTTGTAATAAAGTCGCCATGGTAGCTACCAATCCGGTCAATGTTTGATCATCATTCAAATTATTTTTGACATATATTAGCGGATTATCCTAAACAAGGGAGAAATAGATATCAACACTTGGACCAACAAATACTTCTAACAAAAAAAAATATAGAAACAAAAATCCTTACCACACAATGGCTTTCGTGGGTGGATACTTTCGGCGAAAAAATATAAACACGACTAAACTGAAAGACCAACAGTTGGGCTATCAAGAACTCAACTTGTGCTGCGGGAGGAGACGAGTGCCCTGCTTAACCACTCTTTTCTTCGAGGGCACCTTTTAGATTCGCCTTAACCAGTTCTCCTAGGCAGGCCTCCCTAACCAGCCCGGTGTTAGATGCCAATCTGTTCCATATGCATGCACTAGAAGCCTAAAATAAACACTACATTTTGATGCGAAGAAAAAGTTAGGACATGGAGGCTAGAGAGCACGGTGGAACACAACATTATTGGTATTGAAGGGGGAGCAAGTGAGACACTTCTCAGAGAGATTAATGATTTTTTAAACCAAAAGGGATGGTCCAATCAAGACCGGGGTTATAGGTTTTACGAATGCTAAACCTATGAAAGAAGCTGTCTTCGTGTGACAAGTGAGAGCAACGACAAAAAATATTCAAATTCAAAATCGGGACGAGTTGCAGGTTCATATCTATAGCAGTTGATGCTGATATCAAAGTATTAAACATCTTATGTGTTGATGAGAAATCATGGGGAGTTATCGAGAGGCGACTTGAGTATCTGAATGTAGGGGATGTTGCCGTGGTGGAAATTTACCCATGTATTTTACGCAAGTTATTATTTTTCTTTAACCGATTTATGTTTCTATCCCCGAACTTTTATAATACTTATTTTTATTTGGGGTGAATGCTACTAATGTAAAAGTGGTCAAAACTATGTCTTACATATTTCAGGCTGCATCTACACCCCTGGTGCGTTTTACTGTCGTATCACGTAGGGAAATGCAAAAAAATGGCATTGTGAAGCGCATGCTTGTCATATAAATATTGAAGAACCTATGAACTTTGTTAAATTATACAATATAAAACATGATAAAACTTTGGGTGTTAAATGAAAGATAGAGACCAATTTGATAGGGTTAAAAAACATATACCATCACAAGTTAGACTTGTTCATAGAGTTTCATACACAAATTAAAACGTGTGTTCTTATTCGTTCATTTATATAAATGAACAAAAAAATGTGTTCATTTCGCTCGTTTATTTAAATAGACGAACATAATGAACGTTAGAAAAAAGCGCAACTTGCCACATAGTTGAGGGACAAAATTGTAAATTCACACTCTTTTAACGTTCTAATTTTGAGCCAAACCGCCTTGTATTGTAAATTCAAAAATTCATTCCACTCCTTTTCAGATTCTCTACCTCATCCTCTCTCTAACACACACACACACACACACACACAAATTTTCATCAGAATTAGGGTTTTGATTTCTCAATCTGTGAGATGGAAGACAGCACCTGCAAAGATCTTCAAGTGAAAAGATCAGATGCTGCCAACGCCAACGACAACGACAACGACGACGTTTTATCTCAGTGCGATGACCTCTTAATCGCCGATCCTTCTTCTTCTTCCATGCTTACCGCCGACCGATCTTCAGGTTATTTTTTATATCTTTTCGTTGTTAACATAAGATTGATCTCCGATTTGTTATCTTGTGATAGTTTGGATTGGTTTTGAACTGATATGTGATGTTGGTAATTTGTGCACGGAAGGTGTTTGTTGAAATGCGTGTTTGAAGCTTAGGTGTATTTTTGGTGGATCTAAGTAAAAATAACAATTGGTGATTAAGTAACATGAAAAGATTATAGGAAGTGATTGTTTGGATTGATTCTTGAAAGTTGAAACTGACTTGTGATGCGCACGGAAGGTGTTTGATGAAATGTGCGTGAGATGTTTAGGTTTATTATTAGATTAATTTAACTTGTACTATATACAGGAGGACCTGTGAATGAGATAGATTTTGAGCAAAGAACAACAGTTGAGAGTACTAAAGCTGATAAATCTACAACTGAAGAAGATATTGAAGAAATGCCCAAACTGATTAAAACACCAGAACCCGAAAAGTCAAGAAAAAATGGCAAGTTCAACTTACGCAAAAGTTTAGCTTGGGACAGTGCCTTTTTCACCAGTGATGGTATGCCTTTTTCGTTATAGAACAAATTATCTGAATATAGTGGCAGTTAATGTCTGCTAGGGGTGTGCACGGTTTGGTTTGGTTCGGTTATTAGCATTAACTGTAATCGTAACCCAAGTCATTGGTTAAGTGGTTTGGTTTATTCGGTTATTTTGTTGGTTTCGGTTCAGTTCCGTTAATTTTGGTTAATAACCAAATCATACAAGGGCTAGAATTTTTTGCTTAGAAATACATGAAATCTATGTTGTGAAAAGCGCAAAAAGCGCGTGCCTAGGCGCTCGGGCGCAGCGAGGCGCACCTATAGCGCCTGGTGGTAGCCTAGGCGCAAAAATGAGTTTTTTTTTTGTTGAAAAAACGGTGCTGAGGCGCAAAAGGGCGCGCGACTAGGCGCAAAAACGGTGCTGAGGCGCAGCGCATAAGCAGAAAACAAAAGGTAACGCACAAAAAAACCGGAACCGAGTGCGTGGCAAAAACTGTCTCATGATGAAATAGATATAAAAATACATGAAATGGATGTATAAATAAATAAATAAAATGGAGGTATAAATACATGAAATGAAAGTATAAAACATGAAATACATGAAATGGAGGTATAAAAGCTAGAAATATATGTAAATATAAATGGTTCGGTTTGGTTAATTTCGGTTAACCGATGGTACAACAAATAACCGATAACTGACTTCTGGTTAATTCGGTTTCGGTTAATTTCAGTTCGGTTTTGGTTAATGGTTCGGTTATTGCACACCCCTAACTTTTCAATGTTTTTGACAAATAACAATAATAATAATAATAATCATTTTCTTTGGTGTACACAGGGGTTCTTGATGCAGATGAGCTGTCAACTATGATTGAAGGAGGTGAAAAAGCTGTAAAATATCAATTACCAGGAATCGAAGAGGAAGTATACAAATCAATGGATTCAATTTCTTCATTCGAAAGTGATAATCTGTCACTTGATTGCCTCGAAGCTGAATTATTCGATGATATTAGAGCTTCAATCCAGAAATCTAATAGATCATCTAACTTTAATAATTCAAGTCTCAAGGTGTCATCAGGGAAGAAAGATCTCCAACCAAAAGTTAATAGTGGTGAGTATACATTTTATATAATAGATCAAATCCACCTTGTTTTCTATCTTCTTATATCTATTTCTTAGTAATTAGTATATCTTATAATCTATGCAGTTAATATTGGTGATATATCGATGATATATTGGTTACGACTTACGATTCCCCATGTAAAATATCGGTAACAATATTATCTGCGATATTGACTGATATTTGACCGATTTCCCGATCAATACCTTTCTTCTTAGTACCATCTGTCTTTCTTCTTATTGCTGCTATTAGTGTTTTAAGTCTTAATTGTTAATTGTCAGTGTTACATGTTAGTGCTTTAAGTCTTAATCATTTGCTACTATCTATGGTTGTTAGTGTTTTGCAAGTTGCAAAAAGGTTAATTTGTTAATGTTAGGAGAGTATACTCAATTGTTAGTGATAGATTGCTACATATATAAATTTTGCATGATATTAAAATTACCGATATCCCACCGCCATAACCTATATCTAAGATATTGGCCAATTTTTTTACCGCATTAACTACGTAGACTATAACTTAAGTTCCAATCACATATTCATGTTTCTTTGATTCCTTAAATGATATCTGATTATTGGATTAGTACAACTTCAAACATCAAATAAATCCAAAACATAAAGTTATATATTTTTCTTATTGTTATCACATAACCACTTTTAAACATCATGTTAATCTTATTCGGTGTTAGAATCACTTTCTTTGTTGTATACAGATGTTCTTGATGCTACGATTGAAGGAGGTGAAAAGGGTGTAAAACGTCAATTACCGGGAATCGAAGAGGAAGTACACAAATCAATGGATTCAATTTCCACATTTGAAAGTGATAATCTGTCACTTGATTGCCTTGAAGCTGAATTATTCGTAGATATTAGAGCTTCAATCCAGAAATCTAATAAATCATCTAGCGTTAATAATTCAAGTATCAAGATGTCATCAGGAAAGAAAGAGCCTCAACCAAAAATTAGCAGTGGTGAGTATACACTTTATACAATAGATGAAAGCCAACTGCTTTAATATCTTCTTATTTATATTTTCTAGTAATTAGTTTATATCACATTTTTGTGTTGTAATCTGTTTTCCCTACAGCATTAAAAAAGGTGGATCTTGATTCCGGAAAACGGGTATGATACTTTAGTATCTTATTTATAGTTAGAGTAAAGTACACAGATGTGTGGTTAACCAAATTTTCGGATTTAGTCCCTAGCTTCCCAAAAGTACAAGGATGGTCCCTGTGGTTTGTACTTTATAATGCATTTAGTCATCAACTTTTGCCAAAAGTACACTGATGGTCCCTGTGGTTTTGCACTTTGTAACGCATTTAGTCCCCAACTTTTAGTGACTAAATGCTTTTCAAAGTGCAATCCACAAGGACCATCCGTGTACTTTTGGAAAAAGTTGGGGACTAAAATGCGTTACAAAGTACAAACCACAGGGACTATTCATGTACTTTTGGAAAGCTAGAGACTAAATCCAAAATTTTTGTTAACCACAGGGACCATCCATGTACTTTACTCTTATATTTATTAGCAATTAGTTTTATTCTAATAAAGATCTGTTTTTGTGTTTGATATTTAAAATGAAGCATGCTGCAAGAACAAAAGATAACAACACTTCATCAATTCCACAACCTAAGATAATCAACAAACTGAACTTCAATTCGGCATTCACCAAAAGAGCTTCTTTGAGTGCTAATCATGCAAAAAAGGATCAAGATCTTGCAAAGAAAGCTCATGGTAACAACAACAGAATTACAGTTTTGTCCCTGTGCTTGTACCAAATTTACAAGATTAGTAGTTCAAATTAGCTTCTTTGTATGTTACAGCTGCACAGAAAGGAACCCAAACAGCAAAACCGACCACTATACACGGATCAAAGGTAACCGGAGTGATGGGTCCTCGAAGGGCTGTGCCAAAGCCTTCGATCGGTTCCAAATCGTCTTCTGCGGGTTCTTCAGCCACACTCAAAACGGACCCAACAAGACCATCTTCATCATCCAGTAGCTGTTCTTCAGGAAATGACGTAAAAGTGAACTTTTCAAGAAAAAAAGTTGATTCCAAAACTGATAAACTTACAGCTGGATCAGTAATCCCTAAAACGCCTTCAAGTATATCGCCTGCAAGTTCCATAGGTGACTGGTCTCCGGAATCATCAAGGGGCAGCAGTAAAGATACTAGTGTTTCTTTTGATGGTGATACCACTGCTTTGAGTAATCTTCCAACGCCTCAGATCTCAAGTCAAATTGGAAGTCAAACTGGCTCACTTTCTCGACCTCCAACGGGACTTAGAATGCCTTCACCTAAGATCGGGTTCTTTGATGGGGTTAGTTTTATCACTTTTGAATTTAGGGCTGCAAACCAACCGAACGAACACGAACGAACCAGACCTTGTTCATGTTCGTTTGTTAAGAAATATATGTGTTCACGACGAAGTGTTCACAAACACTTATCGAACGAGATTTTATGTTCGTGTTCGTTTGTTAAGGCTTGTTCGTGTTCGTTTGTGTTTGTTTGTTAAGTTTAGGCAACAAAAAAAACGAACGTTGACGATCACAAATGAGCTCAAACTAATGTTCATGAACACAAATGGAAACAAACGAACACAAACAAGCGTTCATGAACTAAATAAATAATCATAATATATAATAAATTAATAATATATGATACACTGACACTTAGCAAATATTAATTTGTCGGAATTTTTAAGTATTTAAATAAAATCTAAAAACACTAATGAACCATAAAAGACAAACAAACACGTTACCGAACGTTCACGAACATAAAGGAATGAACGCGGCCTCTGTTCATGTTTGTTCATTTAACTAAACGAACGCAATTTCTTGTTCGTGTTTGTTTGTTTAATACACGAACGAACACACACGAACTTCCCGCTGAACGGTTCATGAACTGTTCGATGGAATTTTTGTTCGTTTGCAGCCCTACTTTTGATACTAATAATGATATAACAATTTCATCTAAAATTGATATCTGTTAATGCAGGGAAAAACAGGTGTTAAGACCCCAACTGGAAGCATAAGATCTCAATCTAACGGTCCAACAAGCTCAAACAATGTGAAATTTGGAAAGATTCCACCACCTAAAGCAGCTGTAAACATGAAACCAAATCCCCAAAAAATCGTTCCTAAAGCAACTCAAACTTCCAAACCGAAAAGCAAAAGTGATATTGTAACTTCTGTTGTTTCGGATCATAAGACTGAAGCAAGTCTGAATATGAGTGACAAGGATTCGAACAAACGGCCCAACTCGAGTGACAATAACTCCGAGGTAATTTATAATGAACCCTTTGCTGTTGTGAAGGATGATAATAAAGCAATACCAGATGGCTTAAGGACTCCGTTTGCTGTCAAGAACTCTGTTTCTGATACCAATGGGGCTCTCACTGAGAAAACGGTCAACTTTCCTATTTTGGAAAGTCAACGTAATGAGAACAGTGAGGTTGTTTGAAGTTCATGAGGAATCATATAAGTTTTTGTGTAACTTTTTTATATATTACTTGAAGTTTGATGCAACAGATGTTATGATGTTTGCTTCTGATAAAAAGATTTTTACTTGCATCAAAGTGTTTGATTTTTATGTTGAGTTAAATGTTAGTTGAATACGTTTTTGTCTACGTAATACTTTAAGACTTGCCTATAAGTATGTTGGAGATTGACAAAGTTATCAATAGTCATTGATGGATGGTGGTTGTTTAATGGATAATTATTGGGCCTATTTAATGGATGACCCAAATTGGCCCGTTTAGTTGTTCACCAAGCTGAAAAAACAGCCCATGGACGTAGGTCCCCATCTGGGACTGGATCATGTAAAATTCTTGTGTCTGTGTTTTATAATGCGTGATATTTGTTTGTGCGTGTGTGTTGATTCCACTACGCCGCTTGAATGCTTGATACCAAACATATATTTCTATTTTGTATCTTAAGAAAAAAAAATACAATGTTATGTCGTTATGTGTAATTGGTCTCTTTGTCATGTTTGTGTATAAATTGATGCAAGTAGATTAAGAAAAGAGTAAAATGCACGGATAGTCCCTGTGGTTTTGTAAAATAACACCTATAGTCCTCAACTTTTGGAAATTACACCGGTGCTCCCTGTGGTTTGACAGTTTGTTACTCGGATAGTCTCTGCAGTGGATGGATCTTAGTTTTCTCAGTTAAGTGGATGTGAAATGACAAAACTACCCTTACTATTAAATATAATAACTTAGATATATATCTTTTTATTATTTATTTAATCAAGTGGGTAATCAGTTCGACAAAAGCTATCTTCTCACACCTCTACAAATCCGCCACAAAATCTACTGGCATCTCTCTGATCTCCTTCAATCCCAACAAGTTACAGTTACCTCCCACACCTTCACTCCGGTAACATTTTCAGCTTCACCTAACATTCCATAAGGTACATATTGGAATCAACTGAAAGCAAGATCGGTGAAGCAGAGTGGTTGAAAATCCTAGGCATCCGATCCGATTTCATCCAGGTGTGTGACTGGAGATCGTAGATTTCTACGGTGAGTGGATTGTCTTCGAAATCATGGCAGCGGTAGTGGTGGCGGCGACTGTGGTTTAGAGAAAGAGAGAGATAGTAGAAAGGGGGTGGGTTATAACAATTGTCATTTGAAATTTCCTGTTTCAGGTGAGTCTATTCTGGAAATTCCATCTTCATATATAGTCGTTGCTTCCACTTTGATGTTGCAGACTCGGTCCTCACCGACTACCCCATCACCACATCAGACCCACTTCACCTTCCCCTTTCCTCTTGATTTCTGGTTACTAACCACCCCTTGCACCATTTTCGAAACCCACATCGGGATCCTGGTTACATCAAGATGGGTTTTTGATATCCTTTGGACGAACGGTGGTGACAGGCTGGACGAACGCTGGGTAGTCATGATGACGATCTTTGATTTCAAATCCACGTGTTCTTCAGTCGTGGTGGTGGTGTATGCAGGAAAAGCCGCAGAGAACAAATAGGTGCATATATTTAAGTTATTATATTTAATAGTAAGGGTAGTTTTGTCATTTCACATCCACTTAACTGAGAAAACTAACCTTCATCCACTCTAGGGACTATCCGAGTAACAAAGTGTCGAACCACAGGGAGCACCGGTGTAATTTATAAAAGTTAGGGACTATAGACGTTATTTTACAAAACCACAGGGACTATCCGTGCATTTTACTCTTAAGAAAATTTAAGAAAACATAATTTCACGATATAGTCTCTCTAATTTAGCCTAGGTTGTATAAATTGGTCTCTTTGTCATGTTTCTCCATGTCATGTTTGTGTATAAATCGTCGATTAAGTAACCCAAGCTAAAATCGATACCACTTGTATAGCACAAGTCATTAAGCAACCCAAGCTAAAGGCTTGGGTCCCCAAAAAATAGGGCCCTCACTTTTTATTTTTTATATATATTAAATAAATTTTTTTAATAATAGAATTAAGAACTACCTAGGGGTTTTCAGGCGGCAGACCGCTATGATAATGATTGCGATTTTTTGAGAAGTGAATGGTTATGGCCCAAAACCGACCTATGCACATCCCTAGATGTTTTGGTTACATTCGTTGAAATGTAACCGGACCTGTTTTTTTCGTTTTTTTTTAAGTTAACTTTTAAATATTACTTTATTTTTGTTGAATTTAGTATAGAAATAATTCACAAATTTACCCATGTCCTTCAAGAGCACATTGAATTGTACACAAAACCAATACAATCTACAACTTCAAAAGCTGGATGATGACCAAAAGATTGAATGCAACAAACAGCAGCATTATACATAGAAACCAAACAAGCATTTCTTTATCTATGAACCACAATGAAGGTAAAGCTTTTGCTGAACCGATCGAGATTATTAACTTGATCATTTTACGCACATATATGGACCACTAAATGCAAGATACTTGGTACCAAGATATATAAACTACTAAGACAGGCAAGATTTTGTAAGATTATATCTATAAATGCAACCATATGCCAAGAATATAAAAGCCTCAAAACATGTCTAGAAGCCAAAATAACCCTTGGCTTGATCATCTGCTAACTCAGCCACAACAAATGCCTCCCATTTGTGAATGTTGTATGCAAATTCAACCTTACAAGTCTATTAATTAATTAATAATTAAAAAGATATGTGACACGTACCAAAAACATAATAACGAAGCTACCTACGACCAACTTGGTTCAATCCACACATGTGGGTCAAGATGATGTTCTGTTCCCATGAAATCCCCAAAACTTTCTTCGACGTTGGATGTGTGATACCGTCTTGTTTTGAGAGAATAGAACACTATCTTCCTGTTTTTAGAATGCAAGCGCTGAAAGTAAATCTTGTTTGCCATTTCTGGCGTTTTAGCTTCGACGCAAAGGCATGCCTTGCCACAAATATAAATCGCGTGCCTTCCTAAACTCTCTATTTTCTTCCATTCCTTTGAATCATTCAGCGTGAACACCTCAACAGATTCTCCAAACTCGCTCGCAACTACTTGTAAAAGGCGTTGATCACATCTCATTAGGAAATTTTGTTTGGTAGATCTGCAACAGCTTATTGGGCCTTCCTGCCAAGTGTAATCTCGGTTTTCTGTATCTATGAAACCAACTCCTCCGTTGTAATACAAAGCATAAAGATTTTGGCCATAGTGTGTTGCAAAATGAAACCAGTGTGAGGAATCATCGTAAAAGTTTAGACTGAATCTACGCCACGATGGTTCTCGAGCTACAAAGTGGATGTAAACATGCCGTTCGAGACGTGTTGTAAATCCAACAACCATACAACCAGGGGAAGTAGGCGGTGCCGAGAAACAAAAGCTGTCTAAATAAGGCACTAGTGGAAGCTCACGCATATCACGTGTAAAGGGGTTATAAAACATCAGGGGTTCGTCTTGTTTACGTATCAGCAGCCAACCATACATGGAACAATGTATCTCCACATTACCAATGAATTCTTGAGGTGTCTTTATAAAGTACTTGTCACCAAACTTCGGATCGGTAAAAGAGATAACGCCTCGATCTTTGTCCAACATCATCAGCCATGGTGAAGCTAATGAATAGTTCTGCAATCTCCCTCCCTTACTCCATCGGATCATAGGTGCTGCTAAGGCCTAAGTGACACTGCTTGCACGTAGCACGAAAGTTTAAGTATTCTACGCCGACACAAAACTCCATAATCGTCTTCAAAACATCAAACGGAATGTTGAGAAGGCGTGACTCCATATTCTCTTCAATGCTCGTGCTATTACCACCAACCTCGTCATCCCTCACCACCACCTCATATTCTTTGTGCTCTTCTTGTTGAGACTTGATTTCTTCGCAATCACCTTGTAACCTACATAAACAGACAATCTTTATGAATACATATTCCATTTTTGTAGTGCTAGGATATGCATCAATCGAAGGCAATACCTATGATCCGACAATGATGCATGGCTTGTTGGCATGGACGATAAGGCTATGGTTTTATTCTTGAAGTCGTATGAGTGTATCACTTTATAGGATCTGTCAAGAAAGTGTACATAACCCCCTAACCCCGAGGCAATTGCAGGGCTGTAAAACACAGAGTAACCATGAGCGAGATCCAAAAAGAATGCAGCGTCTTGAAGATCTTTCGTTTCGTCCCATCTTAGATTAGTCATGTCTAGTTTCCACACGCACACGCCACCAACTGTTTCTTTTGCCACATGGTCTACCGCACGAAGACATAGTTTAACAAAGAACAATTCATTACAACATCCGTGAAGAAGAGGAATGGAAGTTGAACAACCATACATGTAAGAAGTTGGGGCCGTTAGATACGGCAATAGACTTATCACAATTTCTGCACCCTTAACCACAATATCAATGTGTATGATAAAATTCTCTCTAAGCCCAATACTCAAGGCATATACTTTACCGTTGCAACAAGTTAGGTCGAGCAATAAACGATCGCAGCCGTTATGCTCTCCAACTGTTCAGCGTATGAAATTTCCATCCATTTTAAACGCTTACTTTTACAGTCTAGCCGACAAAAGATAATGGTGCCGTTTAAAGTTGTTAACATGAAAATCAAACCATGATCATCGGGAGGGGACGACAAACAACATTGTTGGATCATCTTCAAACCTCCCTCTACTTTTTTTGGAACCAAGCGGGGGAGGCGTATGATCCTTGAATTCACAGGGTTCCAAAGAGACCACTTGTCATTGTGTGGATGGTTGGAGAGAACCACCCAGCCATGGAAACACCCCCGGATACGCCTCCCGACGAGAGACGAAGGAATTCGACACCTGCATTGAGACGGCGGGTCACGCGTGGTGTAGATAATATGGTCTCTGTTGTCGTCTTCTTCGAGGTTTTGATCATGATCAACCAACCAAGGATGGTTTGAAGATAGGGTGGGTAATTGATCACATACAGAAGCACAAATATGCTTCTGCTCCATCTGAAAAAGTCCATAACAGTTTTTTATTTTCCAAACTTAATTAATGCAGATAAACTTCAGCATGCAATCAATCAGCACGTAAACCAATAACAAAGTTGGAGAAAATAAGCTTAAGAACACAATCAATGAACCAATAACAAACTAAATATATAAACTCATCAATCACATTTATAAAAACTAAAAACCCATAATACGATGATAATTCCTTTAAAATAAATAAAACAAATTAACAAAACTAGGGTAGCAAAATGATCGAAAGCCAGTTAAACATATAGATTAGTCAAAAAAAATTCCATACTTGGTGCAAACCCTAGGTCGATTTCAACTCTTCTTTACAACCTTAAAATCAAACACTTATGTTGTTGTTGTTTAAGATTGCGTGTGCGTCGCTGTGTGTTTTTTTTACGATTTACCAACCTCCCTTATTTTAATGGGTTTGATTTTTAAAACTTTGGGCCTAGGGATTGGGCTTAAACAAGTCGGTGGATGCAGAATGGTGGACAATCCACACCCCAAAATCTGAAACTGTGAAGCCGATTAGGCCATTTGGGCCAACTAAAAACTTGGCCAAGGCCCATTTTGTGTTATTTATTGGGTTTAAAGACAATTGTTCAAGTATTTAGGATCGTTTGTATAAAATAATGGGGAGACAGATAGTGACGTAGCACAACGTGTCCAGGTTGGTTGGCGTAGGTGGAGAGAAGCAACTGGGGTATTGTGCGACAAGAGGTTCCCAACTAAATTAAAGGAGAAATTTTATAGGGGTGGCAATTAGACGTGCTATGCTATATGAAATAGATTGTTGGGCAGTCATGAAGATGCAGATGTGTAGGTTGGAGGTGACGGAAATGAGGATGCTAAGGTGGATGTGTGAGCATACTAGTTTGGATAGGATAACTAATGAGGTTTTTAGAGTAAGGTTATGAGTGGCTAGTATTTCAGACAAGATTAGGGAGGGGAGGTTAAGATGGTTTAGGCATGTTAAGAGGAGATAAGTAACGGTCACAGTTAGAACAGTAGTGGCCGCAGAAACTGACTTGGGAAGATCAAATTAGAAAGGATTTGCTAGACTTACACCTCTCTGATGACATGGTCGAGAATAGGAGTTCTTGAAGACGTAAAATTAAGGTTAAAGACTTTTAGGGAGTGTTAGCATTATTAGTGTCTTGTCCTAAAAGCTTAGGTGGGTGTGTGTGTTTTTGGATGTCATCACTAAAAATTATTTATTACAATATGTTTTTTACTTGAGTAAGTTACAAAAACTGGGTATGGTTGTTGTTTCCTTAGGTAAATTACAAAAAGTATCATTTATGTTTGTATCAGATTGAAAAGTGTGTCCACTGTCTTTAAAGTTGATGGAATTCATATAAAATGTTTACAAAACCTTACATAATATGTCATTTAGCCCGAACTCAATAAAAAATTAATGTTAAATCAGGGTATATTGGTAATTTTACTAATTTATTTAAAATATCTCCAATAAATAAAACAAAAAAAAAAGAATTTTTAAAATTAAAAATAAAAAAAGAATAAATAAGATCCTCTCTCTCATAACTCTCAGGTCCCATTTAGTTCGCAGAATTCGTAAGAAAAGGAATTAGAATTGGAATTAAGGGTTGAGTTATAATACAAAGGGATTAAAAAATAAGAAGTGTAAGACGAAATTATAGGTGGGAAGAGTAATTTTGTGAAATAGAATAAAAAGATTATACACATGCAAGTCACATGTTATTTCCCCTATTTTTTAATTAACATCCGTAACTTCTTTATACGTCATTTGTTTTAAAAAAAACTATACCATAAAATTGAGTGTCTTTTTATCTTTAATATGAGTACCCTATTGTTATAATTTAAAAAAGATTTGAAAACCCAGTTGGGTATTAAACAGTGGACATAATGTAAAACACATTGAGAAAAGTCTGTTGCGTATTACACAATGGACATAATGTAAAACACAATGAGAAAAACCAGTTGCGTATTATACAATGAACATAACATAAAACACAATGAGTATCAACCTAAAAACACAATGAAAAGTAGACCAAAAACACAATCGATGACAACAGAGAAAAGACACAATGGACAACAGACTAAACACAATGCACATAACGTAAAACACAATGAACAACAGATTAAAACATAATGGACAACAGATTAAAACACAATGGCTAGCAGAATAAACACAATGACCAGAACCTATAACACAATGTACAGAAGACCCAAATATAACACAATCTTCATTGTGTCATACATTTTGTTGTAGGATTTGATAAAAATGCAATGTACAGAATCCGAATTAGCATTGTGTAATAAGTTTTGATAATAACATAATGTATAGAAACCTTAGTTAAAAACGTAAGAACCAAAACTCAGTTAAAAGACACAATGAGCACAACCCTTTAACACAATACAAAGAAAACCAGTAAAAGTGATTTTTTTTAATTTTATTTTTATATAGTAATATCATACTCATATTAAAGATAAAAAACGCTCGTTATTATGGTTAATTTTTTTTTTTGAAAACAAATGTCGTATGAAAAAGTTATAACCGTTTTAAATTGATGGGGGAATTGGCATGTGCATTGCATGTGGAGAGAGAAAATCAATAAATGTAAGATTCCTTTTACAACCCTTTGGATCCAAATGCGAAAAAAAAACCTTTGGACGAAAGTTGCAAAACTGGCCAAATCTCATGGACGAAAATGACATTTTACTCTTAAATTAATTTCAAATTGATTTGCATTTATTTTCATGTTGTATGTTACAGTTGCACAGAAAGGAACACAAACAGCAAAACCGACCCCCATACACAGATCAAAGGTAACCGGAGTGGTTGGTCCTTGAAGGGTTGTGCCAAAGCCTTCGATCGATTCCAAATTATCTTCAACGGGTTCCTCTACCGCACTTAAAATGGATCCCAAAAGACCATCTTCATCATCCAGTAGCTCTTCTTCAGGCACCGATGTAAAAGTAAACTTTTCAAGAAAAAAAGTTGATTCCAAAACTGCTAAACTTACAGCTGGATCAGTAGATCTTCTTTGGACCACCACTGTACTCATGACCGGAAAACACACCACCGTCACCTACTCCAACATCCACAACCAATATCACCGTCATCAACTTCATCCACAACCATCATCGTCTTTGTCACTATTAACCTCAAACATCACCATTGTCATCGTTAAAAATAAAATAAGTTTTTAAACACACAATTAAAGTTTAAATTACTACATGATAAAAAATATAATTAATACATAAATAATAAATTAAACATTTCAACACACAATTAAATTAATGCATGCCTAAAATTAAAGCTAATACATAAATAATTAAACATTTAAACACATAATTACATAAATGAATGCCAAACTAGGAATTCTTGTGTCATTAGAGGATGATGCCCATCCCGATTCTTATTCCAGCTAATTGTAGTTGGCTAAAGGTACAATCATATACCCAGTTCAACTCTTCCACATTCGAAAAGTTAGGATGATGTGGACGATAGACTTTAAAAACCGAAGGGTTTGGAGGCGGTGGGGGTGTACAAATCAGTTTTTTTCAAAAACCGGTTCTGGTTATTAACCGAACCGGTTTTTTCAACAAAAATAAAAACTGGTTTTTTTATAACCGGTTTCGATTACTAACCGGTTTTTTTTACTCAAAACAATAACCGGTCCAACCGGTTAGGGTTGGTTTTTAACCGGTTTATTCCAAAAAAACCGGTTTAAACCGGTTTTTTATAACCGGTTTCGGTTTTAAAACCGGTTTTGAAGATAAATATCCCTGACCGGTCTACAACCGGCGGTTCGGTTCTAAAACTGGTTATAAAAAAACCGGTTTCAGTTTTTTTCCCGGTTTCGGTTCTAAAACCGGTTTTTTTTTGTACACCTCTATTTGAAGGTGGAGGGTTTGAAGGTTGAGGGTTTGCATAACAACAGATGATCGTCGACGGTATGAAAGTTCCACAACTTCAATTCCCACTACTACAAAATAGAGTTTAAGACGGGGTGAAATCGGTTTTAAGACGGTGTTTTCAACACCGTCTTAAACTGCACTGGTTTAAAATCATGTCTTTTTAGACGGTGTTCAGTTTGAACCCCGACTTAAAATTCATGTCTTATTAGACGGTGTTCAGTGTTTGGACACCGGCTTAAACTTCACAACTTGGAGATAGTGAAATGGTTGTAAAGAAACTTATGGAAACAGATAACCACCCCCATGAAGATTAAACGTGGTGAAACTGATTAAAATTGGAGATAGTGAAATGGTTGTAAAGAAACTTATGGTGAAATGGTTTAAATTGATTTTATGTAATTGAGTTTTTTTCTATTATTAAATCAAACTGTCAAACGATCGTTATGACACAATTCAAGATTCAAAACCATCAACTAGACATACCCGTGAACTATACCCAATCACCTCTACTTTAGTGACTGGTCCCGGTGTTACTAGTCAGGTAGGGGCAACCCAACACCATTTCGACTTGTGGCTCATCCCCCTAAAAGCAAAGGTTAAAAGGAAAAGTGAAAAAACTTGGTGGCAAAAGCCTAAAACGCAAAAACTACCCATTTCCTCATTTTGTTTCAAAATAATATATTGTAGAATTTTGGTGTATCTTTTATATTTTTTAAAGTGTAAGTTATTTATGACTTTATTCGGTTCTTGATCCGTTCTAACCAATCCAACCAGTGAACTAGTAAAGCAACTGATTCGTCGTCTGATCCGTTATGAAAACATTTCTCATTTCTATCTTAGTCCGTAAATTAAATTTAGATAATTATGCCAAGTGACAAAGGAGAATTTGGAGGTGGTGTAGATAAATGACGGGTGGGACAAATGAGAATTGGGAGGGGTATATAAAATAATGCCAAGTGACAAAGGAGAATTTGGAGGTGGTGTAGATAAATGACGGGTGGGACAAATGAGAATTGGGAGGGGTATATAAAATAGGCATGGGGCATCTAGATATTATATATAACGGATTAGAATAAAAAACAAAGACTCCTAATTGTAAGAAGGGTACCAAATCTTCTGAAAAAAACCCACTACAAAAAAAAAACCTAAACACCCACTACCGCGGGGGGGGGGGGGGGGGGGGGGTTAGGTTTTTGGTGGTGGTGGGTGTTTAGGTTTTGTGTGGTGATGTAGTGGGTTAAGGTTTTTAGGTTATTGGACACTTGTCACTCTATAAATTCTTTTTACACTTCTTACAATTATGAGGCTTTGTAGAATAACTTAACCCTATATATAACATATTAATGATTAATATGCTATGTCGGTAGGCCAATTCGATATAGTCATGTGTCACTATTTGGTTGGCCAACAATAATTTTACTCCTTTAATCCTTAACTTTATTAATATACATGTTTAGTTTTTCTACTTTAACTTTCTTAATATACATGTTAATTCACTTAGGGGCTGTTTGGTAGCCTCTTAATGACCATTCAGATGCTACCTCTTAATGGTTTAAAACCTCTGAATGAATAAGAGGTAACCTCAAGTCTGAATGGTTAAGAGGTAACCTCTGAATGATAAATCATCACATGTCACATTCTTCTACCTTCTCATTGGTAAAATTCTTAATGGTTCCATTAAGAGGTAGCCTCTTAATGACCATTCAGAGGCTACCAAACAGCCCCTTAGTCTCTCAACTTTAACTTTCCTAATATACATGTTTAGTCCCTCTACTTTTATTTCTTTTAATATTTCGCCTTTTAGTGTTTTTTCTCGCCAACGTGACAAACCAAACCGACTCCAACTGAACAACATCATTACCAGTATCAGTATTATCAGAACCGCTTTTTTTCGCTTAGTATTTCGCCTTATAGTGTTTTTTTCCGATACATATATTGACTTTTCGATGTTCTTTTTCTTATGATTTTACGTTATCTCTTCCAGTTGTTATACTGAGTGTCGGTACTGTACTGATAATCAAACTCCCGCCAAGATAAAATTACTAGTTTTTTTAATTAAATCACTAATCAAAACTCTTTTCCATTCTTTCTATTTATAAACTAGTCTTAAGCTCCCCGCTTTGCGGGGGTGGGGACGTAAAACCATATTACCAGCGTTGCGGGGTCGGGGAGCGTAAAACCGTGTTAAGTAGCAACCGAACCACGACCAAAACCGGAAAAAACGTAAAACAAAAATATGATTTTTTTAGCACCAAGTGACTCACGTGACGTAAAAAAACTACCAAATACCGTGCTAAATAGCAACTGAACGAAAGAAACTAAAGAACCAAATGTGACCACCAAATATTGTGCTAAGTAGCAACCGAATGACCACCAAATTCAGGAAAAAGCGTAAAACCAAAGTTAATAAAAAAATTAAGCTTGTTTAACTTTTTTATGACAAAATTATAGAAATAAGAAATAAACTTATAAAACAAAAATGAAAAAAATACCTATAGTTAAAAAAAACAAAAACACTACTATTCATCATAATGTGATGAATTAATACATATATATGAATTTCGGCCTGCTCCCCATGGGTTGTCATCTAAATTTAAAAAAAAAAAATCATGCCTCATGATTTAATTATTTTTTCTTGAAGTTGGATACCTTCTCATCTTTCAAACCATCCAATATCAATCCCATTAGACCATGTGTAGTGGTAGTGGGTTATAATGCCCCCACCATGGGGCATTATCCGACACGTGGCGTCCTAGTCAGCGATGGGGCATTATAGCAAAAGTGGTGTAGTGGGTATAATGCCCCATAATGCCCCATTCAATTATTAAAAAAAAAAAAAAAAAACACTTTCCAAAAATATCCTCAAAAGTCAATGCACATATAAGAATTGTCAGATATCCTCAAAAGGGATTGGTGCATAGCTCAAAAGTGGCCCACATGCATGTGTTACTTCGGCGTTTTAATTCAAACGCCCAAAACCATTTTTTCCAAAAATAACGCCCCAAAACGCCGGGTGTAATGGGGTGGGGGGCGTTTTGGGGCGTTTTTTTTCAAATTTTTTTAAAAAAAACGCCCCACTACGGGTGCTCTTATGGCTTGGCCTACCCACAAATTACCATTTACTCGGCAATGAATACAAGTATACAACTCACTCGTTGAGTCTCTTTGCATAATGGTTAAAGCACCTAACCGACCTTATGAAATTGAAAGAGACTGGAAGGGGTTAAGTTATCAATAATGGGTTATTTAATCCACTGGCGAAGTATAGTGCCGGGGTTGCACCGTATAAGTTTCGATTTTTCGTTCAAAAATTTAAAATTATATAGGATCGCCCCCCGATTATTTTTCCTAAATTGTAAATCCTAAATATTTATAAACTTTGTATATAAATGATGGGTAGTTTGGTAAATATACACTTTGTTTTATTTGGAACTATTATTATTTGACCCGACTTGAATCGAATAGCCAACCCGACCCGAAATGATAGGAAATTTTTTTTTGGGTCCCATCACTTTACGCCCCCTCGAAACTTTTGGTCAAGCTCCGCCACTGATTTAATCATATTTTAGTGGTAAGAGGCGGGTGTAAATATAAATACTATAAATTAACACGGCGCAACGTTCGTGTATGATTTAACGATTTTACGTTTCGTTTTACGCTTAGTTCTAAATTTTGTGAGTTAACATGACGCAACGTGTATGTGGTTCAATGTTTTTACGTCGTATATTTTTTTTTCCGTTTGAAAGGTTCCACATAACCGTGCGAGTCATAGATCGGCTTAGTTATTATTTTCTATGTTTTGTGTTTCGGTCTATTTTCTTCACATCAATACGCCGCAACTTCAGTATTGGTGGCCGTTTGCGCTAGTGTGACATTAATGCTATTTGTCACGGTTTTACGCCCCGCCACAATACGAAGGTGCTTAATTCTAGTTTTAACTATTTAGCCAAAAAAAAGGAACGGGTAGAACGGTTTAAAACTAAGAAAAGCATAGCCAAGCATTTACAACCTACAAATTATCCATATATATAAATTCATAACATTATGAGTAATAGTGGCTATTTTGTTTTATTTGTAGTTTTATAACTAGTTTTTTTATTTTTATTTTTTTTACATAATAGATTTTAGGAATTTTCATTTTTGTTAAAATGCTTTGGGTTTTTTTTTTTGGTCATTACAGTTAAATAAGTTTAGTTTTTTTTTAGAATTTCAAGTTTTGTCCTTTATCTATATACCCAATTTCAGGCGATGTCCTTTACCTTTAAAATTGATGAGTTTTGTACTTAATGTTTTCAAATGCTTCACGTTACGTCCTTTAGCCCTAACTTAGTTAAACTTTTCTGTTAAATCAGATCACAAAAGGGTAATTTAGTCTTTTACCCATTTATACAAAAATATTTTAACATATAAAAAAAATTAATATATTATAATATATGTCATTTTGCCCAATCTCTGCCAACCTCTTTCCATCATCACCACCACACCACCTCTGTCAAGAACCACCAACAACCACCACCCTCATTCGTTGTAGCTTCCTACACTACCATTCCTGTAAATCCGCAATTCCACATGTCAATAAACAACTCCATTAAACAAACAATAATATCCTATTTTTTGTTCTTGTGACCTGCAGATTCAAGAAATCTAGATGAAAAAAACCCATCCATTTCACAATGTTCCATTAGTTCTACAATCAAAACAATACTGTGATACAACAAACAATAATATCCTATTTTTTGTTCTTGTGACCTGCAGATTCAAGAAATATAGATAAAAAAACCCTTCCCTTTCACAATTTTCCATTATTTCTACAATCAAAACAAAATTTTGATAAGTAGAAAAAAAACCCAGATTATTCAAAGGATGATGATGATTCTCCGGCTAATACCCAAGACGACGAAGATGATTCGCTTGATTCCCTTTCAGATTTTAATACAGATATGTTATCATGGAAATCGATGGATTCGATTTCAAGACGGCTAATACCCACCGTAAACCACCACTGGTAACACCCTAGATCTCACCGATCTGAAATCGAACCCCAAATCTTACCGAGGTGAAAATCAAATCATAAAAAATCAAACCCAAATCTCACGAATATGAAAGTGTGGTCATGAACAGGTGGGGCGATGTTATGAACCTAATGGGCCTGAGCCAAGAGGCACAGCTCAAGACAACGGCCATCAAGTTACACGGACCTGTCGATTGGGGGAAAGAAACATGATGGTATATAAAAAGGTATAGAACCGAAACGCAGGGGGGGGGGGGGGGGGGAATGAATTGGTTAGAATGGTGATAGTTCTTCCCCATCTCATACTCTTAATCTGTATCCTCCCATCCCTTCCTTCTGGTTCTGAATTATCTTTGATTTGCATCTTGTAGTCATTGAGGTTAAGCTAATTCAATATCAATTCGATTTACTGATTCCAGTTGTGAATTAATCATTCACTACAGGCGATTTGGTAGTGGTCGGGTGGTGGTGGCAATCGGTAGGTTAAAGAGGGAAAGAGAGATGTGGAGAACCGGAGATGATAGAATGAATCTTTATTTTATTTTTATAATATGTTTTTTTAGTTTTGTACACACTAGTCCTTAAATATTAACTATTTACATAATAGTCCTTGAAAAGGTGAAAGGACAATAATGCCCTCATGTGCAAGACACATGATCAAATTTAACAGAAAATTTTAACCGAGTTAGGGCTAAAGGACATAACGTGTCACATTTGAAAACATTAAGTACAAAACTCGACAATTTTAAAGATAAGGGACACCGTCTGAAATTATGTATATAAATAAAGGACAAAACTTGAAATTTACTCTTATTTTTTTACATTTTTCCTGATTTTTGTTGTCGTTCGTTTGCTACTTAGCATTATCTTTGAATGTAACATTTGGCTCAAGGTTTTTTTCGTTCAGTTACTATTTAGTATGGTTGAGTAGTAAAATAGAAGTTTGTATTTATGACCACTCGGTTAAGTTGGGTTGATTTGGTTGGCCAAAGATCATACGGGTTGGCATTGATTATTAAAATGACCATACAAGTCAATTGAGTCGTTATTAATAAATAAAATGACCACACGGGTAAAATGGATTGGTTTTATAAGAATGGTATGGGTAATAGAGATCACAAGGATCACAAATGATATTAACATGTTGCAACAAGGATCATTTATGTTGATCCATAGACCCAACGGGTCTAACATGTTGGAAATAATGATCTCAAGGATCAAACATGTCGTTATAGAATCATAAGAGTCGATGAAATTGGGGAAAAATCACAACCTGGTGATGGTTGGTTAAAGGATTTATGTGTGTTTGTTAAACATGAGGGATTAACGTGTACAAAATGGGAAGCAAATTGGGTTAGTAAATAAGAAAGTTCAGTAAGTGAACGACCCGATGCTTTGAGTTGGGTGTTCGTAATGGCCATGACGCTTACAGTTATGGCCATAGCAACATCATGTTTTGCAATAATGATTTTAATCCGTCTTTGGGGTAATCTAACATACCTTTGGAGTATTTGGAAGCAAATCATAAGATTCACCCGAGTTTAATAGACGGGTGATTTATTAAGGGTATTAAGACTAGTTTGTTAAAAAAATTGACTTATGTGTCATTGTTAACTTTTTTTTTGGAAAATCTTCATCTTGTGTGTGCATTTTGTATGTCCATAGTTAGAAACCTGTCTGTATTTGTAACGTTTAAAGTCTTGAGTCTCTATAATACAGGACAGAGGTTTCACTAGGTTTCGCTAGGTGTCGTTAGGCAATGTCAAGTCAGTATACGGTACGACACGATGCGAAGAAACTGAACAAGATTAAAGGTGATGTCATCATTAAATAATGATGACATCATAGAATATAAAAACTCATATTATATGGTTTCTGCATGGTATAATCAACTAATTACAGATGAGGACATGCAATCGTACGAATCAGGTTTAATATTTCACACAGATTGGGATTCTAGGTTCGTATGAACCGGAGCTTGCATGGGAGTTTGTATGAACCAGAGTATACATGTTGGTACGAACCCAGAACACCTATAAATAGTCAACATGCTCATTCGTAACTCACACATCTCAGAGACACATCAGAGAGTGCATTCGTACATAACACACATCAACTGTTCTTCACAGATCTTCATCAACATCATACAAGACACGCCCGGTTTCATTACGATTATTAGATTGAGTGTTCTTGTGTTAGATCGAGTCGAAACTCTGTCCGGTTGTCGTTTGTTCGGTAATAAAACGACGTTTATTTACGTTTTCGCACACGATTACGGTTCGATTTAACGGATTCCGCACGTTAAATCGAATTCATCGCAAAACTAGTGATCATTTACGATCCGATCCTGAACTCACACATCTTAAAGGCAGAAGCTTAATCAAATCATGGAGTTTCACAACCAAAACACATTCTTAACTTTCGTAGTTGCCTATTGTAAAGTTAGTAAACTTTTGGGTCATGTCGTTTGTAAATCAAATGGATTGTGTAGGAAACTTTTAACAAACATTGTAATAGATTTTAAACATTCGTCAACTTACCAAATTCAAATTATTATTTAAAATAAACTTACCAAATTCAGTATCTTCAATGATGGGCGTTGGGATAGAAGATGAATAATCGAACTTGTAGTTGTTGTCACATCATCCGCAAGTAGGTTTGTTAGGCTCAGAAACCCATTGAACTGGGGTTTCCAGATAAGCTCACAACATATGAGACGTAAGTCAGTCAACTTCTCCGGCTGAAAGATGCATGAAGGTAGCTTAAACGCCATAATCATTATTTGTCAGTTTCTTTAAAGTGTTTTTTTTGGCGAGGTATGATAGTATCTGGTCAATCTTCACACATGTCACATCAGCATCCACCCTAATAGTAAACTCCATGATCGGGCCCTCGTGGTTTAGGAGTGTCTGATAGATAGCAGAAAAGAATCTGCTTCGACGTGTCATCATTCTACGATCACTTTGGACATCATTATAGGTCTGCTCCAGAGTAGTTAGCTCGCCATCCCCTGCAACCTGAAACTTATTCTCATCAGATTTGGTATTTTGGTCCAGTGATGCATCCACTCCTTGGACAAGATGCTGGTCCTTGCCGCCTCCTCAATCAGCAAAAGACACAAAATATTTTGTATTATGGCTGGAGGAAGTTGCTTGAACCTGTCCTACTCCATCTAGTATAACAACTGCAAAATTAGCAAGCTCTGTTAATTACATACAGAAAAAGAAGAATAGGTAATATTTGAACTGTCGATGTTTTACAATACAAAATCATCACAGAGTGAAATGGAATTGACACAAAATTAATCATAATGAGTTCGATAGGTTACAACAACTTTCTTAATTTCATTTTGTACACAGTATTGAAAAATCATAGGGATATTAAGTGGAATTGATACTAATTTAACCCTAATCAGGCTACAAGAACTTCATGCGATTTCATTTTGCACTAATTTTGACAAAATTTGATACGAAATTAACCCTAATCAGGTAGTTAGGTTACAACAACTTCGTTTAATTTCATTAAGCACACAATATCTTTTCCAGTTTAAATGTCTACACATGTTTTGTAAGACTGTAATCCAAGTGGTAACAACTTTTAATTTTGAAAACACTCTAGAGCTCTAAAGATGATATCAGAACTCAAAAACATATCATCAATATCTAATTGAATATACAATTAAGATGATTGAATATAGACTGTGTTATCATCAACAATATCTCTTGAACAATAAAACAAAGGATTGAACCAAATTTTATTACATATCCTTGTTACCTGTATTTGTATTTTGTACTACTGTATCTATGCCTCGGTATCGGCAGCGCCGCCACCACCTCCACCTCCGGCAAACTGAAATGAAATGAAATCAAATGAAAATTGAATGTAACATAAGGCATTTAAAATGAATTACGAGACGTACCTCATCCTCCTCGCCATCACCGACCTCGCCGGAAACCTCACACTCCTTGAGCAGCCTCGAAATCAGAAACTTCTGATCCTCAATGCAGTTACCATACAGATAGAGATACAGCAGAAACATGCATTTGTTCTAAAGAAACGCAAATTATATCAACATGCAATCAACAACCTAGATCTGATATCCTCTTCTAGATGATCACGAGGACCGTTGCAATAGATGCACTCAGTTCATACTACAACAACTCTGATATGCTCCTTCTCCATATCTGCTACCAATTTCCTGGAACAATTCTTCTTATGATCAGCAATCATACTTTTCCCCTCTAAATAATTTCTACGCATCATTTACAACGGTACTTTTTTGTCCACATGAGTATTACGAACATTGTCAACGATCTCCATTGTCGATTTGCGATTTGCAGAAGAGGAAAGACTATTTAATTTTAAAATATTATGGATATTCAATGTGTAGTTTCATATTTGTATGTATTTTTGTTGCTTTTAATAACTTTTGTTGTTATATATGTTGTTAGAAATATTGTTGGTTATAGAACATATAAAAAGAATCGCAAAATTCCATTACTAAATTGGGCCATGTATGCAAAATAGATCCTGGCGATAGAAAGAGTACTCATGTGGGTTTGTTCAAATATAGAAAAAATGAATTTAATGAAACATGGAAGAAGAAATTGGGATTTTTCCTCTAGAACTCATAAGCCCACTAACTTTTTGATAAAAGTGGAGTTGTTAACCGAAAGAAATATGGGTAAAATAAGCAACGCCTTTTTTCAAATTATAATAGTCAAATTGGAGTTGATGAGTTGAAAAACAACTCATGAGCTCAGGCTCGCCTAGTTTACACCCAAACAATAATAATACAAATCAGGACCTCTCCATTCTCTCTCAAATCAGTCGTTTAATTTATGTAGACCTATTAACAAACAAATAATGTAGGTTAAGTAACCTGTAACCCAATCCAAATGTTTGATGTAAGCAAACTCTTTTACCCCAAATAAACTTATTTATTCGGGGCTATAGGTCCAATCAGATAATGAATTGAATTTGTAGTTCAATGTCCAATTAGGTTTATACAGTCAATTGTATCTAATATCAACATTATAGGTGACTGAGCGACGAAACAATTGGTTACATGGTTAGGGAATTTCCTTTAAGTATTCGGTTATTGGAAATAACCGGTTTTGACTGTTTGACCAATAAAAAACAATTTTAAATCAAAATTTGAATACTCCAAAGTCATAAATCAATTAGTAAATTGCCAAAAAAAAAATTAAATCAAAACAAAAAACATTAAAGCGATTGAATGAATACTTGTTATGCGGATCTTATTAGTGAGATCCGTCAGCTATAAATGATAATATTAGGTACAAATGGATGTAAAAACCTAATTGGACATTTAAATACAACTATCACACTTCAAATCAACATCTAACAGGACCTAAAACCCTAATTGGACATGAAATCACAATTACGACACTTCAAATCAGCATCCAGTTAGACCTTAACACCTAATTAGACATGAAAATACAGTTATCATTCAGATCTACATCTAGTTGGACCTAAAATCCTAATTAGACATGAAAATACAGTAATCCTTCAGCTATTTACACCTAAAACCCTAATTGAACATGAAATTACAATTACTGCACTTCAAATCTGGACCTAAAAAACTAATTAGACATGAATATACAGTTATCCTTCAAATCTGCATCTAACGAGACCTAAAAACCTAATTGAACATTGAAATACAACTATCGCACTTCCAATCAGCATCTAAAACCCTAACTGAACATGAAATTACAATTACGACACTTCAAATCAGCATCCAATTAGCTCAAGCTTTCTCAAAACAACACACGCCTAGAGCGTTTGCTCATTTAAGGCGAGTAACAAACAAGTTATAAATATAAATAAGTTGCATACCTAGAGCGTTTGCTAATTTCCGGTACTTCCACATTTAAATCTTAGAAACACGTCATATGTGCTACCATTATCCTCGATGTACACAAGGAAGAAGTGGAAGCAACTGAAGAACCAAATAGGAAGAAAATCAAACGTCATGAAGGTTTATATGTTCTATCTCTAATAAAAGAGGCGTGGTGGTTTAAATTTATTACAATGATAAAGCAACTCAATTATGGGGTTTTATTGAATATATAATTCAACTTAGCGGTGATCAAGATCAGATTATCCAAATTTCGGAGGTTATCCGAAAACTTCGAATAATGAATTTCCATATCCAAATCCAAATCCAAATCCAAATCTGATATTTCAAATATCCAAATTAAAAAAATAATAAAATGATGTTGATTATTAACTTTATCATAATTAAAGATGTTGACAATGTAAATTACATATTCAAAGATGATGTTGCTTCCTAAATCAAAATATAGTGTCGCTTAACCCCACCACAGCCACTAATTAAAAATAAACGAACACTGGGCAAAAGCATGCAATTGACATCGAATCGTAGAAAAACTTACGGTATCAAAAGCATGACCCAAATTCCCTCCTCGCTCCCAAACTCACAACACTTTTTCTTAAAAGAAAAATCACGACGACAACATGCAATTGACATTGAACATTAGAAAAACTTACGGTATCAAAAGCGTGACCCAAATTCCCTCTTCGCTCCCAAACTCACAACACTTTTTCTTAAAAGAAAAACAAATTAACCATTAACAAATGGAGGAGGAAACAGATGTCCCTTTTAAAATGATTCCTAGCTCTTCTCTTTCTCTCTAAAGCAAAATTTGTGGTCAAAGGTCAAGCCTGAAAAAACAAACAACAAGAATTGTACACACCAAATCGTATAAATAGCAAAAAAATACTGGTAGGATCTGATAAGTGTGGGATGTACCTCTGAAAAAGCACTCTCATTCATTATTTGCCTCCTACACGAGTCAAACTTTCATTTTCAGCCATTGGATCAGTTTAATAATTCAAAAACTCTAAGACATGTTTAAATAAAAACAACAAAATTTTGAGAAACCATTATATATTATATATATTAATAGAAACCTGTGATGAACAGTGTTTCTTTTATTAATATTTATTTTTTCTAAGTTTTCATTATTATATTGGTTTATTACATTATGTGATTTTTAAACATACGTTTCTTTTATTAATATTTATTTTTTCTAAGGTTTCATTATTATATTGGTTTATTACATTATGTGATTTTAAACATACTTTTATATAACTTTTAACATAGGATCAAAGTATCGGTACGATATGGTAGTAATACGGTGTAAGTTTATAAAAAGCAAAAACAATAAAAATAAATACCGGCACTGATACATATATTATTCCATCGACGGCACAATGTTCGTTTTTAAATATATATATATATAGGAGAAGGATTCGTTAGGAACCACACTTTATTGCGAAAACTGCGAGAACTAATATGAACACAACAAAAAATAACTTAAAAAATCTAAAAACACACATTTTTTAATATTTTTTATAAAAAAAATCTCTAATTTTCGTCATAAAAAATTTCTTTTAGATTTTTTAGGTTTTTGTGGGGTTAGCTTTATGGTTTAGTTTTTAGCATTTAGCTTGGATGGAGGGGGGGGGGGGGGGGAGGGTTTAGGTTTTTAGGGGGTAGGGGTTAGGTTTTTTTTAGGATTTTGGAGAGTTTAGCTTTATAGTTTAGTTTTTAGCATTATGCTTGGGGAGGGGGGTTTAGGTTTTTGGGGGTGGGGGGTTAGTTTTTTTTTTTTTTTGGGGGGGGGGGGGGTATGGGGTTTATTTTGTTGTGTTCACATTGGTTTTCGCGGTTCTCACATAAACCCTACCATATATATATAGGATTAGGATCATGTGAGAAGCCCTAGGCTAATTGAGAAACTTGAGAATCATTCTTGACCATACATTTCTTCTAAGCTTTTCGTAATATACACATATGTATAGTTTAAAATTGACTATATATGTGTGTGTATAATTCAAGATTTGACAATATACGTATATGTATATTGTCAATTTTATACTATACATATGTGTATATTACGAAAAACTTAGGGGAAATGTATGGTCCAGAATTTTTCTCAAGTTTCTCAAAGAGGGTGGACTTCTTTTAGGATCTCTACCCTACGGTTCAAATGAAAACCACGAGCTGTGAGAACTTTTTTATCCCGCGCGAGTTGGGCCAAATTTTTTTTTGCACAAACGTAGATGAAAACATTACAAACGCATCTGTAAAAAAAATTGCTGAGTCGTTAATTTTGACTGATGCAAGTCTTTTTTACGCGCTGGTGTAAAATTTTATTGAAGATAACTATTTTTGTTGAGGTCGTAAAAAAAACTTGCATCAGTCAAAACTAACGACTCGACAATTTTTTATACTTTCTTTTACAGATGTGTTTATAATGTTTTATTCTACGTTTGTGAAAAAAAATTGATCCAACTCGCGCGGGATCAAAAAATTCTCACAGTTCTTACAACTCGTAGTGGTTCTCATTTTAACTCATACATCCATACATATATATATATATATATATATGTATATATATATATATATCGCAATGTTGAACTAAAATAAACATAGAATGCAAAGGAACCTAACCATTATCAATTGAACAACATCGGTACCGGTATCGATATTCATTTTTATTGTTTTAGATTGATGTACTGTTTTCTCTTTCGATATATCAAGTACCGGTAACATAACGAATCAAACAGATACCGACTAAATTCCCGCCGCGAATGCGCGAGAAAATCTAACTAGTTATACATATTAAACCAAACTTCCTATGAACAGTAAACAAATCTTTTTATAATATTATTTATATTTTTGATTATTTCATTATTTTATTACTTAATTTATTTCATTAATTAACTCTATAACATTAAATAGTAGTTCACCTGGTTTAGGCCAAATTAAATTACGATTTTGTTCCTGCTTTAAAATTACGATTTTTCCACCAGTTTAAAATTACGTTTTTACATCCGGTTCAAAATAAAATTATGTTTTTGCCCCAGTTAAAAATTACAATTTTGCCCTCGGTTCAAAATTACGATTTTGTCCCGTTTAAATTTACAGTTTCGTCATTAGTTTTGTTTTGTTCCTCCCAGCTAAATTTACCATTTTCCCTCAATTTAAATTTACATTTTTTTCATTGTTTTTGTTTGCTTTACCAGTAAAATTACAATTTTGCCCCAGTGTATAACTACAGACACAAGATTGGGGAATAGTGTCAGGAAGCTGCCTGGCACTCCCCCATTGGCCCAACTAATTTACGATTTTATCCCCGCTTTAAAATTACGATTTTGCCATTAGTTCAAAATTACGTCTTTACCCCAAGTTCAAAATAAAATTATGCTTTCGTCCCAACTAAAAATTACCATTTTTCCCTCGATTCAAAATTACGATTTTGACCTGTTTAAATTTACAGTTTTGCCATTAGTTTTGTTTTTTCCCCACCCACCCAAATAACAATTTTGCCCTCAATCTCAATTTACATTTTTTCCATCGTTTTCCTTTGCTTTTCCAGTCAAATTACGATTTTGACCCCAGTGTAAAATTACAGTAATGCCATGGGTTTTAGTTTTTTTGACAAAAATATAGTAGTGCTTTGTTTTAATTGTTTGACTCGGTGTATTTTTTATTTTTCCCCCAGTTTAATGTTATTGTTTTTCTATCGTTTTTGTTTTTCTTAAGCAAAAGTATGATAATGTTTTTATTTAATTGGTTGACTCAATGTAATATTCGGCTTAGTGCCCCGCAACGCGGGCGGGGCAAAATCTAGTTTAAAGTAAATGAGAACCACATTATTGCAGTTTAATATGCTTTATTAAAAACTTTGAGCAATTGGGAAAGGTGAATATGAGGTTATTACAAATTTAACTTGTATGTAACACTATTAAAACTACGTAGTTTTGATTAAATCCAATCAAACATTAATTTTCGCAAATTCATTTACTAAATTATCTCATCTCTTTTTCTCCTATTCAAACCTATACAGTTCATATATTTTACAAAAATCCGTAATAGTGTTGCCCATCCTAAGTAGGCCTCTTTAGGATTCTTCATTGGTACCCTAAACGAATTTGTTGTACATCTATAAGCATATTGGACGTCATTGCCCTTGCCACCTCAGGTTTTTAACCATCAATAGTGCCGCTCCCCCATACCATGCTAGCTATATTGAGGGGGGGGGGGGGGGGGGTGTCTATTGTTTGCCAGTCATTGCAATAGCGAGCATTAGCAAACTGGTGTGTGTCGTGTGTGTGTGAAGTCAAACAAAGAAGGCGCTATTGTGAAGGGGCTCCAACCCATACCATACTAGCTATTGAGAAGAGACAATAGAGCCCCTAGTTGGTTGACGTGGTGCATACATGACAATGACGCAATGAAGCCTCTACCACCTTCAAACCATACCCTACTGCCTAAACTAAGAGTAACAGCCAATAAAATATCTATAAATCATATGTTTTTTCATATTTCAATATAAGAAAACTAAAATTTAACCAATGGGGTGGTGGTCTATTGGCAAAGGCAAAACCGTTAAATACACCTAGATTGGGAAGGGAAAAGTCTTAGGTTCAAGTACTACAGGACGTCAGGGGATTAAAGAAATTAACCGTTAAAAAAAGAAAACTAAAGTTTAATCAATGAAATCATATAGTGACAAAGATAAGTAAAGATACTTGTAGTATACCACAAAAAAAAAAAAAAAAATAGAAAATCGTGAAGTGAAAAATTATGCGATGCGATCAATTTAGGGTTAGTGAGTAGAATTCATACCTCACACATGACTGGCTGTAACTTTCAATCCCAGACGAAAATTCGATGATTTAACCTTACAACTTTTACATATAATCTACATTTATACTCTATTTTGTAACAACTTTTGTTACTTACAATTTACATACAGACAACTCTTTAATCTGGTATTGTAATTAACTAAGAATTATTTACACTCTTTAATTTGATATTACCATATAAATTAGTAACATTATAATGCTTTACAGTGTTGTAACCTATGCATAAGAAGTTTTTAAAAAAATGATAAAAAAATGTGGGTGAAATGGGTTGGCATTGATTATTATAATGACCATACGAGTCAATTGGGTCGTTATTGTATATAAAATGACCACATGGATCAAATGGAATGGTTTTATAAGGACAATATGGGTAATAGAGATCACGAGGAGCTCAATTGATATTAACATGTTGCAATAATGATTATAAGGATCATTTGCCATGACGCTTATTGTTATGGCCATAACAGCATGATGTCACGCCCCGCATAAATCCAACTCAAAATTTCAGCTTTCTAGAACTTTCCGGGTCATCTAGTCACGTTTAGAGCTACCTGGAAGACTCCGGAACATACCGTAATGTAACAGCAATATGGGGGCACTATAAGGACCAAAATGCAATCAAGAAGGATCTAGAAATCGATGGAAAAGGCTGGTCAAAATAACCCTTGAAAATCTGCCAAGAATACTCTAGAAACTTAGTAAAATATCATGGATATTTATGTAAGAATCATCTAGATATTAAGGCTTGATATTTTGTAAGGAGTGTTCTAGACATAGAACACTCTAGATAGTCTTGCAACAAGTATAAATAGGCTTCATGGGGTCTCATTTAAGACATCCCTAGCAACTTGTAAACTCGTAACTTTCTTGTACACTTTGAGTATGTTTGGCAAAAGTAGCTGGTGGCTGGAATCTGGTGGCTGGAAACCGGTAACTGTAGTTTTTTAGATATATTTAGGTGTTTGGCATAGTAGTTGGAGCTTTTAATAGAATGTATAAAATGAACAAAATGGACATAACTAAAAACTTAAAAAGTTGGTGCGTTAAAAAATTCATTATCTTTAGAGGTTAAAATAGTCATTTTTTCTCTAAAAGCTTGTAGCTCCTTCTAAACGCTACTAGTAGGAGCGTTCAACCAAAAGCTTCAAGCTCCTAACCTAAACCCAACGACACAACCAAAACTCTTGCAATCCAACGTTCCCTTTAGCAACTTTCATAACTAAAACCCAACGACACTAAGTCGGCAAGGCTTAGTTAGACCATGATCAATTTTTTAAGCATAGTAGTTTATGAATTCACATAGAAAATAGTTGACTATGAATGTAAATAAAAACCATTAAAGCTAGTATTAGAAACTATATGGAATAAACGTACTATATATACTCTACGTTGAAAACATGTATACACTAGTTGGCCACCGACATCCACCTCTTTCCAGAGGTACCGAGTTCGAGTCTTGGGAGTGGCATATGTCGCCCAGGGTAAGAACTCGGCATGAGGAAGTCACCGCGGAGCTAGCTTGGTCGGGTAGCGGCTCCCGGAGTGATATCACTCCGGCGGTTGGGAGGACCGTGCACTACCCCCCACATGTAGGGTATTTTCCTCTAAATCAAGTTGTAAGATGAAGTTTAACCATAATTACGAAAATATAATTGCTAAAAGTTTTTTAATCAAACATATTAAACTGCAATAATGTCTACATATGTATGCTTTATAAGATTGTAAGTTAAGTAGTAACAGCTTTTAATTTTGAAAACATCCTAGAGCTCGAAAGCATTATCCTAAACACCTACTTAAACCCGATCCATCTCAATACGCCTCTGCACCGGCACAGCCATCGTCGCCGTCGCCGCCTCCACCTCCACCTCCAGCCAACTGAAATCAAATCAAATCAAAACTTAATGTAAAATGTAACATAAGGTATTTATTAAATGAATAACGAAATGGAATTCAGGAAGTACCTCCTCCTCCACCTCCGGCCAACTGAAATCAAATCAAATAAAAACTATCTGTAAAATGTAACATAAGGTATTTATAAAACGAATGACGAAATTAAATTATCTCATTCTCACACTCCTTCGGTAGCCTAGATATCTGAAACTTCTGATCTTCAGAGAGGTTTCCATACAAAACTTTGTTTACCTACTCATTACTCAAGTTTGTGTTATCATCAATAATATCTCTTGAACAATTCAACAAAGGATTGAACCAAATTTTATTACATATCCTAGTTACCTGTACTCGTATTTTGTACTCCTATATCTATGCCTCTGCACCGGCAGCGCCGCCACCACCTTCGGCAAACTGAAATGAAATGAAAACTAAACGTAACATAAGGCATTTAAAATGAATTATGAGATGTACCTCATCCTCCTCGCCATCACCGACCTCGCCGGAAACCTTACTCTCCTTGAGCAGCCTCGAAATCAGAAACTTCTGATACTCGGTGCAGTTACCATAGAGATACAGATACAGCAGAGTTAATATGGTAGGATAGATGCATACTGTAACGCCTCGCTTTTGTAACTTTCCTTAATTAGAAAGCTTGTATTGTATTTCTATCTTCGGAAACTTGTTTCTCTTGTAATCGTATTTTCGTTCGAATCATTGTAATCCGAGGCTTTGATCGTAATAAAATTTATCATTTATTAAGAATTATACATGGTTTTATTCATACTTGTTTATACGTTTAATTCATATACACACTTGATATATATTCATGATTCTCGCAAACACGTGTTTAACTTGCAAACAACTATCGTAAATATGCAACTTTAAACGTTCTATAAATGCAATACCTGGTTATACATTTACCACACTTAATCTATGCTTTTATACTTGATTGATACTTAAATATAAGTTAAATATACATAAAATACCGTATTATACACCAAGAACCAAAGTTAAGGGGCTGAAGTTGTCAAAATTTGAAATTGTCTCGGCTGGAACCACAAGCGACGCGCGGCACCCCCTTGGGCCCCCTCCGCGACGCGCGCTTGAAGTCCATCCGCAGCCAAACCATCCTAGCTCGCGGATTGGCTCATGTTTACCCTCCAACCACCACCTAACCTTCTTTAATACACTCCTAAATCTTAACCCTAATCCCCCACTATATATACACCTATTGTAACACTCATTTCCACTTTCCAACCCTAACAAACACTCTCAAATCCTCTCTAAAACCCTCCAAATATTCTGATTTTGAGCAGAAAGTTTCAAGGTTCTAAAAGTGAGTTCTTGCTCACTTATTCCTTCAATCTTGCTTGTTTCTTCTTCTATTTTACTTGGATAACCTCTAGGAAGGTTTTCACAAGTTTGCCATGGTAAACTAAGGTGAAACCTCGCCATATTTGAGGTCCAAGGTAAGATCTATTTTCTGTTTTTATTCATGTTTATGTAACTTCATTTTACTTGCTAAAACTTGGTGGAATCTTGTACCCACCAAGCTCACAACTTAGCCTATAGTTGTGGGTTTGTGTTGAGGTGATTTCCATCAAGTTATGGGTTCAAAACTATTTACTTTTCAGTTCATACATATCATAATCCAAGTGTTGAAAACAAGCATGATTCATCATATTCCATATGTTGAACTCGTGACTTGTAAAAGTGTGAACCGTGGGAGCTTTGGCTTTCCAATCTAGTTCCACTACCTCACTTGTGAACCTTGTGTATAACACTCAAGTGGCTTCCTAGTATCAAAGTAACATAACCCTGCCTAGCCTCCGACGCTTAGTTAACTCTTTCCATGTCGTGGTGGTTCACCCGGGTTAGGATTTACTTGGCCACTTGAGCATGCATTAGTTACTTTTATTTCTTGTTATTCATGACCCTCCCAAATCATCCTTGTGATGATTTGTGTAGTGGTGAATCATATAAATAGGTTTAACCTACATGCTTGACTTACATGATAATATATGACAATCTATGATAGACTTAGTTTTAGGTTATTAATATAACTATATAAATATACATATGAACTTGGCCAAGTTTGTGATAATAATCGGGTCATGGTTATTCATCATGAACTAGGGCTAACTTATCTACGATTCTAAGTCTCTCGTTGATTCTAATGGGCAAACTAGGACCCATGAAATCACATACAACTTAGTGTAAAAAACGAGTACTTAGACTAGATAATACTTTTATACATATCTACTTTGTGTACTTTAAATTCCAAATCCGAATCTCCGGTTTAAATTCCGTTACTTACACCCCTTTTTTTTACCCCATGTTGGGTGACTTTGGTGTTCCATTCTTCAACTCTTCACGGAATTATAAAGGAAAGCTTTGCAAAACCGTGGTGAAATGGTTGAAAAGAAAATTATGCTGAAATTGTTTAAATTGATTTTTATATGTTATGTCGGTTGGCCAATTCGATATAGTCATGTGTCGCTATTTGGTTGGCCAACAATAATTTTACTCCTTTAATCCTTAACTTTATTAATATACATGTTTAGTTTTTCTACTTTAACTTTCTTAATATACATGTTAATCCACTTACTTTAACAAAGTTTTTACCTCAACAGTTAACTTTGCCTATATATATGTTTAGTCTCTCTACTTTAACTTTCCTAATATACATGTTTAGTCTCTCTACTTTTATTCCTTTTAGTATTTCGCCTTTTAGTGTTTTTTTCTCGCCAACGTGACAAACCAAACCGGCTCCAACTGAACAACATCGTACCAGTATCAGTATTATCAGAACTGCTTTTTTCGTTTAGTATTTCGCCTTATAGTGTTTTTTTCTGATACATATATTGTGACAACTCGAGTTTTCAAGGTCTTTTCTCACATCTGTGTTTTCATAATTCGTTGCGTAGCAATATGTGCACCTTGTTATTTGATTTATAAATTATTGTATTGTGTATGTGATGTGTTACTGTTTGAAGGATTAAGGTGGTAATGATTATTGAATTGTTATGTGCTTATGAGTGAACAAATTTAACTGCTTACGAATAAAACCATGCATGATGAAACACGGACTGTTTCACCATAGACTATCTCCACGAAACCAAGGACTTTCGCCACACACACACATCACCCGGCGAAACTTGGGAGTTTCGTCATGCACATCACGACAAAACCTGGGGGTTTCACCGGCCCAGGTTACTTCGAGCCCAGTAAGGGCCCAACATCTTACAACTTACATATTTAACGAAGTAGGGTTACGTAAGAGCACATTAGTGATCAGTTTTCAAACCCTAAACTCCCTTCACCCTCTATGCACGCGACGACAATCTCTAGCTCTCTCGAAACTCTTGCTAGTCTTGTCTCATAACCGGTTAGTATACGATCAGCTGATTAGACCTGTTTGTTGCATTGCTTGATTATTTTGTGTAATGTTAGAGACTGTGCTATCATGAGAATTGATTAGGGTTTTAGTGTTAGGCTGGTGGGTCGTAACAATTATGGGGAAGGATAGGTTCAATGAATTGATATATTTTCATATCTGTGTTATGATTCGTTTAGTCTATACAATGAATTAATGGCTCGGTAGATTGACAATACATGATGAATGATCAGTATATGACGTGATCTAAGGTTGTTGCGACTATTTCTTGAATTGATCCAAATGATCTTAGCCGTATGATAGTTAGGATGTTATGATTATGTGAACCGTTAACGTTTTATTTGAGAATTGATTGATGATAATGTTAAAAATTGTCGCTGATGATTAGGATTTTGGAGAATGAGAAACTGTAACCAGGGGTATACTGTAACTGTTTCATCGACCATTAAGGGTAGACGAAACGGCAGGTGTGACGAAACATCATGAGTTTCGCCGCTTAATATTTTGACGAAACCCTATAGGTTTCGCCACAAAACATCTCAACGAAACTCATGCATGACGAAACATACAGGACGACGAAACTTGGGGAGTTTCGTCAGTAAGGGATCACGACGAAACATGGGGTTTCGTCAAGAGGGTAAACAGCACAGCGAACTAAGTGGGTTCTGTGGATGGATGATTATATTGATGAGATCATAATATTTACTGTTAATAAGGACTAAAGAGATGTGACTTAGTTACCATGTATGGCACATCCAACCGTTAGGCACTGTCACGAATTCATGCATGTATATTGGGGAATTGAATGGGCTTGTTTAACTGCTATGTGCCTTTGTTTGAAATGTGCACTGTTGTTTATGTGTGTGTGCGAATGATACTGATAAGAATGTTAGGTAGTATTTATTAACTGCCATGATGTGCGTATGTGCCATGATCAACTTGTGAGTGTAAACTGCTAGTTATATGTGAAACATACGTGTATTACTTGAACAAAGACCTGACTTGTATGGTAACCATGTTAGGACGTGGTTGACCACCCTTAACTCAAGAGACCCTCCTGTTTAACTGCCGAGCTAACCTAAGGTGAGTTCACACTTTCATAAGGCATGGGATTCCCGGTGGGTTGGGAATGGATTAAGAAGCTAAAACGAAACCTACATATTCAACTCTAACAGAATATGAACCTCCGTCCTCGGTTGGGAAGGACGACTACATTTAACCTGCATATTCTCGGTTGGGTAGAGTACTTACCTCAGTCCTCGGTTGGGAAGGACGACAACATATAACTTACTAGACAAAACTCTATCATGAAGTCCCTCATTTTTATATCGACTTAATCGTCGGGCCAATGGCGAGCGGGTCATTAGTTAATAGCGTTATTAGGGTTGACAAGCCTCACACCGTACCGGTAGGACGGACGTGTACTAATGGATCTGGGCACTTAGTCAATGATGATAGACATTGACGTAGGGCATAACTTCCTCAGTCAGTTGTCGATATGGTAACGGTCTAGTGGTTTACAACATGGGGTAGCCCCCACTGGTTATGGTTTGGGAAACAAAGGAACTGGTAAACAACTGGTTCTCGAATGAACTTATGGATTTTGAAACAACTTTAAACTGAACAACCAACTGTGAACTCGCTCAACTTTGTTGTTGAATCGTTGTTACATGCCTTGCAGGTCGTTAGGTATCTATGGAGCTTGCACGAGCAGGAGGAGTCGTTGTGGGACATGGACCGTTGGGTTCCATGTTAAACTTTATGAACTTATGACATATGTTTTGGTCTTACATTTTTATGCTTCTACTGTTTAACTTGAACTTGGTTAACTTGTTTTTGAACACCAATTATATTGTGTGGTTGGACTTTTATTTACTTTACTATATTGTTCAATATGATTGGTGGCTTGATCTTGGTCATGTCACGCCTCCTGCTGTGATACTCCGCTTGTGGAATTTGGGGGTGTGACAGATTGGTATCAGAGCCATTGGTTATAGTGAACTTGGTTTTTAAAAAGGGAAAAGCTTTTTGACAAAACCAGACTATAACCTGTACAGTGCTCAACAATGCACAACGACGCTTCGCTCCACGTGCAAGACTCAACATTATAGGTGATATGGTTTGTGTATATGTTGCCTATCTGTTAGTTTACATAGTGAATTGATCATGGTATGCTTAGTTAGCATAACAATTGATGTTTGAAACCCTGTGTGCTTACTCTCTTCTGTCATCACACACTTATGCACTTTCACGACCCTGTGTGCTTACCCTCTTCTGTCATCACACACTTATGCACTTTCACGACACTTCTCTCACTTATGCTTTTCTTTGATGTGAAGATCATGAATGGACGTTTGAACTTGACTCAAGCCCAGCTGACGGCTCTTATCAATGAACGAGTTGCTGAGGCACTCGCAGCAGCCCCTGCAGGAGGTCAACATGCTCAGCCTCCTGTATGTACGTTCAAGACTTTTATGGACTGTCGACCTAGTACCTTCTGTGGTACTGAAGGAGCTGTAGGCCTTCTCCACTGGTTCGAGAAGATCGAATCTGTCTTTGAAATGTGTGAATGCCCTGAAGCTCGTAGGGTGAAATTTGCTACTGGAACACTCGAAGGTGCTGCGTTAACCTGGTGGAAAGCACAGGTTCAAATGCTAGGGTTGGCAGCTGCTAATGCCACCCCATGGAACGACTTCAAAGAGCTGATCAAAGAGGAATACTGTCATCGCGACGACATTCACAAACTAGAAGTGGAGTTTTATAATCTAAAGATGACGGGGTCTGAAATCGAGGCGTATACAAAGAGATCAAATGAATTAGCTATCTTGTGTCTTACTATGGTGGATCCTCCTATCAAACGTAACGAGCTATACCTCAAGGGTTTAGTGCCAAAGATTCAGAGCCATTTGACTGCAGCTAACCTTGGCACCATTCAGCAAGTCATTCGACTAGCCCATCGCCTCACTGACCAGGCAGTTGAGTAGAACAGGTTGCCCAAACGTATTAGTGCTACAGCTACTTCGGATGCTCCTAGCGACAACAAGCGTAAGTGGGATGGAAATTCGAGCAAGGGTTCTACTTCGGTTCAGTCTCAGTCTCAGCAGCGAAGGACTGACGACTTCAAGAGCCCTGGTCAGCAATCTTCAGGTAATCAGCATCAGGGTCAGGGTGGATATAGGGGAAATCATCCTAAGTGCAATCGATGTAATTTGCACCACAGCAGGCCGTGCAACAAGGGTCATTGTCAGAGATGTAACAAGCTTGGTCATGAAGCCAAGGATTGCAGGAGCTCACGTCCGGTGAATCAGAATCGTCAACAGCAGCCACAAGCACCACAGAACCAGCAGCAGCAACAGCAGGGTAACAAGGGATGCTTTCAGTGTGGTGCTGAGGGTCACTTCAAGAGACACTGTCCACAGTTGAATCAAAATCAGAACAACAACAACAACCAAGGAAATGGGGACAACAATGGGGGTAACAATGATGGCAATGGTGCTAGGGGACGTGTCTTCGTGATTGGTCAGGGTGATGCAAGGAACGATCCCAATGTTGTAACGGGTAAGTTCCTACTGGACGACTTTTATGTTACTGTTTTATTTGATTCGGGTGCCGATACTAGCTACGTGTCCTTAAAAGTTAGTCAGATGCTTTAGCGTACTCCAACACTTTTGAACACCAAGCACATTATAGAACTAGCAAATGGTAAAAGTTTAGAGGCCACACATGTGACACCTGTGTCACTTCAACCATCAAAAAAATACCAAACCAATGAAATATTGTATTTCATACTTGGGATTTGTAAAAATATGTGTATCGTTTGCACATATCAATTCTTGTTCGATTTCAAGCTTTAAATCGCTTTCTGGAAGGTTATACGCGCCCTGATGCGTAAATATAACCAGTTTAATGCAACGAACACTCCAGAATAGTGAAATAGGCTTAAAACACCTTAAATAACCTTTACATGACTTAGAAATAAGTTTTGGATGGTTTGGTGTGTCGAAATCAAGTTTATTCGCTTACAGGGACTAAATTCGACAAACTGCGAAAGTATGCCGAATTGTACTGTAACGAACATTCCGGAACTTGATCATAAGTTAAACATACCCTAAATATCCTTTACATAGCTTAGAAATAGGCTTTGAGGGGTTCGGTATAATAAATTTTATGCTCATTCAGGGACTAAAAGCGTCAAAAAGTGCACAAGTTTGCATTTTCGCGCATATCTTACGTTCTGAATATATTCGGAGATCCAAAAATTTATGTGAGCATTAAAATATTTTATTTTAGTGTTTAGCATGATAAAATTCCATTCCTCGCTTAATTTGGATCGTTTTTGCGTTCGTTACGACTTCCGTCGTAATTAACCGAACAACGCAATCGTACGACCAAACGAACCGACATCCGAGATATTTTTGTACATGTTTCAAGTTCCCTATACTTTAACTTCATTTTAGAGCCTTGAAATGGGGTTAACAGGGATTAAACGTGCCAAAAATGCATCAAAATGCAAGATTCTCAAGTGAAGGGGCTAAAATGTCAACTTTTGAAAGTTGCTGGTCTGCAGACCACATACGGTCCGTAAGCAAGGGACCATACGGTCCGTAAGGGAGCCCCAGTTCAGCAGAAATGTATTCCAGCGTGATCCAGCTGTTCCCCTCTTGTGCAAATGGTTTTTATGATCCTATGTGCTTGTTTAGGGGCTCCCATGGTTTTAGAAATCAGTGGGTGCAAGTGTATGGCTTGGATCGAAGCTCAGATTTCAAGAAACGATCCTAACGGTTCTTGTTTTCCTATAAATACCCCCCCTTTGTTTCACTTGCAACTCACACCTTGATTCTAAAAGTTCTCTAAGTTGGAGCTTTAAGCACTCCATACCTGAGAATATTTGGGATCAAGACTCCATTCTTGGACCTTTTGTAAGTATTCTTTCGTTCTTTTATCGATTTTCGAGTCTGAAAGTCAAACTGTGTTTGACTTTCTGCGTTGACCAGTTTATGGTCAACACGAAGTTCGTTTGAACTTCGCAACGTGAGCGTAATCACGATGGTTATAGTCCCAAGTGACTATACCTACTGATTACCACGTTGATTAGGTGTAGTGACGAGTCGTAGTTTCGGCCAAAATGCGTATTCTTGCGTATTTTGTAACCAAACTAATTTTCGGTATCAAAACCGTTTGTTTTGATACCAAACCTGTTTTCTAACTTAGTTAAACATGTTTCAACATGTTTAACTCGTCACTTTAGGTTTAGTGCTTATAGGGTCGTAAGGTAAGGGGTCTAAACAACCGCTTATACTTTCGAACCCGACCCGTTTGGTCAATCATTAGGATCCGACCAAACACATTAGGTGACCATAGTTGTATAGGGAATAACCTTCTGAGGTTATACCTTATGGTCACTTCGTTTAAGTAGTTGTACGATAGGTAGTTTATATGCCTTAGGAAAATGACCAAAATGCCTTTTTTACGCATAAATTCATTTTAAACATATGTAACCTAAATTTTGACATCTAAACTGATTAGGCAACATTATTAGACTTGTTAAGGCATATAATACTTGTCATAGGACTAGTTAGGAGGTCCGAACGCGTTTTACGCGAATGACGCGCTAAAGTAGCATAAGCTACCTAAACGGGTCATAATGGGTCGTAAGCACTTAGGTTAGATTTCCTTTTAGGATGTAGGCTTTGTTAGACCATATTATATGAGTTCCTATACTCATTTGGTTTACGAAACCTCATCCTATCCGATCTTCCGATTTATGTCCGGTTTATTTATGTAGTTACCTATATTAGGTGCCGTTTGATTTCCGTGATCCCTCTAGCTTGCTTGGTAGTTGTTAAAGACTTCTAATCACTCTCAAGTGAGTACATAGTCCCCTATTTTATTGTTTTCAAATGTTTTGGGGCAAGGCATGTGTACCTATTTGTTATGTTCATGATTTCAAAAGTATAATTGATTATACATATTAGTACTTATCTTTTGACAAACTGAATGATTATTTATGGTTTAAACTCTAATTTTTCAAAGATTATAAAATTAATCGTTGGATAGTTGATGCGTGTGAAGTGTTATATATATTAGGTGTATATTTTAAGCCCCTTTAACACTTATTTTAGCCAAGTTTTAAATTTATAAAACACGATATTTCACTAACACTAAACACACATATGGGCAAGTGCACCCATCGTGAGCGTAGTATAGTGTTGGTAAGATACCGAGGTCGTCCAAGGACACAAGCGCTTTTAGTACCGGTTTATCCTCAACGTCTAATCAAAATAAAAAGTTTAGAAAAAAGGTTTTTAACTAAGAAAAATAATAACTAAAATGCTGAAAATAAAAAATAAAAGAAAAACAGATAGACAAGATGAATCACTTGGTTCCGACTCGTATCTAGTGTAACCTTTGATTATTTCCGCACTTTTGCACATAATTAAGAGATTATCTTAGTTATTGTAGTAGGCCCCTCTTTTGAAGGTGACGTTACCCTCACCCCAGTAGTTTGAGTCAGCAAGGATACAATCCTAAAAGGGTGGATTATTGGAAGATAATGAATTAAGTTATTAATGCAATATTATGGTAGGCCCCGCTTTTGGCGGTGACGTTACCCTCGGCTAAGTAGTTTGAGTCAGCAGGGATACAGTCCTAAATAGTCGGGTTATAGTATTAATAGTAGTTAACTTATGAGGGGGTCAAAGAGTTTGGACCCCCGCCATCCAATACCGTGAAGTATTGAAGGAGGTCCTACTAAATTTGACCCAGGTCCATTGCAGGACCTCTAAACGCTGAACAATGGCAAGACCTTTATCAAACTGTTCCCTTAACCCCCGACCAGGTAGCCAACATACCTCCATATAGACCGTGGAGATATGAATGGTGAAAATCTTTTATTTTATATAGACAGTAAAATAATTTCAAGACACCATGGACAAACGATAAAGAAAGATCACCTTCAACATAAGCAACTAGTTATTAAAGTCATTAATACGAAACCAAATAAAAAGTGCAAAAGATTAGAAATAAAAAGTATTACACTAGACACTTTGTCTTCACCAAGTGATGTAAGAGACTTAGGCAAACATGGCCTTGATTGTCAAGAACTCTTACGATCAATCTTGGATCCCGAGACGACTCACACACTCTACGATGGACAATGGATGATGGTGGTGGATGATGGTGTTATGGTGGTGGTGGGTGAAGTGTGAGAGAGGTGGTGTGCCAAGGGATGGTTTGAGCTTGAGCCAAGCACATCTATTTATAGGCTGAACAGAAGCTCGGGCACGGCCCCGTGTCCAGTGGGCACGGCCCCGTGTCCAGTGGGCACGGCCCCGTGTCCAGTGGGCACGGCCCCGTGTCCACATCCTTCTCTTTCTTCATTAAATGCAGCTTTGTCTTATTAGTTGACCACGCCCCCGTGTCCGCTGAGCACGACCCCGTGTTGCAGAAGAATCTTTGTACTATGCAGATTTGCTGGATTGTGCGAATCTTATAGTTGACCACGGCCCCGTGTCCGCTGAGCACGGCCCCGTGGTGGGCAATAGAAGCTTCTACCACTTTGTCTTTTCTGCTGACACTTGGGCACGCCCCCGTGCTGGCTGAGCACGGGACGTGTTCAGTCTTCTGTCTTCTTGTTTTGCTTGGGAAGATGATGTCGTGGGGTCGGGCATGTCACATCTTGTTCCTTTTCTTGTATTTATGTCAGATTTTGATGTCTTTTTGCTTCTTTTGTTAATTTGAGCTCATTTAATCCTGAAAATACAAAAGGAAGACAAAAGCACACTTTTTCCAACATTAGTACTAAAAAGGGGTTAGTTTTATGCCTCATTTGATGAAATTTATATGCTAATATTTGAACACATCAAATACCCTCACACTTGAATCTTTGCTTGTCCTCAAGCAAAACTCTTTAATTTGTGGCTATTACACACCCAAATGGAATGGGTAGAAAAGAAGGTTTTTGGGCTTGTCGTAGAGTGTCGGGATTTCCAAGATTCTTTATTTAATTTTATCTTTATTTATTTACAATCCTATTCGTCATGATTTATTTAAAACTTTTCATAAGATAAATTACTTATTAGGGCATAACATGCCTTTGTAAAATTCTATTTATATACAAGTTCACATACCTCACGGGGATCACTCAACACTCGGCCGAAAATGTATTTTTGTGGATCACTCGAGAGCGGCATGGAACTTACTCCTACCATAGGCTTGCCAAGCAATCAATCCTCCTCCTTTTTAACTTATATACCTTTGTAAATATCAAGAGGACTTTGTGGGTTAAGGGTTAGGCTTGGGTTAAAGGTAGGTGGTTGGGTTGGTGGTTAGTGGTTAGTAAAAAGGGCGAAAAGCGTAACAAGTGTCGGTTTTCATATGACTTCCTATTTTTGTAACTTTTATTTTGATGAAGCCATTTATTCAAACAAAGTTATTTTTGATGAACTTGTTTGTTTATTTTCTTTTGCTTCATCATCAACAACAAAGGGTTTTTTTTTTTGAAGTCATTTAAAGAACCGAACTTGTTACTAAAACAAAGGGGTAAAAATGAAAAAGGTTTTGGTGGGTAAAAATGGTGTTTGGTTTGGGTTATGAAATGAAAAGGTTTAGGCTCAAAGGGGCTAACTAGGGGGATTTTGGGTAGGTGGTAAAAAAAAAATAATGGTGTAGAAATAAAAAAAAAGGGTTAGTCCTAATGCCTCCATCATTTACTTACTCGGGTTTAAGTTGGTAAGGACCGGGAATGTATCGTCATGGCAAGTTCTAGAGTCGTAAGAACCAAGCGGCTATTCACACAAGAAACGAAAATGAGCATTTAGTCAAATGATATGTAAGTGTTTGCTCAATAAAGGCTCACAACTCACTTTTGTGGGAATGGGTTTTTATGTGATCAAGTATATATAATTAAATTTTAACTAAGCTTGTCATGCCTTTTCATAATTTTCTTATGTTGGTTCTTTTTATCACGACCCTATCGGTTGTAAATTCGTAAAAATATAACCTTTTTAAGAACTTGAATTTCCCGAATTAAACCTAGACAAGTAAAAAAAATGATTTTTTTTTTAAATTTTGGGGTGATTAGTGGTTCCAATAGAGTTTTGTGTAAGGCTTGTATTTAGGACTTGCAAGTTTCAAGGTTTTAGCATCCCCCCCACACTTAAATTACACATTGTCCTCAATGTGTCCCAAAAATAAGTTTTTAGGTTGATTGAATGTGTAAAAAGGTGTGAAAAGCAAAAAAAAATTGTGTTACTGGGCGCTGAACACGGCCCCGTGTTATCCGGGCACGGCTCCGTGTTCAAGTGCCAGTAACAAAATTAAAACAAGAGAAACAGAAGTCTGGACACGGGGGCGTGTTGGGTGAACACTGCCCGTGTCCAGTTACCTGAACTGAGTCTTTTTCTGCAGACTGTGCAGCACGGGGCCGTGTTGGGTGGACACGGCCCGTGCCGAGCTTACTGCAAACGAAGAAATTTGTCGGACGGTTCTGTTTTCCTATATGGAGTGCTGGTTCAAGTTTCCCTTGCATCCTTTGCCATCTCAAGTGTGTTTTATTCCTGAAAATTAAAATTAACTAGAAAACAAGAAAATTAATCTAAACTAAACTAAGGATAGTTCCGTGGAATGCCTCCATGGTGCGCCACGTTTATAAGGGCCTTGGCTAGACCCAAAGCCTGGTCACATGTTACCCAAGTGAGATGTATTGCATCCAAAGTTACACCGTCGGAGAGCGTCATCCAAGCTTGAGTCTATGACCTTCATGTAGTTGACCGGGTCTTCTTCCTCTATCTTCTTTCCTCATTCAAACTTCACTTCCTCGTCCCCAAACTTCAATGTTAACGTTCCGTCATTCATATCTACCACTGCTTGGGCGGTGGCTAGAAATGGCCTCCCGAGGATGAGAGGGACTTCGGTGTCTTCTTCCATGTCTAGGATGACAAAGTCAGTTGGAAAAACGAAGTTGTCAACCTTGACCAGTAGATTTTCAGCGACACCTTGTGGAAATTTGACGGACCTGTCGGCGAGTTGTATGCTCATCTTTGTAGGGCTAGTTCATTTTCTTGTATTTATGTCAGATTTTGATGTCTTTTTGCTTCTTTTGTTAATTTGAGCTCATTTAATCCTGAAAATACAAAAGGAAGACAAAAGCACACTTTTTCCAACATTAGTACTAAAAAGGGGTTAGTTTTATGCCTCATTTGATGAAATTTATATGCTAATATTTGAACACATCAATAGTACTTATTTTATGTTCACCAGACCGGTTGGTAGTATGATATAGCACTATAGGATTTGACACCCCATTCCTGTTGTCATGGAATGTCTGAAACCAATTTATTTTATCCAAATAGGGATTGTCTTTGTGGTATTCCTATAGTCTCAAAGGTGTAGTTTGATGCACTAGGTCTGAATGAATTCTTAAATCACATTATTTTTGTATATTTAGTTATACTCCCAAAAGTATAGTTTGATATGCTCTCATATGTGATAGTGATATTGTACAAAACCAACATATATTTTCAAAACCAAAGCATAGTTTAATATGTTATTTTCAAAACCAAAGCATAGTTGATATATGTTATTTATAAATCCAAAGTATACTTTTGACATACTACTGAAAATTACTATTTTTAACAACTAAAGTATATTTAATATACTATCTGATTAATTATTTTGGAACTGAAATATATTTTAATATATTACTTATTCGACTTTCTTAAAAACCAAAGTATATTTTTATATATACTATAAACCTTTTTATCAAAATATTGTTTTATAAACAATATACTTTATACAAATTCATTTTATCTAGTTACCTATGTATTATATTTTTATATCATCTGATTTCTTATAAATTTTAGTATGATTTATAAAAGAAAACCTTTTACAAGGATCATGACTACTTTTGTTAAACATTTTCTTTAAACTCATAAGTCATGAATCCTAATTATAATAAAACCTATGTATCTCACAGGCATTTTTATGCTGACTTGCCTATTTTTACACATGTTTCAGGTGTTGTTATGTGATGATTGTTGATGCATGCTATAACATAGGATGGACTCGTGCCTTAGAGACTTTAAAACTTGAAAGATAATAGTTGTATTTATCTGATTTGTAATAAAACAATGAGTTCAATAATTCAATAAAACGAAATTATTTATTCCATGGTTGTGAAACAATGATTATGTTACAACACTCCCCGACGTTTTCGCCATGTTTTGTTGTTTTACGTGGTCGGGGTGTGACAACACACATAGTTAAGGGTTGCAATCTTGTTCTTGCTGACCAGACCTTCTCTATCAACCTCATTCCTATCGTTCTAGGTAGCTTCGACGTTGTTATTGGGATGGATTGGTTATCTCAACATCAAGCGGAAATTCTTTGCAATGAGAAAATTGTCCGCATCCCTCGTTCTGGTGAAGAACCCCTCGTGATTCGTGGTGACAAGAGTGGTGCAGTTGTAGGCATCATCTCTTTCCTTAAGGCCCAGAAGTGCTTGCGAAAGGGCCACACTGCTATTCTAGCCCTCGTTACTAACACCTCCACGAAAGAGAAGAAGATAGGAGACATTCGTATTGTACGCGATTTTCCTGAGGTATTTCCCGAGGAATTACCTGGTCTTCCGCCTCATCGTCAAGTCGAATTTCAAATCGAGCTAGCTCCTGGAGCAGCACCAATAGCTCGTGCACCGTATCGTTTGGCTCTATCAGAACTAGAAGAACTGTCCGCGCAACTACAAGAGCTCTTGGACAAGGGTTTCATTCGTCCTAGCTCTTCGCCCTGGGGAGCTCTAGTCTTATTTGTGAAGAAGAAAGACGGTACCTTCCGAATGTGTATTGACTATCGTGAACTCAACAAGGTGACTGTGAAGAATCATTATCATCTCCCGCGTATTGATGACCTGTTCGACCAGTTGCAAGGGTCGAGCTTGTACTCAAAGATTGATATGAGATCGGGATATCATCAGCTGAGAGTCCGAGATGAGGACATCTCCAAAACAGTGTTCAGGACTCGTTACGGGCACTACGAGTTCCTGGTTATGCCTTTCGGATTGACAAACGCACCTGCGGTCTTCATGGATCTCATGAACCGAGTGTGCAAACCTTACTTGGATAAGTTCGTGATTGTTTTCATCGACGACATCCTGATCTATTCTAAGAGTCAGGAGGAACACGAGCAGCATCTGCGACTTATTCTGGAACTTCTACGAACAGAGCAGCTTTATGCTAAGTTCTCGAAATGCGACTTTTGGCTTCGTGAAGTCCATTTCTTAGGCCATGTGGTAAATAAGGATGGGATTCACGTGGATCCATCCAAGGTTGACACGATCAAGAACTGGCCGGCGCCCCGTACACCAACAGAAATCCGCCAATTCTTGGGTTTGGCGGGTTACTACAGAAGATTCATCAAGGATTTCTCGAAGATTGCGCAACCTCTCACTTCACTGACCCAGAAGGGTGTCACCTATCATTGGGGTAATGCATAAGAATCCGCATTTCAGCACTTAAAGGAGAGACTTTGTAGCGCACCTATTCTCTCGTTACGTGAAGGCACCGACGATTTTGTGGTTTATTGCGAGCGTCAATCCAAGGACTTGGTTGTTTGTTGATGCAACGTGAGAAAGTCATTGCTTATTCATCACGCCAACTTAAGGTTCACGAAAGGAACTACACTACTCACGATCTGGAGCTGGGAGTCGTTGTGTTCGCACTCAAGATATGGAGGCATTACCTGTATGGTACCAAGTGCACCATTTACACCGATCACAGGAGTCTCCAACATATCCTCGAACAGAAGGAGTTGAACATGCGACAGCGTCGATGGGTCGAACTCCTGAATGATTACGAATGCACGATAAAGTACCATCCTGGTAAGGCCAATGTTGTGGCCGATGCTCTCAGTCGAAAGGAGACTAAACCTAAGCGTGTACGTGCGTTAAAGCTTACCATCCACTCTAGTCTTCCCGCTCAGATACGAGATGCTCAGATTGAAGCATTGAAAGCAGAGAACATCAGGGCTGAGTCCCTGCGAGGATCGAGGAAACGGTTAGAACAAAAGGAAGGCGATGCTTATTACGTAATAGGGCCCATCTGGGTTCCACTTTATGGAAACTTACGCAAGCTTATGATGGATGAAGCACACAAGTCTCGTTACTCGGTACATCCTGGTTCGGATAAGATGTACCACGACCTCAAGACTACATATTGGTGGCCTAGTATGAAAGCCAACTGTCACGGCCCCCGACCCGGTTTGACCCGTTTCAGGAGCCGCGGGACAGAAATCCTGCGGTATTTATTTAATTGAGTTTGACAGCGGAAGTTTTCATCAGGATCTTTTAAAAAGGTAAATATTTCCCGATTATTTTATTTCACAACGTGGGATAAAACCCTGTAATTTACAATAGTTTGATTTCACGAAGAAATCTTTTATTTTTACAAAACATGTTTCTTTATTTTATACTGAGCCACTTCCTTGAGCTTATAGTGCTATATGGCACTTTTCCTGATTCATAACAGGTTACCTGAAACATGTTTGAAAAAGGTTTTGTCAGCGGGAAATACTGAGTGAATCATTCTATTTTGCATAATGATGCATAGTTATTAATTACAGCATAAGAGCGATTACAATGGCTTTTATCTTATTTTTTATCTGGCTTTCTTTCACAATGGTGACATGTCACAATGGTGACGATGGTCATACCACTATTTAGATCAATGAACCTAAATAGTGACGATTATCCCTGTAGGTCAATGAACCTAACAGTGATTATCCCGAGTAGGTCAATCAACCTAATTGGGAGAAAATTAGTAATGTGCACAATACCCCACTAACCAGTAATTCAAGATATCCACGACTTAGTCCCTGTAATTATAACCTTGAAAATAATTTGAGGTATTGTAAAATATTTGATAAAAAGAGAATGACTCACAAACTGTGAGAAAAGGAGAATGACTCACAAACTGTGAGAAAAGGAGAATGACTCACATTGCAGATTTATACGGGCAGAGTTTGGCCTACTGATTTAGCCTTTTTCCTAAATTTAATAACAGGCACACAAAACTGGGTTAGTAATCAATCCAGCAATTACGATAACTCACGAGATCAAATTCTCACAACGAACGACAAAGTGCAATACTTCATCCATCGATTTAACGATGATCCGTCAAATTAATGACGAACGATAAAGTACAATACTTCATCCATCGAATTAACGATGATCCGTCAAATTAATGACGAACGACAAAGTATAATACTTTATCCATCGAATTAACGATGATCCGTCAAATTAATGACGAACGATAAAGTATAACCCTAATGTGGGCGGCACTTAAACATCCATTGGATATATTGATCGTTCGGACAATGAATCGTAATAGCGATTGTGCTAATACCCTGATTGTGGCATCGATTTAGTGCCTGTGTGTGTTAATTGTGGTAAACAGACAATATCTCAGCGCACAAAGTGAATTTGAGCGTCGTTTCAACTCCCAGAATCAAGTCCCAAGCTCCTGTATTTATAGGTGAATTTTGTCCCTTAGGCGGCCCGCGTGAGAATTAAGCTAACTTGAGGCGGCCCGCGTAAGAACTATTTTTAGGCATAGGGTTGCCACGTGTGGGACTAGCTCAGCTGAGTTGACGATTTCTGAAAATTCCTTTCTGCCTACGTTTTAAGTGGATAATCGTCAATAGGGTTTAACCCCCCCTGAGTTTTAGGGGCCCTAATCCTGATTCTGAAATTTCTGAAAATTTTAGGGTTTGCGCAGAATCACTTGGGTGTCTCAATTAGGATTTCCTATTGGTCAAATTATTTTAATAATTATGACTTTTGATGAGAGTCGTTACATTCTCCCTACCTTAAGAAAAATCTCGTCCTCGAGATTTATCGGAATAATTGAGGATATTTTCTCTTCATTTTGGATCCCAGTTCCCAAGTATATTAGGGTCCTATCTTTGAATCCCACTTTACTTAAACTAACACTATTTGTTTACCTTTATATCTTGGAAAGGTACTACCAAAGATTTGTTTAATAGGCATCTCTTGAGATTGGATATATAAAATATATCATGTACTCCAGCTAACTCTTCCTGGTAAGCAACTAGTCCTATATGTTGGTTTACTGGAAATGGTCCTACGTACCTTGGACTTAGCTTTCATTTCTTACTCCTTTCCAAGGAGATACTTTCAATTACATTTTGTCTCCAACTCGAACTCCAACAACTTTTATCTATTATCTGTATACTTTTCTGACGATCTCTTGTCGTCTTCATCCTTTCCTTTGTGATACTGAATATCACAGTTGTAGTTACTTAGGATTTTCATCCATCTCCTTTGTCTCATGTTTAATTCTTTTTGCCCAAAAATATATATCTTAAATTCTTATAATCCGTATAGATAGTACCCTTACTTCCATACAGATAATATCTCCAAATCTTAAGGCAAAAATTATGGTTCCTAATTCTAACTCATGAGTGGTATAGTTCCTTCGTTCTTTTTCAATTATCTTGATGCATACGCAATTACCTTTTTGCGTTGCATTAACACGCATTCCAATCCTAACTTTGAAGCATTACCTTATAGTTCAAAATCTTTAGTTCATAAGGCTAATATCTGAGTATTTGGTTAATTTCTGCTTTAAGATCCTCATTCAAACTTAGCTATTTTACAGATTAACTTAGTTAATAATACAGCTATTTTGGAAAAATCCTTAATAAATCGTCTGTAGTATCCGACTAAACTTCTAATTTCCATTGCGAATTAAGGAACCTTTCATTTGGTAATATCTTATCAGGATTTACGTGAATACCTTCTGGATTCATCATATGACCTAAAATTGCACTTCTAGCAGCCAAAATTCATTCTTCGAAAATTTGGCGTAAAGCTTTTCTTTTCTTAACAAAGTTAAGAGTACATGCAAGTGCTGATAATGTTCTTTCTGACTTTTGGAATAAATAAGTATATCGTCTATGAAGACAATTACAAATTTATCCAAATATAGTTTACGGATTCTATTCATCATGTCCATGAATGCTGAAGGTGCATTCGTTAACCTGAAGGGCATTACTGTAAATTCGTAATGACCATACCTAGTTCTGAAAATAGTTTTAGGTATGTCTTCTTCTTCTTGTACTTTCAATTGAAATGTAAGTTGATCTTAGAAAAATATCTATCTCTTTGAAGTTGATCGAATAGATCATCAATCCTAGATAATGGGTATTGATTCTTAATTGTAACCTTTATTCAATTCCCTATAATCAATACACATTTTCATCGAATCATCTTTTTAAACAACACTGTGTTAACCGATAAGGTACCTTGGCTTATTGGTATAGTTCCTGGATTTAAAGGAATTTTAAATTCTATCTTCCTATCTGATGGTAATCCTGGTAACTCTTCTTGGGAATATATCTGGGTATTCTTGAAACTACAGAAATTTCCTTAAATTCTTTATTAATGATTATTGAAATCATATATACTATTCCTTGCTTTCATTCATAATTAGCAACCTTTATTACTAATATGATCTTTATGATTTTTCATGGCTTATTTCCTGTAATCATTATTACTTCTCCAATGACTGCTCAAACTTCTATAGAATTCTTATCACAGATAATTTGAGCATACTTGTTTTACTAATCAATCCATTCTTAGCACAACCTTGATTTCAACTAATTTCATAGGTAATAGGGTTGCAGAAAATTTAGGACTTAAAAGTTCCATTTCTACGTTTTCCAGAAACTTATTTATTTTAACTGAATTTCCATCTGCCGTTTCTACTATAGAAATTTGCCTAATGCTGGTTAAAGATAAGTTAAAAGTTTGGCAGAATGAAGTACTTATAAAACTTTGGTTTGCACCAGAGTCAAATAATACTTTTTGTGTAAACGTTGTGAACTAAGAACGTACCGGCTATCACATCTGGAATGAGTTTTGCTTCCTTAGCAGTTAGTTGGAAGGCTCTTACATTCCTTTTTGCTTCTTCTGCAGGTTTGGCTTTATTGTCAAATGGTTTGTTCAGTTTTGGACACTCTGGCCTAAGATGTCCAGTTTCTCCACAGTTGTAGCAGACTGAAAATTTCTTCCTCCTGCAGTCTTCTTCTTGATGCCCTGGAATTTTGCAAAAATTGCAATATCCTTTGCATCTTCCAAAATGCTTCCTTTTGCAAGATTTGCAAAATGGAATGGTAGTAGATTGCCCATTTCCTTTTCTATTGAAATTGTTATGGTTACCCGGACGAAATTCTTGGATAATCTTTTGGGCTACTTCTTTCCTTCCGTTTTCTTCTCGTTACCGTCAGAAAAGCTACGCTGATAAGCGCAGGAAACCACTCGAGTTCCAGGTTGGGGATCGAGTGCTACTCAAAGTCTCACCTTAGAAAGGTGTAGTTCGTTTTGGCAAACGAGGCAAATTCAACCCGCGATATGTTGGACCCTTCGAAATCATGGAGAAAATAGGCAAGGTGGCCTACAAACTGAACCTACCCGAAGAACTCAGCGGAGTTCACAACGTATTCCACGTGTCTAATCTGAAGAAGTGTCTGTCAGATGAGACCCTCATAGTTCCTCTCAGGGAGCTCACTATCGACGATCAGCTGCGATTAGTCGAGGAACCAGTAGAGGTTACTGACCGAGACGTTAAGGTTCTCAAGCGCACCAGAATACCCCTTGTTCGAGTTCGTTGGAACTCCTGTCGTGGCCCAGAGTTTACCCGGGAACGAGAAGACCAAATGAAACACAAGTATCCCCAGTTGTTCGAGAAAAGTGCAACCATTACTGAGGCTGAAGCTACTGCGGAATTTCAGGACGAAATTCCAAACCAACGGGGGGATGATGTGACACTCCAGGAAAACCAGAAACCACGCAACATAACTAGCTTCCTCAGTAACCACGTGCTAAATTTCGGGACGAAATTTCTTTCAAGTTGGGGATGATGTGACAACTCGAGTTTTCAAGGTCTTTTCTCACATCTATGTTTTCATAATTTGTTGCGTAGCAATATGTGCACCTTGTTATTTGATTTATAAATTATTGTATTGTGTATGTGATGTGTTACTGTTTGAAGGATTAAGGTGGTAATGATTACTGAATTGTTATGTGCTTATGAGTGAACAAATTTAACTGTTTACGAATAAAACCATGCATGATGAAACACTGACTGTTTCACCATAGACTATCTCCACGAAACCAAGGACTTTCGCCACACACACACATCACCCGACGAAACCTGGGGGTTTCACCGGCCCAGGTTACTTCGAGCCCAATAAGGGCCCAACATCTTACAACTTACATATTTAATGAAGTAGGGTTACGTAAGAGCACATTAGTGATCAGTTTTCAAACCCTAAACTCCCTTCACCCTCTCTGCACGCGACGACTGTAACAACCCGCACTTTTGTGCGTTGTTACTACTCGTTATACTCGTTACGCCTAGCACCAGAGATTCGGATCATAATGTAACTATATCGTATATATATCGCTATTCGAAGGATAATCGCATATTCTCGAAATACAATATCACTATACTACACTACCATCACACTAAACACTCACGGAGGCAATGAGTGAGGACCTATTCTACCCTCCTCAGTGGCCGTGAGGTGTCGAACGTAAACAATTAACGCTAACAAGGACCCTCGGGTGAGTGCTGTATCTCTAGTCGTCATGACGATGACGACGATACGAGTAGACGGTACCCCGTCAGTCTTTGTGGCACTACACGAAATAACGTTCACGATGACATCAAGAAAGGACCTATACTACCCTCATTGATGGCCGCGAAACGTCACTAATAGTCGCATACTCGAATCGAAACCGATTGTTAATTATCGAAACTTTGGATTATGGATACGTAAGTACGACCCCTAGTGATATATATATATAATAATAACAATATAATAATAATATAAAATCTCTATGAAAAGCGCGCACTTCGAAAAACTATCAAAACTATCAAAAACGGGGAAGTCCGACACGTCAGGATAGCTATCCGGACGGATGGACCATCCTGACGGATGGGCATGCGCACGGATGGCCATCCGCACGCATGGGCCATCCGCACGGATGGGCTATCCGGGCCAGAACACTTCTCCTCTCCTCTGTTGCCTATAAATACCATGTCACATCACTTGAACAGTGATGTGACAGCTCCTATTCAACCAAACGCGCACCAAGACCCTTTTCTCTCGATTTCCTCGTGATTCCGGTAAGATTTCAACCTAAAACTTGTACTTCTACAATCTACACTTGATTCTACATCATTCCATCTCTCGAAACTCAAATTCTAACCGTGAAGTCTGCGGATTTGAGGCGTTTTGAGGTGATGTCACCAAGAGTTCTTATGAACTTCAAGTTGGGGTCTCATTTCACTATAAACGACTCAGATCCGGGTGATTTCCACATGTTTTAATGACAAATCTCACCTAAATCTGTGCGACTTCGAGTTAACCATGAAGAACCATCATGAACGGCCAGATCTGATGGAACGGGGTGATTCCCGGCCGTTAGAACAAGTCGGAATTGACGGAACTTCAAGTGTTAGTGCGAAATTACACTACTCTAGTAAAAACGAACGTATTCCTCCCGTTAAACACTCGAAAACAGTGCTCAGAGTACGAAACAGACATGTCAGCCCGCACGGATGACATGTCAGTCCGCACAGATGACACATGTCCGCACGGATAACATGTCAGTCCGCACGGATGACATGTCAATCCGCGCGCACACTCATCCGCACGCACAGCATGTCAGTCCGCACGGATGACACATGTCCGCACGGATGACATGTCAGTCCGTACGGATGACATGTCAATCCGCGCGCACACTCATCCGCACGCACAGCAAGTCAGTCCGCACGCATCGCCTTCGTCCGCACGTACCACCTTCAACCGCACGGATCACCTGTATCCGGACGGATAACATGCCATCCGGACGGATGACTTGTCATCCGGACGGATAACATGTCTATCCGCACGGATGAGAACAATTCAACCTAATGAGTAACTTTTCAAGACAATCTTGCTTAATCATACATCGTTTACTCTATAGCTTCAAGGATCATTACAGACATACTCGCAACCGACTCAATCAAGTTGTAATCTCGCTAAATACGCACTGTGAGTATACTTGAACCCTTTTTAATCGAATTTTGGGTGTAACATACGTTTCTAACAAATCAAACTTATCAAACGAACTATTCAATCAATCGAATTATCACTTACGAATAACTGTTATGCATAGATATACGTGATGCTAGTTGCGTATGTGCTAGGGCTTATACTCGCGACGTCCCACCACGACTAGTATAGTACTATTGCGCCCGACGGGGTCTAGTTATGCCATCGTACATTCGAGCATCGAGGACTTAGTTGGTAGTATCGGTTTTGTGAGTATGTATGTCGTGTATTACGTTTATGCATATGGAAATTCGCTACACTTTTTATCTATTATGCTATACTTATCAAACCTGTATACTCGCCAATACTTTTGTATTGACAAATATTTTAACGTATGTTGCAGGTTAGATCGCAGACTATATCAAATCAAGCTAGGAAGTCTAGAAACTCAACTAAAATCTAGGTTGTCGGATTTGCATTGTTCGAGAGGACAATAAATCTGTGATAACTTACGTGATTGTATTATTTGTTAGTATGGGATAACGAATGTATTAAATATTATCGCAATATAGTTGTTATGGACTCTCTTGAGCAATCTGATTCGCCTAGTGCCGCGCCCCGATGATTCCGCCATCGGTTGGGGTGTGACAACGACAATATCTAGCTCTCTCGAAACTCTTGCTAGTCTCGTCTCATAACCGGTTAGTATACGATCAGCCGATTAGACCTGTTTGTTGTATTGCTTGATTATTTTGTGTAATGTTAGAGACTGTGCTATCATGAGAATCGATTAGGGTTTTAGTGTTAGGCTGGTGGGTCGTAACAATTATGGGGAATGATAGGTTCAATGAATTGATATATTTTCATATCTGTGTTATGATTCGTTTAGTCTATACAATGAATTAATGGCTCGGTAGATTGACAATACATGATGAATGATCAATATATGACGTGATCTAAGGTTGTTGCGACTATTTCTTGAATTGATCCAAAAGATATTAGCCGTATGATAGTTAGGATGTTATGATTATGTGAACCGTTAACGTTTTATTTGAGAATTGATTGATGATAATGTTAAAAACTGTCACTGATGATTAGGATTTTGGAGAATGAGAAACTGTAACCAGGGGTATACTGTAACTGTTTCATCGACCATTGTAGGTAGACGAAACGTCAGGTGTGACGAAACATCATGAGTTTCGCCGCTTAATATTTTGACGAAACCCTATAGGTTTCGCCACACAACATCTCGACGAAACTCATGCATGACGAAACATACAGGACGACGAAACTTGGGGAGTTTCGTCAGTATGGGATCACGACGAAACAAGGGGTTTCGTCAAGAGGGTAAACAACACAGCGAACTAAGTGGGTTCTGTGGATGGATGATTATATTGATGAGATCATAATATTTACTGTTAATAAGGACTAAAGAGATGTGACTTAGTTACCATGTATGGCACATCCAACCGTTAGGCACTGTCACGAATTCATGCATGTATATTGGGGAATTGAATGGGCTTGTCTAATTGTTATGTGCCTTTGTTTGAAATGTGCACTGTTGTTTATGTGTGTGTGCGAGTGATACTGATAAGAATGTTAGGTAGTATTTATTAACTGCCATGATGTGCGTATGTGCCATGATCAACTTGTGAGTGTAAACTGCTATTTATATGTGAAACATACGTGTATTACTTGAACAAAGACCTGACTTGTATGGTAACCATGTTAGGACGTGGTTGACCACCCTTAACTCAAGAGACCCTCCTATTTTACTGCCGAGCTAACCTAAGGTGAGTTCACACTTTCATAAGGCATGGGATTCCTGGTGGGTTGGGAATTGATTAAGAAGCTAAAACAAAACATACATATTCACCTCTAACAGAATATGAACCTCCGTCCTCGGTTGGGAAGGACGACTACATTTAACCTGCGTATTCTCGGTTGGGTAGAGTACGTACCTCCGTCCTCGGTTGGTGTCACACCCCCAAAATCCACACGCAGAGTATCACCGCTTGGAGGCGTGACATGACCAGGATCAAGCCACCAATCATATTGAGCAATTAAGTAAATAAAATCAACCACAATATAATTGGTGTTCAAACAACTAGTTAACCAAGTTCAAATTAAACAGCGGAAGCATAAGACGTGGAATCAAAACATAAGTTCAATAAGTTCATAAAGTTTAAATGTTTAGAACGGGACATAACAGTCCATATCCCACAACGACCTCCTCCTCCTCATGCAAGCTCTATAAGCATCTAATGACCTACAAGGCATGTAACAACCAGTCAACAACAAAGTTGAGTGAGTTCACAGTAGGTGTTCGTTACAAAGTAGTTTTTCAAGAACTATGAGTTTGTTTGCAACTACAAGTTAAATCAGATTTCCTTGTTTTCCAAAACATGAACGGTGGGGGCTACCCCATGTTGTAAAACCACTAGACTAGATGTATATATAGGTGTCCTTCCCAATCCGAGGACAGAGGTACGTATTGAATACGTAGGTTTAGCGTAGGTGCCCTTCCCAATTCGAGGACAGAGGTACGTATAAGAATATGTAGGTTTAGCGCTGGTGCCCTTCCCAATCCGAGGACAGTTGTATGTAGAGAATACGTAGGTTTAGCGCTGGCGTCCTTCCCAATCCGAGGACGGAGGTAAGTAGTCTAGTAGTGGTGAAAGTACAAGTTCCGTCTTAGCTATTTAATCCCATTCCCAACCCACCGGGAATCCCATGCCTTAAGAGTGTGAACTCACCTTTGGTTGCTCGGTTTGACTCTCAAAAATAGCTAACAGTCAAGGTCGGTCAATCACATCCTAGTATGATTACCACTTAGTTTATTAGTGACTTCAAATAAGCACGAAGTTCCTACACGCATCTACCACATAACATGCACTCACTTTAACGGTTCATACCCATATAAACTTCCCATCTATTCCCATTCATAATCAAATATACGACATTGCACATAACACTTTCATTGACATATAACATGTTAGATCATTCTCAGATAACCTACCCGACATTTAGACACGCAAATTACTACTTATGTCGTTTCAGCTTTAACATTCAAAACTGGGCTGTTTTCGGGAATTTTAATAAAATAGTTAACTTGCACCAAAAATTCCCAAACTTTTACAGAATGTTTTAAACGATCCAAATATTATTGTGTAAAAATCTCGGGATCCAATTCACTACCAATATTTTATAAAAAATCATTTACCGGACTGAAATCAGATTCATCACTTTCTGACTGCAGTCCACGGAATAATTTATTTAAAATTCATCGTAAGTCTGATTGATGAAATTCTGGTTGGAGCATTACAACGACATCAGTGGTCATCTACAGTACAAATTTCATGAGCTAATTCTACACAGATTTCAAGTTATGATGAAAAACATAACACATATTTTCTGTAGTAAAAACGCAGTTTTTGTTGCTGTGAAAAACGACCCTTTAAAAATAGCAAACGAAGTCCAAAAATTATGATTCCAGTGCCATTAGAACCGTATTTCGAAATAACAAGTTATACACTCAAGAAAATCAGTTTTTCGATAAATATCGATCTGTTTACAGCCAACTGAAGTTGGCTGTAAATGTTCGGACAGAAGCTGTTTTCAGCTTATAGTTCTCTAACGCAAGTTCTATTTGTTCCGTTAACATGTTTAGTGACCAACAACGACATTTAACATCACTTGCAGTAGGTCATCATTTATTTAACTCAGATTTATCATGTCAAGTACCATCATCAACATAACAACATCATACTAGCATTATTTCATCATATTACATCTTTATGTTCAAGACTTATGTGTATGATCTTTTAGTGTTCATATGATTTCATCATAGTATAATCTTTAACCACTAAAACATGAAGTAGACAAGAGTTACAAGAATCTTACTACTAGCTTCAAGCTAGGGAAGAACACAAGTTGATGATGAAGACAAAAGTGATGGATAAAAGCAATTTATGGAGGTCCTTCAAGTTCCGAGACCACCAAATCTTCTAATATGGCTCCTTACACCTTGAGAATACCTTAAAATGGTTGGAACAATGGTGGTGGTGGTGGCTCTATGTTCAGCCGAGAGCAAGAGAGCAAGAGGAAGAAAGGTGTGAAGTGTTGATGATGGTGAGATCTTATGTACTTATAATATTCAAGAGAATCTAAACAAATCTAAGAATATCAAGCAATATCTAAGTAAATTTTGTGAGATCACAAGTGAAAATTTAGTGAAGATTTAGAAGTCTTGAGGTGGGGCCACTCTCATGGGCCGTAAATTATATATGGGGGGGGTTAAATGTAACTTTTTGGTGATAGTTGGTAAATATTAGTTCAAGTTCAAGTAATAGGTTACATGTATTAGTTAGTAGGTTTCTAGTGGGTGTTATGGTGTCCGGGGACCATAACTAGTCAAGAAATAATTAAACAATGTTTCTTGCAATATTTCGGTGTTCCGGGTAATGTCCGGTTGTTCGGTTAGATACCGTTCCGTTAAAGTGCTAAGTTGATTCGTATAGTGTCTTTTATGAAACTTTTTGTAATACTTTTAATTCCTAACACTTAGGAAAACATTTAAGACCATTTAGTCAATTTTCTGTACAATCAATAAGCACAATATAATATTAATTAATCATACGGGTACATGTAATTACGAGGGTTGTCACAGTTGGGAAGGACGACAACATATAACTTACTAGACAAAACTCTATCATGAAGTCCCTCATTTTTATATCGACTTAATCGCCGAGCCAATGGCGAGCGGGTTATTAGTTAATAGCGCTATTAGGGTTGACAAGCCTCACACCATGCCGGTAGGATGGGCGTGTACTAATGGATCTGGCCACTTAGTCAATGATGATATACATTGACGTAGGGCACAACTTCCTCAGTCAGTTGTCGATATGGTAACGGTCTAGTGGTTTACAACATGGGGTAGCCCTCACTGGTTATGGTTTGGGAAACAAAGGAACTGGTAAACTACTGGTTCTCGAATGAACTTATGGATTTTGAAACAACTTTAAACTGAACAACCAACTGTGAACTCGCTCAACTTTGTTGTTGACTCGTTGTTACATGTCCTGCAGGTCGTTAGGTATCTATGGAGCTTGCATGAGCAGGAGGAGTCGTTGTGGGACTTGGACCGTTGGGTTCCATGTTAAACTTTATGAACTTATGACATATGTTTTGGTCTAACATTTTTATGCTTCCGCTGTTTAACTTGAACTTGGTTAACTTGTTTTTGAACACCAATTATATTGTGTGGTTGGACTTTTATTTACTTTACTATATTGTTCAATATGATTGGTGGCTTGATCTTGGTCATGTCACGCCTCCTGCGGTGATACTCCGCTTGTGGAATTTGGGGGTGTGACATATATTGACTTTTCGATGTTCTTTTTCTTATGATTTTACGTTATCTCTTCCACTTGCTATACCGAGTGTCAGTACTGTACTGATAATCAAACTCCTACCAAGATAAAATTACTAGTTTTTTTTTTAATTAAATCACTAATCAAAACTCTTTTCAATTCTTTCTATTTATAAATTTCGGCCCACTCCCCATGGGTTGTCATCTAAATTTAAAAAAATCATGCCTCATGATTTAATTATTTTTTCTTGAAGTTGAAAAAACATCTAAATAAATGTAACTCCATGATTTAGGTGAAAGGTACAAATTAGTCAAACCAAAACCACTTTTACCACCATATAAAAAATCACCGTTTTCCCTCTCTCCTCGTTCTTTTTCGAACCAATCATGTGAGTATGAAATATTAGATACCTTGTGAGATTTCCCTCTCTCCTCTACAATATACTCTTTTATTAGACCACGCGTACTTGTTCCTTTTGGGGCATTTTGAAGCCCGACAACGCCCGAAAAACGCCCGGAATCGGTCCGTAGGGTGTTTTTTTGAAATTTTTGAATTTGGCGTTCTTTTTACAACGCTCCTGCCCCTTTGCTTTTTGATTTGTTCGAGATTTTTTTATTTTCTTTGTAGCAACTAATGAAATTTAATTAGTTTTAATTAAAAAACTTAATGATTGTGTAATGATTACGGGGCATGATTGGGCGTTATCACCACTACACCCCTTTGTGAATAACGCCCATTTGATGACTAGGATTACACGTGGTGCAAAACGCCCTAGGGTGGGGCATTATATTGGTTCAGTTCTGTTTATACATGAGGGAAAACATTAAAACATACCTGTTACAGCAGACAGTGCAGTGGAGAATCCAGTCAGAGAAGATGACATCCCGTTCGACATAATTGTCAGTGTGATCTGGTTCATCCTTAATGATGGTGACTAAGAAAACCGACAAGGGAATCGGTTATGGGAGAGAGAGGTCGATGATGATGATGTTATGATTAGGTTATCTGATTAAGAGTGTGTAACCTTATGACCTCTACATAATTCTCCTTATATAAGCACCCATGAGGAAACCTAATTAGTTAATAAGGGTAATATGGTCCATCAACAATTACCAACTAATTATTTAATAGGTTATTATATATTTTGATCTATATTATGTAAATGATTATAATGGCTAGTAGATTAAATATTAAACATAATATATTTAATCTTACATTCTCCCACTTAGCCGAGTAATCATTTACTATGAGTATTAGATAAGCCTGATCAGGAGTTAACACTCATTTTAGCCTTAAACAAGTACTATAGCAGAGAAATACAGCCGTTGAATCATTATGCGACTCAGGACCCCCATTAATCATACTATAGCCTTAATTTAAAACCTAATCGTCATGATCAAAATACGCATAAGCCCTTTGTTTGATTTGTAACTTTATTTGTCTATATGCCATTATACCGGTTGAACATACTCTAAGAGACATACAAAATAAAACTGAGGAAATTTCATTAACATAAAACATAAGCTAGTACAATATGCTTAAATAAGGTCTTTACTAAATCCCATATTCCGAACATGTTCTTCATAAACCTTAGGAGGGAGACCTTTAGTCATCGGATCCGCAAACATATCCTTAGTACTAATATACTCGATACAAATATTATTTTCCTCAACTCGTTCACGTACGAACAGATATTTTGTATCGAGATATAAACCAGCTCCAGTCGAACTGTTACTGTTCGAGAAACTAACGGCAGCTGAATTATCACAATAAAGCTTCAATGGTCTAGAAATGGAATTAACGATTTTGAGTCCAGTGATCAAATTTCTAAGCAACATTCCTTGACAGGTTGCGTTATAAACAGCAATGTACTCTGCCATCATTGTGGAAGTTGTGGTCAACTGTTGTTTATGACTCTTCCAAGAGATAGGGCCGCCTGCTAACTTAAAGATATAGCCCGAAGTGGATTTCTTGTCATCTGTGCACTTGGCAAAGTCAGAATCAGAATAGCCCACAACTTCTAAATGATCACTTCTTCTATAAGTCAGTTTATAGTCTTTCGTCCCTTGCAGATATCGAAGTACCTTCTTAGCTGCTTTCCAGTGATCTAGGCCAGGATTAGTCTGATAACGGCCTAGCATTCCAGCAATTTAAGCGATATCTGGGCGAGTACAGACTTGAGCATATATCAAGCTCCCGACTACTGACTCGTAAGGTATCTGGCTCATTTTCTCCTTCTCAACCTCTGTTGTCGGACACTGGAATGAACCGAAAACATCTCCTTTAACTACTGGAGCGACGGAGGGTTTGCACTGTTGCATGTTATAACGTGTAAGGACACGATCTATGTAAGTCTTTTGAGATAATCCTAAGATCCCTTTGTGTCTATCTCGGTGGATTTCGATGCCAATGACGTAAGAAGCATCTCCGAGACCCTTCATGTCGAAGTTATATGAAAGTAACCGCTTCGACTCATGCAACATGTCTAAACTATTACTTTCCAATAGAATATCATCTACGTAAAGGACAAGTATAGTAAAGTTACTCCCACTCATCTTGAGGTAGGTGCGTTGATCCACTTGATTCTTCATAAAACCTTGTTTCTTCATGACTTCATCAAACTTGAGGTACCATTGACGTGATGTTTGTTTTAACCCGTAAATGGATTTCTTCAACTTACAGACTAGATGCTCCTGACCTTCAGGTTTAAAGCCTTCAGGTTGTTTCATGTAAACATCTTCGTCCAAATCTCCGTTAAGGAAAGCGGTTTTAACGTCCATCTGATGTAACTCTAAATCAAAATAAGCTACTAGGGCCATGACGATCCTTAATGAATCTTTACGAGAGACAGGTGAAAACGTCTCTTGATAATCAATTCCCTCTTTCTGAGTGTAGCCCTTTGCAACCAATCTCGCTTTGTAGCGTTCAACGTTCCCATTCGGATCCAGTTTTGTTTTGAACACCCATTTACATCCTACGGGTTTGACTCCGTTGGGTAATTCTACCAAATCCCAAACGTCATTTTTCTTCATGGATTCAAGCTCATCAATCATTGCTTTATTCCATTCAGAAGATTGATCACTGCTAATGGCTTCATTGTAAGAGATAGGATGATTAAGCTTTCCGAGATCCATTTCAGTCAGGTAGGTAACATAATCATCCCAATTAGTAGGCCTTCTTTGCCTAGATGACCTCCTGAGTGGATTATCGGGTTCAACGTTGTCTTGGTTTTGAGCGTTTGATGTGCCTTCGTCATGAGGTATAATGGGTTCTGATTGTAGAGGTAAATTTGGAGTTGGTGCAGTAGCTTCAGGTACAGTAGTTGCATTGGGTACAAGAGGAGTAATCGGAGTAATGGTAAGCGACGAGTCTCTCCCCCCGCGTCTTGTACTTCTTGAAATTATTCATAAGGGTTGGTACTGCTCCCACTGACCTTGAAATCCTCCAGGAACGCAGCACGCTTGGTTTCAACAATACGGGTGACATGGGAAGGACAATAGAAACGATAACCCTTTGAATTATCAGGATACCCGATAAAGAAAAAGGTAACTGTTTTAGGGTCAAGTTTCCTTAGGAAAGGATTGTAAAGTTTTGCTTCAGCAATGCAGCCCCATACTTTCATATATTTAAGACTCGGTTTCCTTCCTGTCCAAAGTTCATAAGGAGTTTTGGGGACAGACTTAGAAGGAACTCTATTGAGTATATGAACAACTGCTTTTAGCGCTTCAGTCCAGAGGAATAATGGTAAATTAGTGTTGGCTAACATACTGCGCACCATGTTCATAAGGGTACGGTTTCTTCGTTCAGCTACACCGTTCTGCTGAGGTGTACCAGGCATGGTGTATTGGTTCACAATCCCCTGGCCCTTACAAAACTCATAAAATGGACCAGGAGCTTATCCCACATCAGTATGTCTTCCATAATATTCACCGCCTCTATCTGATCTCACAACTTTAATCTGACGATCTAATTGCTTTTCAACTTCAGCCTTATAATCTTTAAATGTTGTAAGAGATCAAGACTTTTCCTTAATAAGATACAAGTACATGTAACGATAAATGAAGTATGTCCTGTTATGCCAGCGATTTGGTAGGGACCACTAATGTCAGTGTGAATGAGTTCTAATAAATTAGAGCTCCTAGTGGCACCTTTCTTATTCGCTAATGTCATTTTACCTTTAAGACATTTGACACATGTTCCAAAATCAGAGAAATCAAGAGGAGGTAAGACTTCATCCTTTACGAGACGATTTAATCGTTCTCTTGAGATGTGGCCTAAACGTTGATGCCACAACATGGATGAAGTTTCTAAGTCTTGTTTCTCTTTCATCTTTGTGAGTGATTCATTAATGTTATATGACAACAAAGATTTGGAAAAGCCATCATCTAGTTCTAATCTATAGAGACCACCATCCAGAACACCAGTACCATAAAGAACAGAATCATAGAGGATAGAGAGTTTGCGATGACCATGGGAAACAATATAACCGTCCATGTCTAACTTTGGTCCTGATACAAGGTTCCAAGTTACCTCAGGAACATATAAGGTATCATAAAGTTTAATACATAAACCAGTTTTCATAACTAATTGTAATGTTCCAATGGCCTTCACTTCTAATTCTCGATCATCCCCAACCTTAAGCGTTCTTTGGTTTCTTTCCAGCTTCCGGATTGTAAGGAATCCCTGAGTTGAATTGGTAACATGAACCATAGAACCAGAATCAAACCACCAAGAATTAGCAGGAACACTTAAATTATAGGACTCAAGTATCATAAAATAATCGTTACCTTTCTTAGCCAGCCACTCCTTAAAGTCAGGGCATTCCTTCTGCATGTGTCCTGTCTTTTTACAGAACTTGCAGCGGATACTGCCTAAGGAGTTCTTAGAGCTGGAAGGTGCACTTGTATTAGGATTAGGCCTTTGGACTTTTGAAGCATCCTTCCTCTGATGATTGTTCTTCCGTTTCTTAGAGTTGGAGGTGGTGAAGTTAGCAACATCAGTAGTGCGATCCATCCTCATACGCTCTTCCTCCTGTATGCACATGGCGACCAGCTCACTCATCGTTCATTTGTCCTTCTGAGTGTTGTAATTGATCTTGAATGCTTCAAAAGACGAAGGAAGCGAAGTAATGATGAAATGAATGAGGAAACCATCACTGATTTCCATTTCCAGCCCCTTCAGCGTATTGGCCATGTCATTCATCATCATGATGTGCTCGCGAATGCCGCTCCTCCCATCATACTTAGTTGTCACCAGCTTGAGAATAAGAGTACTAGCGTGTGCTTTAGACGTCCCCTTGAACTGCGCCTCCACAAAAGCCAAGTAGGTTTTAGCATCTTCAGAATCAGGAATAGCTCCCCTGATTGCATTGCTTATAGACTGCTTCATGAACATGAGAGACATGCGGTTACACCTAGTCCACTTTTCATGAGTTAACTGCTGAGCAGCAGTACTTTGTGGAGTAAGGTCCGCTGGCTTATCCTCTCTTAGAACATAGTCAAACTCTAGCAATCCAAGTGTAAGCATGAGAGCATCCTTCCATGCAGCAAAGTTATCACCAGTCAAAGGTGGAATCCCGCAATTGGGCGCTGATAGTGGAAATAAGATGAGCAAGTTATGATACTAAGGAAGAAGTCCTAATGTGATCTAAGGGCACGTTAAACTAAGGCAAGCATAAATAATGACCATTTTACATTATGAAGCTGTGATATTGTCTATTACTAACATCAAAATAATAGACTTAGTTAAAAATTCTACTTAAACGAAGACAAATCAGCTTTGGCCAGAAGTGTAATCATTTAAGCATATGTGCAAAGTGGTTGTAACAAATCAGCTTTGGCCAAAAATTGAGACAATCACTTTAGTTATGCACTTGTTAAGTATGCCATCTATGAAAGAATCAAATCAGCTTTGGCCAGATATTAAGACATTCATGTTTATGATTCACACTTAACATAGCTTTCGTAATACTTGAATGATAAGTAGATGTATCAAATCAGCTTTGGCCAGAATTGATACATCAGAAACTCATTCAAGTTAAGCTATTTTGGTTTTGTAAAACATTATCTGATTAATTTACTAAGTAATTACAAAACCAATTATTTAATAGCCAAATTTTAGTTCACATTAACTGCCAAATTTTATGAACACTCATGATTTCGGATGAATCATGTCTTAGATCCATCCGAAACGACTAATTTCGAATCATTTCGGATTATCCAAGACGCGTAAGTCGAGTCATTTCGGATGATTTCGGATGATTTTGGATTATGATGCTTAGTCCGAGATTCATCCGAAATGGGCAGTTCTTGATGATCCGTGATGCATTTCGGATGATTTCGGATGGTAATGCTTAGTCCGAGATTCATCCGAAATGGTCAGTTCTTGATGATCCGTGATGCTTAGTCCGAAATGGTCCGAAATGATCAGGTAGTGGCTGATCCGTAATGGGTGAACAGATGTTCATCCGGAATGATCAGGCAGTTGCTGATCCGTAATGGTCATCCGTAATGTGTTCCTCAAGCTGTTACAGCTGTTAATGTGAAATCTTAACAGAAAATTCGAAATCTTAGGAATTGTGATAGAGTTTCCTATTTTAACATTGATCTAATTTTATCAGTAAATTTCGAAAATCATAATCTGTTTATCCTATTAACAGATTTCGAAAAAACTTATTAGATAAAATTAGATCAAAATTAGGAAAACATTCCACAATTCAAATCATATTCCAAAACATAAAGGAAATTTCGAATTTTAACTAAGAACATGATGAACCCTAAATAAAATTATTCAAACTTTCATCCGAAATCTGGAATTATTTTACACATTTAAACATATTTTGAACATTCAGATTTCGGAACAGTAACATAAGAATGAGCCTATGATCCGAGATGGATCTGGAATGGTAATTATGAATGAACATGTCATCCGAGATGCCATTCCGGATGACAGAAATCGAACAGTAATGATTTCGGATGATGAAAAACGAATTTTAATTATCGTTTTAAAACCTGTTTTCCAGTTTTAATCCAGATTTACGAATACATAACAAAACTGACTAATCAACATATGCTCTGATACCACATGTTGGTTCAGTTCTGTTTATACATGAGGGAAAACATTAAAACATACCTGTTACAGCAGACAGTGCAGTGGAGAATCCAGTCAGAGAAGATGACATCCCGTTCGACATAATTGTCAGTGTGATCTGGTTCCTCCTTAGGGTGTTGACTAATGATGGTGACTAAGAAAACCGACAAGGGAATCGGTTATGGGAGAGAGAGGTCGATGATGATGATGTTATGATTAGGTTATCTGATTAAGAGTGTGTAACCTTATGACCTCTACATAATTCTCCTTATATAAACACCCAGGAGGAAACCTAATTAGTTAGCCCCCCATAGAGGCAAGTGAAGTTGGTGAGCCGTATGATGGGCAACTATCTCCTGCGGTTCGGAGCCATGATGCATGACAGAAGAGATCGAGCACAAAATGGAGTTTCCCTCTTGGGTGAGGCTCACGTCCGGAAAGAATCTTTTTCAAGACTTTATCTCCTATGTTGACCTTTCTCTATATTACCTTATTTTGGAATTCACTTGAAAGCCCCTTTTCTGGTAGACCTGGGCATGTTCCATGGCGCGAAGTCTCTTCTCATCTAATAGCTCTCATTTTGGGGATATATAAAAAATATGCTCTCTATCATCCACATCCAAATCTTTTTCAAGCTGGGCCCTGATGTTTGTCCATCAACAATTACCAACTAATTATTTAATAGGTTATTATATATTTTGATCTATATTATGTAAATGATTATAATGGCTACTAGATTAAATATTAAACATAATATATTTAATCTTACACATTATTCACCCCAACGACCACTCATGGTCTTAGAGTAGATAGATGTACAAAAGTTTACACGTAACACCCAATATACTCTTATATTAGAGTAGTTTGACATGAAAGTTTACACGTTTCTAAGTCAAGATCTTGTAATCCATTTTTGTAAATAAAAGACATTAATAACGGAATTTTAGGAGAAATATCATGTGAGTATGAAATATTGGTGGCCATTTTTGTAATCCATTTTTTGCGTTTCGGTCTATTTTCTTTACATCAATACGCCGCAACTTCAGTATTGGTGGCCGTTTGCGCTAGTATGGTATTGATGTTATTTGTCGCGGTTTTACGCCCTCGCCATAATGCGAAGGTGCTTAATTCTAGTTTTAACTATTTAGCCAAAAAAAAGGAACGGGTCGAACGGTTTAAAAGTAAGAAAAGCATAGCCAAGCGTTTACAACCTACAAATTATCCATTATCCATATATATGAATTATATTATACTATATAACATTTTGTGTATGTTCTTAGCTACAGTTTCAGTTTCCAAATTATCATTACCTACATTTGCCAGTCATTACCACATGACATTCAATTATTAGCAAGATGATTCTCTGATTTGGGTTACAAAGCCTAGACATGGAGGACCGAAGCTGAAGGTGGGTTGGAGTCCAACAGGACGTTCTCTAATCTTTCTCTCTCCGTAGGTAGTTTAAAGTATTTTAAGTAGTAATTGATTTGTGGAGGAGGTGAGATAATGACAAGATGTTGGGCAACTGTGTCAATTTAGTTTTGAAATGAAAATGCAGATATATGTATATTAAACATGTGGTTTAAAAGTGGATTAGATTATTACAGATAAACAAATGTTTGTGTTAAAAGATCTAAATATAAAATAGGATTAACACACTAAAGTTTTATTATATTTTTTCCCATTTATGAATACAGCTAGGTATAAAATTCTAGATAGATTAATAACCTGACATTCATTCAATATGATAATTAAAAAAATAGAACTTTAACTTGGGTATAGGTAATTAGGGTGGAGATACAATAGGAAGTTAATTTGGCTAGGAAGGCTAGGAAGTGATCTTGACCATCCATTTAGTTAATCAAGGGCTAAGATTAAATCAGGGAAATTGAAAAGAAGAAAAGAGGCGCGTGAGTTTGTTCAAGGGCATTCTATTCAATCCAAGCCAATACTTTCTCTCTCCTCAAATTCCCCCCCATTTTTTAAACGTTAATAACTCTTTCATACGACATTATTTTTTTATAAAAATTGCACCAAAAAAACGAGCGTTTTTTTATCTTTAAAACGAGTATACTATTGCTATATTTAAAAAAAAAAATTAACCCAGTTGTGTAAAACGCAATAGAAAAACCACCAGTTACGTAAAACGCAATGAAAAAAAAACCCTAAAAAATGACATTTTTCTAAAACGCAATGCACCAAAAACACAAAGTAATGACTTATTTGTAAAATGCAATGGCTAGAAAACACAAAGAAATGTCTTATTTCTAAAACGCAATAGACTGAAAACACATAAAAAAGTGTTTTACCTAAAACGCAATGCACAAAAAACACAAAGAAATGTCTTATTTGTAAAACGCAATGGCCAGAAAACACAAAGAAATGTTTTATTTGTAAAACGCAATGGCCAGAAAACACTTAAAAATGTCTCATTTCTAAAACGCAATGACCTAAAAAAACAAAAGAAAGTGTTCTCTGTAAAACGCAATGGACTGAAAACACCTAAAAATGTGTTTTACCTAAAACGCAATGACTAAAAACACTTCAAAAATGTGTTTTTACCTAAAACGCAATGACTAAAGATACTTAAAAATGTGTTTTTTCTAAAACGCAATAGCCAGAAAACACATAAAACTCTCTTATTTCTAAAACGCAATGGACACATAAAGCTGTTTCTGAACTGTTTGTGAATTGTCTGTGAACTGTCTGAATTGTCTACGAATTACTGTCTTCGAAATGAGCCAATTTCTGGAAAATTAATTTTTCTGATTCATTTTTAGTACAGCAATTTAATCGAAATTTTTTTTTTCCGAGCTGACCCTTGGACCCCGCCAGGGGCTGCCGCCCCTTGGACCCTTCGAAATCAACCCCAGCCAGGGGCTCTGCCCCTTGGACCCCGCCAGGGGCTGCCGCCCCTGGGACCCCGCCAAGATCGTAAAACGCAATGACTAAATAAAAACCCAGATCGTGAAAATGAAATTAAAGAATTTCTTACATGGATCGAAGCCGGTTTCTTCATCAAATGACGAAATTTGAAATGATAGAAACACTTATCAGCGATTGAATCGAACAAATCGAGTGATTATCTTCAAAATCACTGGAAAAAACGGGATTTTGTATGAAATTATACTGGGTTTTCTTCAAAAAAACTGAAGAACACGTTGATCGGGGGTTTGAATCATTGATTGGTGATGAAAATCGCACTATAATGTAGTGATTATTGAGATAGAAAGTGAAGAAATGGTTGAAGATGGTGGGTTTTGAAAAAGGAAGAAGAAAGGGTTGGATTGACTAAAATACCCTTTTTCTTTATTTTAAATGTTGCCACATGTCATCCTCTTATTGCTTCCTATCCTTCCTAGCGAAATTAATCTTCCTATTTGATCTTTACCCTAGGTAATTATTTAGTGCATCAAAAAAGTAAGTTAAATCTATAAAATGATAAAATCATATCGAATGACTTAAACTTAAAAGGTTAAATTGTTAATAGTTTCACAATTATGGACACACAAATAAAAGTTAAATACCTAACTCTCTTTAATTTTGTCATTGATATTTTAGTATAGATTTATTGAAAACGAATTTCTCTTTTAAAAAGAGTATTTTCTTTGTGTCTTTATACGAGTAAAGCACCGTGACGAACCGAACAACATAGGTTGGTATTATGATAACCGGTACCAATATATAGCAATTTTAAAGTAAAATATGGTTTTTAGTTGATGTAAAACATGTTTTCGGGCATACAAGGACTTTGTTTTTTTTTTTTTCTTTTTCGGTTACTACAGAAGGTGTTGGTATAGTAATGAACCAAGTTGATATCGACTGAGATCCCGTCACGTAGCGGCGGGAAATACCACTAGTTCATAACATTATGAGTAATAGTGGCTCTTTTGTTTTATTTGTAGTTTTATAACTAGGTTTTTTTTTTTTTTTTTTTTTTTTTTTTTTTTTTTTTTTTTTTTGCATAATAGCTTTTAAGAATTTTCATTTTTGTAAAAATGCTTTGGTTTTTTTTTTTTTTGTCATTAAAGTTAAATAAGTTTAGATTTTTTTATTGGTTTTTTTTTTACATTTTTCCTGATTTTTGTTGTCGTTCGTTTGCTACTTAGCACAATCTTTGAATGTTACATTTGGTTCAAGGTTTTTTTTCGTTCAGTTACTATTTAGTATGGTGGTTGGTGGCCACATTTGGTCCCTCGTTTTTTTTACACCCTTGGTTACTAATACGAGTTGGTATAAATTCGCATTCGTCTGCGTTTTACGTCACGTGAGTCACTTGATGTTAGAAATATATGTTTTTATTTTAATTTCTTCTCGATTTGATTGTCGTTCGGTTGCTACTTAGCATGGTTTTACACCGCCCCACAACGCTGGTGTCACTGTTTTACGCCCCCGCATCGCAACATGGAGGCCTTAAGACTAGTTCTATACTATAACAATATGGATTATGAACACTAGTTCAACAAAGTTAATTTTTTTTTCTTTTTTTACAAATAGTTTATCTTCTTATAAGTTTATGTTTTTTATTTTATTTATTATTTATTTATTTTATTATAATTAAAGTCAACTTTTAACTTGAGACATTTTTATTTAATTGGGTTACTTGCTTATTTTTAACCTTTCAATATGATAGATAATAAATTTAATTATTTTTTTATTTACCTTACAATAGTTAAAGCTAACTTTTAACTCTAGATATGTTTAATTAATCGTATTAGGTACTTATTTTTACCGTCGTTTAAATTAAAGTCTGCATGGTCTATAATAACTTCATCGATATATAATATAACAAATACATTTTCGCCAACACCTTGCGCAAAGCGCGACATCAATACTAGTTATATATATTACCTATATATAATTTGTCAACTTTTCGTCATCTCACAAAATAACTATTCATTTTTCTTTCAAATTTAATCCCTTAAGTTTTCATCTTTTATAATTTTGTCACTTTTTTTTACTTTTAATCTCTTATCTTCATCTTCTACAAATTTGTCGCAAACATTTTACACTTTTAACACAACACTTTTCTATTTTCAACTTTATTCCCCTATGTTTTTCATGTTACACAAATTTGTTGTTTAACGTTTCGGTCTATAATTTGTGAATTACCACGATGCAACGTGCGTGTGTGGTTCAATGTTTTTACGTCTTTTTTGCGGGTTAACAGTCGAGATAGTTATTCTTTTTTATATTTTACTTTCGGTCTAATTTTTGCAAGTTAACATGCCGCAATGCGGATGCATGGTTCAATGTTTTATGTTTACATTTGGTTCGATTTAACAGTGCCGTCGCAAAGCGCGGGTCCTAAATGGTAGTTTAATAAAGGGGTAACTTTGTAAAATAATTACCAAGTTTCTCATTTGTTATGTTTAAGTCACTCAATCTTTTTTTTTTGTCTCTCTAAAATCATTCAAGTTTGATTTACTGTTTTAATCTTGCGTAATTTGAAGGTTACCAGGTTACCACATTTTATTTTAGTTTTAATTAGTTATGTTGATGATATAATTACCTTTTTACCCTTTTAATTGAAGAATAAAAAAACAAAAACATAAAACTAAAAAAGAAAAAAACAAAGTGTAACAGTGACAAAAACCAAACAAGATATCGTCGACTCGTCGTCATTCTAATCTTCATTCTTCACATGTAGCCATCCTCGTCTTCCTGACCTGTTTTTCCGACAATAAAAACTCGTCGTCAACTAGGAACATCGCAATTAGGGACCTTTCGTCTTCACAGGAACCTGCTTGTCGACTCCTCTACGTTCCACCTACTTCGCTAACCATTCGTCGACGGGTGTACCAGTTCGTCGGAGAATAAAGTCATGACGGTACGGTTGTCGGTTGATGGCTATAAGCTTGCCGAAGCTTCACAGAGATGGAGAAAACTAAATGTTGTCTTTAATAGCCCTTTCAAAGGGTTGAGCATAAGATCGGAGGGGTTGAGTATTCGCCAGAATTTATGGTGTGTGAAATAGATTTGGGTTTATTAAACCGATTTGAGTGGAAGCGATAACAAGGAAGGGATGGAGATCCACAATGGAGTTGAAGGCCGGTAAGATCTGGTTGTCTGAAATACTTATTTTTTTTGAAAGTCCAACAAAATTTTATTCAACCTCTATGATAACCTCTAGTTAACCAACTGTTAACAGAAGTTACATAAGAAAACTTATGTCACACCCCATGTCACACCCCAACCGATGGCGGAAACATCAGGATGAGACGAAGTGTGTATAGATTGCAAGAGACTTCATAACACTATGTGACAATATTTTATTAAATTCGAATTTCATTGCAATTGCTAAATTGTCATACAATAATCAAAACAAAATACATCATTGTTTCAACAAATAACATAACATTAAAAGATAAACGATTTATAGGTGTGTATCTAGTCCACCCTATTCTTGTTTCATCTTTCATCATACTTCAACATTTTAACCTGCAACATGTATTAAAATAGAGTTTCAATGCAAAAGCAAAGGCGAGTATACAAGTTTGTTCACATAGCATAATAGAATAAAAACTCAAATCCAACATGATTCATAATATGTGATTACTAGTATGCAATTTTGGCGTACCATATGATCAAACCCGAGAATACAACGCATAAAAGAGCCTAATCCCAAAAGTTTAGCGGGGTGGTAATGTTTAACTTAACAATACCCAAAAGTATAACGGGCGGGGCGTTAATCCTATAGCGCTATAATTGTTAAGGTGGGGAGCAAAGTTAATGAGCATATAACGTTCCAAATCATTCACATAGCATACGAGAATAACAAGTAAGTCACATTAGTTTCATGTTTAATCATGGATAGAGTAAGTTTAATTGAGTTTAAAAGTTGTTTGCATAGTTATACATGTTGCATCCCAAAGTGTAAGGTGAAAAAGGGATCGAGTATACTCACGGTTTTTGCAAGCTTTCCTACTTGATATCCCGTGAGTGTTGGTTGTTTAGTTTGGAGCACCTTGTCCTCCTACATGAAGGAACACAGGTGTGTGAGTTGGGGATAACGGAAGATTATAGATTTGGAATTTAAAATGCATGAACATAGACATAGGAAAATAACCATTCACTACATATGATGTTGAAATGGTATACTTACTAACTTGAAAATGTCCATTTGTTCATCATCAAGAGTTCGGTTTAAATATTATATAAGTTTTACATAGATTATAATATATATCATATATGTCAAGCATGAGGTAGAAGACTAAGGTCTTCATTTAGGCACCTCTAAGAGTCATAGAAATCATGTAGGAGGTAGGAAGAACAAGCTTCCATTTAGGTACCTCTAAGTGTCATAGAAATCATGTAGGAGGTAGGAAGAACAAGCTTCCATTTAGGTACCTCTAAGTGTTCACCACTACACTTGATGTAAAGACAACCAAGGAGGGTCATGAACCATGAATAATATAGAAATGAATTATACATATTAACAAAGAGAAAGTCACCAAGTGAGGGTGGATTGCACTTTTACCTCAATGTGGTGATGAATACACTAGGATTTCTAGGATCAAAGAGCCTCTTGTTGATGAATCCTCCTTGAAATGCTCCTAAAGTTACTTGGATTTTCAAGAGGTGTCCAAGAACTCTTATGTGTGTGAAAAGAAAGGTGTAAATGGGAGAAATTTGGAGAAGTAAGAAAAAGGAAAGTGAAGTGAGGAGTGTGGTGGTGGTGGTCTATTTATAAGGAGAAGGAGAGAGGAGAGAGAGTGTCTTGGAAAGGGAAAGAAATGATTAGGAGGAAGAGTGTAAGAATGGGTTAAATTGTGAGTGGTGGTGTAAGAGATTTAGTGATATTTTTGAGATATTCTTTGGGTGAGGCCCCATTGGCCGAAATTTATTATTATTATTATTATTATTATTATTATTATTATTATTATTATTATTATTATTATTATTATTATTATTATTAGGAATAACACTTAAATATTTTATAAAAGTCTTGCAACTTTTATAAAAGTTTGTGGCCTAACCTCACTTGATTGAACTTAATAATTATGGGGTAATACCTTCCCACAAATTTCATCATTATTAAAATATTACCCGTTATTTCACTAATCAGTTTAGCGAGTACCGAACATTAAGGTGAAATAAAGAATCAAGAATTTTGAATAATATAGCGTTCAAAATGTGAGTCGTGATTACAATTTACACATAAGTTTAACAAGAATAACATGAGTATGATAAAAATTATTTCATGTTCATTATGATCAATCGTCTCGGATTACAAATAGAATAGAATACAACGAGAGTACAAGACTTCCAAAAATAGAAATACAAACGACGGTTTCTAATTATGGAAGGTATGAAAAAGTAGGGCGTTACAGTCTCCCCTCCTTTAGGAAATTTCGTCCCAAAATTTAGGAAGAAGTAACGAAAAGATGAGGATATTTCTTCTTCATCTCGCTCTTGAGTTCCCAAGTGAATTCAGCGCCACGTTTACCTTCCCATCGAACCTTGACGATAGGAATTTTACTGCGCCTCAATAACTTGACTCCTTGATCCATGATTTCGACGGGTTTCTCCACAAAGTGCAAAGTATCGATTATTTGGAGATCATCGAGAGGGACTTGAAGTCGTCCTTCAGCGTGACACTTCTTTAGATTTGAGACATGAAACGTTGGATGAACGTTGTTGAGTTCTTGAGGTAAATCGAGTCGATAAGCCACCGCACCAATCCTTTCGAGTATCTTGAAAGGACCAACATAGCGAGGGGCAAGCTTTCCCTTTTTACCAAAACGAACCACTCCTTTCCAAGGAGACACTTTGAGTAGAACGTGATCCCCAACGTTGAATTGCGTCGGTTTGCGTCCCTTATCAGCATAGACCTTTTGACGATTTCGGGCCTTGAGTAGATTATCACAGATTTTGTGAATCTTATCCGTTGCTTCTTGTATGATCTCAGGGCCAGTAAAATGTTTGTCTCCAATTTCGTGCCAGTTTAAGGGAGATCGGCATTTGCGACCATACAATGCCTCGAATGGAGCCATTTGAATACTGGAGTGGTAGCTATTATTGTACGAGAACTCAATCAAGGGTAAATGCACATCCCAACTACCACCAAAGTCGATGACACAAGAACGGAGCATGTCCTCTAGGGTTTGGATAGTACGTTCAGTCTGTCCATCCGTTTGAGGATGAAAAGCCGTACTGAGATTCAAATGAGTACCCATAGCGGACTGAAAGGTTTGCCAGAGACGCGAAGTAAATCGACCATCGCGATCAGAAATGATGTCGAGAGGAATACCATGATGACGTATGACTTCATCGGTATAGATGCGAGCAAGTCGTTCAACCTTGAAATCTTCACGACTAGGAATGAATTGAGCGGATTTGGTCAAACGATCGATGATCACCCAAATGCTATCGTGACCAGAAGATGTACGAGGGAGTTTGGTTATGAAGTCCATTGCAATGCTATCCCATTTCCAAACGGGGATTTCAGGTTGTTCGAGTAGACCAGAAGGTCTTTGATGCTCGGCTTTGACTTTTGAACACGTAAGACACTTAGAGACGTAAACGACAATGTCTTTCTTCATACCAGGCCACCAATAGGATGTACGTAGATTATGATACATCTTGTCGGCACCAGGATGAATTGAGTACTTGGATTTGTGTGCCTCGTTCATGATGAGGTCTCGAAGCTTTTCGCGATCAGGGATCCAGGCACGATTGTCGAGGTATAGGATACCATCGGCCTTGGAGACGAGATCGTGTTCTTTAGCGCCTCGTATCTCAACCTGGAAGTTACCTTCGTTAATAGAGGTGTACTGAGCTTCGCGAATGCGGCGTGGAAGATCGTTCACAAGTTAAAGACAACGAATACCCTTCATATGAGTTTTGCGACTAAGGGCGTCAGCTACTACATTCGCTTTACCTGGATGGTATTTGATTTCACAGTCGTAGTCGTTTAACAGTTCCACCCAACGACGTTGACGCATGTTCAGTTCCTTTTGGTCGAAGATGTGTTGAAGGCTCCTGTGGTCAGTGAAAACCACACACTTAGTACCATAAAGGTAGTGTCGCCAAATTTTCAACGCAAAAACAACTGCGCCAAGTTCAAGGTCATGGGTAGTATAGTTTTTCTCATGTATCTTGAGTTGACGAGATGCATAAGCGATGACCTTGCCTCGTTGCATGAGAACGCAACCAAGGCCATGGTTCGAGGCATCGCAATTGTAACAACCCTCATTAAAAGTCCTATTTATATTATTATTTTATTCAATAAGAAACCCTAATTGAGACACCCAAGTGATTTTGCACAAACCCTACAAATTTCAGAACAATCAGGATCAGGGCCCCTATGTCACACCCCCAAAATCCACCCTGCGGAGTACCACCGCTTGGAGGCGTGACGTGACCAGGATCGAGCCACCAATCATATTAAACATCGTAATTAAGTAAATAAGACCAACCACAATACGATTGGTGACCAAAGCTAGTTAACCTTGTTTAGTTTAAACAGCGGAAGCATAAACGTGAGTTCAAAAGCATAAGTCCATAGTTCATAAGTTAAAGTTTCAAAACGCAAGTTTAGTAAGTTCATAAGGATTTAAATATTAAGCACGGAACATAACAGTCCGTACACCACAACGACTCCTTCCCCGTGCAAGCTCCAAGCATTTAGCGACCTGTAAGGCATGTAACAACGAGTCAACAACAAAGTTGAGTGAGTTCACGTTTGGTTGTTTTGTTTTAAGTTGTTTCTGAAAAACGTGGTTTGACTTTCGTTGGCTTATTTGCCGTGGGGGTTACCCCGTAGTTGAAAGTATGTTTAACCATTTACTTTTCTTTACCCAATCCATAACCATGATCAGTGGGGGTTTTCCCCGTTTGAACTACTAGACGGAATGATATCGACTGCTACGCAAATAAGTTGTGCCCTATATCAGTGTCTATCATCACTGACAATCTGCCATAGTCCATTAGTACACGCCCGTCCGACTGGCACGGTGTGAGGTTTGTTAAACCTAATAGCGCTATTAACTAATGACCCGCTCGCCATTGGCCTCGGCGATTAAGTCGATATAAATTGAGGGACTTCATGATAGAGTTTTGTCTAGCTAGTTTTAAGGTTGTTGTCCTGCACCAGGAGGACGAACGTACGTATTCTGCACCAGGAGAATTCGTAGGATTAATAATGGCATCCGCTCTATGGAGGATGGCCGTACATATCCTACCCAAGGAGGATATGTAGATTTAGTTTTAATTCTTTAACCCATTCCCAAACCACCGGGAATCCCATGCCTTAGAAAGTGTGTGAACTCACCTCGGTTTGCTCGGTTAGATTCTCAATATAGCTAACAGTCAAGGTCGGTCAATCACGTCCTAGTATGATTTACCAGTTAGTCATTTAGTGGCTTTCAAATAGAACACAAAGTTCCTACACGTATCTATCACACAACATGCATCACTGTAACGGTTTATGCCCATCTAAGTTTCCCGTCCATTCCCCACTCAAAATCAAACATACGATAATGCACATAACATATATAACATGTCAAATCATTCACAGATAGCATACTCGACATTTAGACACGCAAATCACTACTTATGTCGTTTCAGCTTTTATACTCGAAACTGGGCTGTTTTCGGGGATTTTAATAAAATAGTTAACATGTTCCAAAAATTTCCAAATTTTTACATAATGTCTTAAACGTTCCATATTTTATTGTGTAAAAATATCGGGGTCCGGTTCATCACCAATATTTTATAAAAATTCATATTCGGGACCGAACTCAGATTTATGTATTTCTGACCACAGTCCACGAAACAATTTATTAAAAATTCATCGAGTGTCCGATTTACGAAATTCCAGTGGGGTAATTACAAATACATCGGTTTTAATTTACTGTACAAATTTCATGGTTCGATTCCTCACAAAACTCAGGTTATGACTGAAAATACGACACCCATTTATTGCTGTCAAAATTCAGCATAAGTTGCTGTTACAAATTAACACTTTAAAAATAGTAAACGGAGTCCAAAAATTACGATTTCGGTGCCATTAGAACCGTATTTCATAATAACATATTTTAGATTCAAAATATCGGTTTTTCGCTGAGTTTATGGCCTGTTTACAGCCAACTGAAGTTGGCTGTAAAACAGGGACAGATTCTGTTTTTCAGTGTTTAACCTTCTAAATCGCGTTCGATCGATTCCGTTAACAAGTTAATTAATCACAACAACATTAAACATCAATATTAATCAGCAAAGCATTAGATCATCAACCAATAATCATAACAACACAAGATCTACATGATTTACACCACTAGTTACTCTTTAACCAACATGTTCAAGACTCTAGTGCAAGTTCTTTAGTGTTTCATAACTTTAATCATCAAATCACCTATTAACCACTTAAATAACATGAAGAATGAATGGATCTAAGTTCTTACCACTAGCACAAGGCTAGGAGAGTTCGAGTGTAGAAAAGTGGTGGTTAAAAGCGAATAGAGAAGGTCCTTCCACTTCCGAGAGCACCAAGCTTCGTTATACGAACTCTAGCACCCTTGTATGTGTGTGATTTAGCAAGAACCAAACTTGAAGGTGTGGTGGCTATGGTGGTGGCTCTTGGCCGGTTATGAGCAAGAGAGAAAAGGGAGAGAGAGGTGAAAATTTTGCTAAGTGTTGGTGATTTAGAGATGTCTTGCCTAATGGGGTTATTTATAATCCACCAAGTGTGTTTAACCAATGGATCATGTGTTACCTAGATATTCAACAAAGAGATTAAAATATTATAAATGGTGCAAGTATGTTCCCCCCATGTGGGGAATTCGGTCAAGGGGGGTTTGGGGTAATTGGGTTGGAATTTAACTAGTTAGTTAGAGTTTAGTTGGTTTAGTTAGGAGTTTAATCTAACTACTAGTGTGTTGTGATTTATAACGGGTGTTAGGGTATTCGGGGACCCTAACTGGCTCAGAAAGAGAAAAACAATGTCATTGACAATATTTTTGGGTTTCGGGTAAAGTCCGGTTGTTCGGTTGAATACTGATTCGTTAAAGTGCTAAATAAGCATTTAAAGTGTCTTTTATGTATATCTTCGTAACACTTTTAATTTCTAACACTTAGGAAATTATAACGGACTATTTAGTGACCTTTCTGCATACTACTAGTATGTTGACAAGCACATGTAAGCACATCACAGATATCAGAAAGCAGTTAAGTAATTCCACACAGTCGTCAAACACCTTAATTATCAATAATAAATTGTACGGAATACATAGGATTTTGAGGGTTGTCACATTCTCCCCCTGTTAAGAGAATTTCATCCCGAAATTTAGCGCGTGGTTACTGAGGAAGCTAGTTAAGTTGCGTTGTTTTTCCTGATTTTCCTGGGGTGTCACATCATCCCCCCGTTGATTTGGAATTTCGTCCCGAAATTCTGCAGTAGCTTCAGCCTCAGTAGTGGTTGCGTTTTTCTTAAACAGCTGGGGATACTTGAGTTTCATTTGGTCTTCTCGTTCCCAGGTATACTCTGGGCCACGACGAGCATTCCAACGAACTCGAACGAGAGGTATTCTTGTGTGCTTGGGAATCTTAACATCTCGATCAGTAATCTCTACTGGTTCCTCGACGAATCGCAGCTGGTCGTCGATTGTGAGTTCCTTGAGAGGAACTATGAAGGTCTCATCTGACAGACACTTCTTCAGATTTGACACGTGGAATACGTTGTGAACTCCGCTGAGTTTTTCGGGTAGATTCAACCTGTAGGCTACCGTACCAATTTTCTCAATGACTTCGAATGGTCCGATATAACGCGGATTGAGTTTGCCTCGTTTGCCAAAGCGGACTACACCTTTCCAAGGTGAGACTTTAAGTAGCACTCGATCCCCGACCTGGAGCTCGAGTGGTTTTCTTCCCTTATCAGCATAGCTTTTCTGACGGTCACGAGCTGCCGCCATTCGCTGTCGTATCTGAGCAATTTTCTCGGTGGTATCTACCACATGTTCTGGGCCAGTGATTTGGTTGTCACCAACTTCTGCCCAACAGAGAGGTGATCGGCATTTGCGTCCGTACAATGCCTCAAACGGAGCGGCTTGGATGCTGGTGTGGTAGCTTTTGTTATATGAAAACTCCACTAACGGGAGGTGCTTTTCCCAGCCATTGCCGAAGTCGATTACGCATGCCCTAAGCATGTCTTCCAAGGTTTGGATGGTGCGTTCCGATTGCCCATCCGTCTGTGGGTGATAAGCGGTGCTCATATCTAAACGTGAGCCAAAGGACTTGTGCATTGCTTGCCACAGTTCAGAAGTAAAACGTGCGTCATGATCAGATATAATAGAGATTGGCACTCCGTGCCTTGGTACCACTTCCTTTAGGTAAATTTCTGCAAGAGTAGAAAACTTATCCGTTTCTTTGATGGCCAGAAAATGTGCAGACTTGGTCAGTCGATCTACGATCACCCAAATGGTATCGTTTCCGCATTGAGATCTGGGCAGGCCGGTAACGAAATCCATGGAAATTTGCTCCCATTTCCATTTCGGGATCTCCGGTTGTTGAAGTAGGCCTGATGGTTTCTGATATTCAGACTTGACTCTCGCACAAGTCAAGCACTTACTAACGTAGGTTGCTATGTGGGCTTTCATGCCAGGCCACCAATACGTAGTCTTGAGGTCGTGGTACATCTTGTCCGAACCAGGGTGTACAGAATAACGAGACTTATGTGCTTCATCCATCACAAGCTCGCGTAAGTTGCCATAAAATGGAACCCAAATACGCCCCGTTACATAGTAGGCGCCATCTTCCTTTTGCTCTAGCCGTTGCCTCGATCCTCGTAGGGATTCAGCCCTGATGTTCTCTGCTTTCAATGCTTCGACCTGGGCATCTCGAATCTGAGCGGGAAGGTTGGATTGGATGGTAAGCTGTAATGCTCGTACACGCTTAGGTAAAGTATCCTTTCGACTGAGGGCGTCAGCCACAACATTGGCTTTGCCCGGATGATACTTGATAGCGCATTCGTAATCATTCAAGAGTTCGACCCATCGGCGTTGTCGCATGTTTAACTCTTTTTGCTTGAAGATATGTTCGAGACTCCTGTGGTCGGTGTAAATGGTGCACTTGGTACCGTACAGGTAATGTCTCCATATCTTAAGCGCGAATACAACTGCTCCCAGCTCCAGATCGTGAGTAGTGTAGTTTCTTTCGTGAACTTTAAGTTGGCGCGATGCGTAGGCAATGACCTTGTCACGTTGCATCAATACGCAACCAAGTCCTTGGATGGAAGCGTCGCAATAAACCATGAAATCATCGGTGCCTTCTGGCAATGAGAGGATAGGCGCGCTACAAAGTCTATCCTTTAGATGTTGAAATGCGGACTCCTGTGCATCACCCCAACGATAGATGATGCCCTTCTGAGTCAGTGAAGTGAGAGGTTGCGCAATCTTGGAGAAATCTTTTATAAACCTTCTGTAATATCCGGCCAAACCCAAGAATTGGCGGATTTCTGTTGGTGTGCGGGGTGCGGGCCAGTTCTTGATCGATTCAACCTTAGATGGATCCACATGAATTCCATCCTTGTTTACCACGTGGCCTAGAAAGTGGACTTCCCGAAGCCAGAAATCACATTTCGAAAACTTGGCATACAACTGTTCTTTTCGAAGAAGTTCCAGCATAAGTCGTAGATGCTGCTCGTGTTCCTCCTGACTCTTAGAATAGATCAGGATATCATCGATGAACACAATAACGAACTTATCCAGGTAAGGCTTGCACACTCGGTTCATGAGATCCATGAAGACTGCCGGTGCATTCGTCAGCCCGAATGGCATAACCAGAAACTCGTAATGGCCGTAACGAGTTCTGAATGCTGTTTTGGAGACGTCCTCATCTCAGACTCTCAGCTGATGGTATCCCGATCTCAAATCAATCTTGGAGTAATAGCTCGACCCTTGCAACTGGTCAAACAAGTCGTCAATACGTGGAAGAGGATAACGATTCTTCACAGTCACCTTGTTAAGTTCGCGATAGTCAATACACATCCTGAAGGTACCGTCTTTCTTTTTCACGAACAAGACTGGAGCTCCCCAGGGTGAAGAGCTCGGACGTATAAAACCCTTTTCCAAGAGTTCTTGTAGCTGTGTGGACAGTTCTTCGAGTTCTGATGGGGCTAGATGATATGGTGCTCGAGCTACTGGCGCTGCTCCAGGAGCTAGCTCGATTTGAAACTCAACTTGGCGATGAGGAGGAAGGCCAGGTAATTCCTCAGGAAATACCTCGGGAAAATCGCGCACAATAGGGATGTCTTCAATTCTCTTCTCTTCCGTGGATGTGTCAGTAACGAGTGCTAGAATGGCAGTGTGGCCCTTTCGCAAACACTTCTGGGCCTTAAGGAAAGAGATGATGCCTTCGACAGCACCACTCTTGTCGCCGCGAATCATGAGAGGTTCTTCACCAGAACGAGGAATGCGGACGATTTTCTCCTTGCAAACAATCTCCGCTTGATGATGAGATAGCCAATCCATCCCAATAACGACGTCGAAACTACCAAGGGTGATAGGAACAAGATCGATAGGGAAAGTCTGACCAGCTAAGACGAGGTTACAACCTTTAACTACGTGTGTGGCTTCAAGACTTTTACCATTTGCTAGCTCTACCGCGTGTTTGGTGTTCAGGAGTGTTGGAGTGCGCTTAAGCATTTGGCTAACTTTTAAGGACACATAACTAGTATCGGCACCCGAATCGAATAAAACAGTAACAAAGAAGTCATCCAGAAGAAACTTACCCATCACAACGTTGGGATCGTTCCTTGCATCACCCATATGCCAAGGAGGAATAATTCACCTAGATCCACGAACCTAGATGAGTTTTCGATTTAACAAGTCGGTAAGCAATCAAGTTCGGAGGAGTTTCCTTAGGTCGTGTGAAGAAAAAAAAATTACGTTTGTGCAATCGTGAGGTTCCAAAGAAAGGACACGAAAACGTGTTCAAGAGAGTATAATCGTATCAACAACACATCATCACGCTCAAGGTTTCAACAAGTGATTACCAATGATAGAAATCCGAACCTTCCAAACCCTCTAAACTAGAGTGTGTTCGCATTAGTGTCTAGCGTCACTGTGGTAAAGGAATGATGGTTCTGCCTATGTCAATAGTAGAAATTAGGCATTGCATTATTTGACAAGCATAGGTCGGTACAAAGGCTAGCGAAAAGATTTCACAGAATTATGATAAACCATCGTAGGATCAAGGTGCGACTCTTGTAGTGTAAGGGGGGGGGGGGGAAGGGGTGAGGTAAATGTGTAGTTCGTCGTGTCCGTGTGTAGGTTGAGTAATCCGTATTGCCGTCCTCGAATGTCCCGAAGACTATCCCATCATTAGAAGGCATCCGCTTGCTAAGTTGAGTATACGAGGGTGTAGATCAAAATAAGATATCTATTTAACCATCCAATAAGGTAATTGGGGGGGGGGGTAATCTTGTGATCGGTGGAAATCATGGTGTGGTTGTCAGTGTTTCGTTATATCGGTTGCGGATCGAAGGGACGGGAGGTTGGGCATGTTGACCTGTGGCGCGAGAATAAAGGACAAGATTAAGCACAAGAATTGGTTTGCGCGGGTAGGATCTAAACGTCCTAAGATGGGTTGATATGGCAGGTTATACCTCCTGCAGGGCTAGCTGCGAGTGCCTCAGCGACTCGTTCATTGATCAAAGCCGTCAACTGGTCTTGAGTGAGGTTGATACGTCCTCTGCGTCCGCTCATGATCTTCATAATGAAGCAACGTAAGTGAAGAAAGTGTCGCGAAAGTGCGTAAGTGTGTGGGACGACATTAGAGAGTAAGCACACAAGGTTCAAATAGCAATTATCACATTATCTAATGCACAGTGAGAACTATCTAACCGACAATATAACATAAATCATACTACTTATGGTGTCGAGTCTTGCACGTGGAGCGAAGCGTCGTTGTGGATCGTTGAGCACTGTACAGGTTATAGTCTGGTTTTTATCAAAAACTTTTCCCTTTTTAAAAACCAAGTTCACTATAACCAATGGCTCTGATACCAATCTGTCACACCCCCAAAATCCACCCTGCGGAGTACCACCGCTTGGAGGCGTGACGTGACCAGGATCGAGCCACCAATCATATTAAACATCGTAATTAAGTAAATAAGACCAACCACAATACGATTGGTGACCAAAGCTAGTTAACCTTGTTTAGTTTAAACAGCGGAAGCATAAACGTGAGTTCAAAAGCATAAGTCCATAGTTCATAAGTTAAAGTTTCAAAACGCAAGTTTAGTAAGTTCATAAGGATTTAAATATTGAGCACGGAACATAACAGTCCGTACACCACAACGACTCCTTCCCCGTGCAAGCTCCAAGCATTTAGCGACCTGTAAGGCATGTAACAACGAGTCAACAACAAAGTTGAGTGAGTTCACGTTTGGTTGTTTTGTTTTAAGTTGTTTCTGAAAAACGTGGTTTGACTTTCGTTGGCTTATTTGCCGTGGGGGTTACCCCGTAGTTGAAAGTATGTTTAACCATTTACTTTTCTTTACCCAATCCATAACCATGATCAGTGGGGGTTTTCCCCGTTTGAACTACTAGACGGAATGATATCGACTGCTACGCAAATAAGTTGTGCCCTATATCAGTGTCTATCATCACTGACAATCTGCCATAGTCCATTAGTACACGCCCGTCCGACTGGCACGGTGTGAGGTTTGTTAAACCTAATAGCGCTATTAACTAATGACCCGCTCGCCATTGGCCTCGGCGATTAAGTCGATATAAATTGAGGGACTTCATGATAGAGTTTTGTCTAGCTAGTTTTAAGGTTGTTGTCCTGCACCAGGAGGACGAACGTACGTATTCTGCACCAGGAGAATTCGTAGGATTAATAATGGCATCCGCTCTATGGAGGATGGCCGTACATATCCTACCCAAGGAGGATATGTAGATTTAGTTTTAATTCTTTAACCCATTCCCAAACCACCGGGAATCCCATGCCTTAGAAAGTGTGTGAACTCACCTCGGTTTGCTCGGTTAGATTCTCAATATAGCTAACAGTCAAGGTCGGTCAATCACGTCCTAGTATGATTTACCAGTTAGTCATTTAGTGGCTTTCAAATAGAACACAAAGTTCCTACACGTATCTATCACACAACATGCATCACTGTAACGGTTTATGCCCATCTAAGTTTCCCGTCCATTCCCCACTCAAAATCAAACATACGATAATGCACATAACATATATAACATGTCAAATCATTCACAGATAGCATACTCGACATTTAGACACGCAAATCACTACTTATGTCGTTTCAGCTTTTATACTCGAAACTGGGCTGTTTTCGGGGATTTTAATAAAATAGTTAACATGTTCCAAAAATTTCCAAATTTTTACATAATGTCTTAAACGTTCCATATTTTATTGTGTAAAAATATCGGGGTCCGGTTCATCACCAATATTTTATAAAAATTCATATTCGGGACCGAACTCAGATTTATGTATTTCTGACCACAGTCCACGAAACAATTTATTAAAAATTCATCGAGTGTCCGATTTACGAAATTCCAGTGGGGTAATTACAAATACATCGGTTTTAATTTACTGTACAAATTTCATGGTTCGATTCCTCACAAAACTCAGGTTATGACTGAAAATACGACACCCATTTATTGCTGTCAAAATTCAGCATAAGTTGCTGTTACAAATTAACACTTTAAAAATAGTAAACGGAGTCCAAAAATTACGATTTCGGTGCCATTAGAACCGTATTTCATAATAACATATTTTAGATTCAAAATATCGGTTTTTCGCTGAGTTTATGGCCTGTTTACAGCCAACTGAAGTTGGCTGTAAAACAGGGACAGATTCTGTTTTTCAGTGTTTAACCTTCTAAATCGCGTTCGATCAATTCCGTTAACAAGTTAATTAATCACAACAACATTAAACATCAATATTAATCAGCAAAGCATTAGATCATCAACCAATAATCATAACAACACAAGATCTACATGATTTACACCACTAGTTACTCTTTAACCAACATGTTCAAGACTCTAGTGCAAGTTCTTTAGTGTTTCATAACTTTAATCATCAAATCACCTATTAACCACTTAAATAACATGAAGAATGAATGGATCTAAGTTCTTACCACTAGCACAAGGCTAGGAGAGTTCGAGTGTAGAAAAGTGGTGGTTAAAAGCGAATAGAGAAGGTCCTTCCACTTCCGAGAGCACCAAGCTTCGTTATACGAACTCTAGCACCCTTGTATGTGTGTGATTTAGCAAGAACCAAACTTGAAGGTGTGGTGGCTATGGTGGTGGCTCTTGGCCGGTTATGAGCAAGAGAGAAAAGGGAGAGAGAGGTGAAAATTTTGCTAAGTGTTGGTGATTTAGAGATGTCTTGCCTAATGGGGTTATTTATAATCCACCAAGTGTGTTTAACCAATGGATCATGTGTTACCTAGATATTCAACAAAGAGATTAAAATATTATAAATGGTGCAAGTATGTTCCCCCCATGTGGGGAATTCGGTCAAGGGGGGTTTGGGGTAATTGGGTTGGAATTTAACTAGTTAGTTAGAGTTTAGTTGGTTTAGTTAGGAGTTTAATCTAACTACTAGTGTGTTGTGATTTATAACGGGTGTTAGGGTATTCGGGGACCCTAACTGGCTCAGAAAGAGAAAAACAATGTCATTGACAATATTTTTGGGTTTCGGGTAAAGTCCGGTTGTTCGGTTGAATACTGATTCGTTAAAGTGCTAAATAAGCATTTAAAGTGTCTTTTATGTATATCTTCGTAACACTTTTAATTTCTAACACTTAGGAAATTATAACGGACTATTTAGTGACCTTTCTGCATACTACTAGTATGTTGACAAGCACATGTAAGCACATCACAGATATCAGAAAGCAGTTAAGTAATTCCACACAGTCGTCAAACACCTTAATTATCAATAATAAATTGTACGGAATACATAGGATTTTGAGGGTTGTCACACCCTAAAACTCAGGGGGGTATTTTCTATTAACGATTATCCATTTAATTCGTTGTCGAAATAGAATTTTAAGAAACTGTTGACTCAGCAGGCCTAGTCCCACACGTGGCAAGCATATGGCCACTTTGAGTCCCTTGCGCACCGCAAGGGTTGAGCCTTACGATGCGCAAGCAATGCAAAATTTTGGGTATAAATAGAGGACGTTGGCACTTGATTCTGGGCGCTTGAACGACGAAGAAACTCAAAATACACGCTGAGATATCGTCCATATACTCTCAAAACACACACAAATCACTAATTAGTATAGCGGGGTGCTGCAATACAGGGTAATAACTCAATCGCTGATACGATTCAATGTCCGATCGATTAAACTATCCAATGGATGTTTAAGTGCTGCTCAAACTTGGGTTATGCTTTGTCATTAGTTGTGATTCCGACAGGATGTTTGAGTACCACCCGAACTCGGGGAATACTCTGTCATTCGTTGTGAATCCGATGGATGTTTAAGTATTGCACTTTGTCATTCATTATGAGGGTTTTTATCTCGTGAGTTATCGTAAATGCTGTATTAGTTACTTACCTAGTTTGTATGCATTAGGTTACAAGGCTAAATCAATAGGCTAAGCTCTGCCTGTATAAATCTGCAATATATCAAGGCTTATCTGTAGACTAAACTTTGCCGTAGAAATCTGCAATGTGAGTTTATTTCTCTTTTCTCACCGTTTGTGAGTCCATTCTCTTTTCTCATAGTTTTTATCACCTTTTTATGATACAATTATATTTACAAATGCTTTCTAAAATCCTAATTGTTTACCAGTTATACTTACAGTGATTAAATTATTATATTCTATAATAACTGCCGGTATGGGAGGTTTCATTATTTGACCATCCTTACTATTAGCCAGAAATTTAGCCAATAGTAGCATGACCACAATCACAGTGAGAATTATGCCCCAGTAGCCATAGCCTATAACTAATGTTATTTTAACATTAAATCGTTAATAAATTTAATGTATGTTTGAAATAAATCTAACTGATATATACCATAATAAAATAGTCAAATATAATGTATTCTACTACACTAAGATTATATTTTAGTCTTAGTCACGTTAATATATTAAATAATGATATTACAATTATTTAATTAACATATTATATTTGATAAGTTATAATAGTTTGACATAAAATGATATATGTCATTTTCTGGGTTAAATGGTTTTATGCTATAAGTAATATAATTGACAAAGTAATGTCACAGGACACAAATAAGTCCAGAGTCACTAGTTGAGAGAATAATCAACAGTGACATATTCAAAGGCACTAGTTGAGAGAATGATCAACAGTGTTATGACAAGAATCACTAGTTGAAAGAATGATTAACAGTGATATGACCATAATTACTAGTTAAGAGAATGATTAACAGTAATATGACCGGAGTCACTAGTTGAAAGAATGATCAAAAGTGATATGATCACCGTCATAGGAATCGCCTAGTGATCAATATAATAATAAGATATATTATATATCTATTACTTGATAAATTCACTATTGGATAGAAATGAGCCAATGAGTGATTTAACCACTGTCACATCGGAACTGCCACCATATGACAAATACTGATTGAGTTAGGTAAATATAAATAAATATAAAAACCTTAATGCTGTAAGGTATAACAATATATTTTATAAAAATGGAATGAACTCACTCAGTATTTCCGCTGACAAAACCTTTTTCAAACATGTTTCAGGTAATTACAGTAAATTGGAGTAAGAGTTGGATACGGCACTGAAAGGCTTCAAGAAGTGGCTTATTTTATTAATTAAATCAAATTAAGAAATATTGTTTTATAATTTATCTTATTAAAGCTACCTTTGTAAAACATGGGTTTATCCCATCTATTTAATAAATAAAATCCGGTGTTTCTAAACTCTGATATTTTTCCTAACTCACGGTCCTGATGAAATTTCCGCTGTAATATTTTATTTTATAAAAATAATCACCGGTACCACTGGGATGTTCGCGGCTTCCGATTCCGTCCAGGGTAGGCCGGGGGCCGTGACAGAAGGTGGTATCAGAGCCACTTGTTTAAGCTATTTAGGTGTTCTTTTAATACCTAAACAATAAAGTTAGGAAACTGATACAAATTAACATATGTGTTATATATGAATATATATATGTCGATATGCACATATAATATCCTGGAAGTATTGTTTTGTTCTAATTATTCTGTGATATTAATAAGTGAAAATGTTTGCAATTCAGATGTCGAATGAAGTATCACATAATCCAGAAGTTCATGCTAATAATGAAAATCCTTTGGATAAAAATGCTATAGAAAATCTAATAGCTCAAGGAATAGCTAATGCTTTACCTTTAATAATTAAAGCTGTTAAAAACCCCGTAGAACCCACCAAAGTTGTGAGTAGCAAGCATACTCATAACGACTGTTTTAGCCATAGTGTCAATGGAGGTAATGATGATATTATCAAAACCCCATTTCCCAAGAAAAAGAAGGCGATGACTCTCGGGTGTACCTACAAAGAATTTCTAGCTTGTAAACCAACTGAGTTCGCAGGCAGTGAAGGAGCCACGGCTGCTCTGCGATGGTTGGAAAAGACGGAAGCTGTTCTTACAATTAGCAAATGTGCCGAAGAAGATAAGGTGATGTATGCATCTAACCTCTTTAAGGAAGAAGCTTTAGAATGGTGGAATACAATTCTTCAGGCAAAAGGAAGTAACATGGCTTATGCCATGAACTGGGAAAAATTCAAGGAAATGACAGAAAGGAAATTTTGTCCCCCTTATGAAAAGGAACGAATGGCTAACAAGTTCCTAAATCATAAAATGATAGATGTGAATTGTCGTGAATATACGACAACGTTCTTCGAATATGCAAGAATGGTACCAACTCTGGCTTCGCCAGAACCCGTACTAATTTCTCGTTATATTTGGGGATTAGTTAGCGAAATCCGAGACATAGTTAAGGCCACTAGACCACAGACTATTGAAGAAGCAGTCGAACTAGCTAACATGTTGACAGATGGACTAATCCGCACAAGAGAATAAAACAAGAAGAAAGAGTTAGCCCATAAAATTTCCCAAGAATTCTACAAGAAGACAGGAACTGAACCGTTACTGGAACAATCTATCTGTAGAAACTGTAACAAAAAGCATTCAGGAAAATGCCGTTTTAGGAGAACACCCTACTGTGACTTCTGCAAGATGACCGGGCATATAGAGGAAGAATGTAGAAGGAAAACTAATGTTTGTTTCAATTGCGGAGAAACAGGACACATCAAACCATATTGCCCGAAACCGACCAAAGCACCCGACAACAAGGCCAGAACAACAGACGGAGCTAAGAAGAACGCGCGAGCAGTCGTACTTACTACGCAAGAAGCATAAATGATTCCAGACGTAATCGCTGATATGTAATATCTAAGTTAAGTTATTATTAAACCCTAATATAAGTAGAAGTTTTTTTTAAATAAATACATCCTGTCAAGTACTTCATCTATTCAAAACAATAACAGACTTGTTTGATCTTCATTCTCATTGAATCATTTAAATTGGCTATGACACCTTGTGGTGGCATTTTCTTTAATTTGAAGCTTGAGCTAATCTCATTTTCACTCCTGATGAACGAATTTTAATTTCTGTTGGTTCATTATCTTAAACAGTCTTAATACAATTATGTATTAAGATAAGAGTACACAATTTTGTATTATATTCCGGTGTACCTCTTAACGTTTCTTTCATCATTTATCGAAAATTCTATAATATTCATTTGGTCTTTCATTATCAATTGAAAATCCTATTCGAAATGAATATCCAAAATTTACTTCATTAAAGCTTTCAGTTGATTACACGGTGAAATTGTTCGGTCACCGTAATTATTAAATTATTTCAATCATTACGACACCTTGCGGCGTCGTTATAAACTTGTAGCTTGGGCTAATCACAAGCATACGAATCATTCAAAATCACGTATGTATTTCATTTGACTCATCATTTGAAAGTAGTCTTGATGCAATTATGTATTAAGACAATGATACACTAAACTCTATTGTATTTCGGTGTATCCTTGCAATTTAATAAATGTCAACACATTGATTTTCTCTTGTTATGGTTCGATAGTTGACAATCATTTTCGTGCTTCTATTTCATTTTGAACTTGTTGATTCTGAGTCTTCCTCAGTTGCCAATTAAAGTAAGTTTTCTTTTGACAAAGAATTTTTATTGATTCTAAAAGTTCTTCACATTCATTCTAAATATCTATTTGATCATATATATCTTTTGGCTTGAACCTAGTCACATTGGAAATTATATCATTTTATCTCGTCCGTTTGACATCGATTTCTTGAAATAGTTCAGTTGAACCATTGAGTCCTATTTATTGTATAACTGGTATTCACAAAATTTGATATTTAATTTTGTGTCATTTTGTTGACTAAATTATGACATAAATCTAAAAGAAATATTGTAACCCAAATCTCGAGGACGAGATTTTTATTAAGGTGGGGAGAATGTAACAACCCTCATTAAAAGTCCTATTTATATTATTATTTTATTCAATAAGAAACCCTAATTGAGACACCCAAGTTATTCTGCACAAACCCTACAAATTTCAGAACAATCAGAATCAGGATCAGGGCCCCTAAAACTCAGGGGGGGTATTTTCTATTAACGATTATCCATTTAATTCGTTGTCGAAATAGAATTTTAAGAAACTGTTGACTCAGCAGGCCTAGTCCCACACGTGCCAAGCATATGGCCACTTTGAGTCCCTTGCGCACCGCAAGGGTTGAGCCTTACGGTGCGCAAGCAATGCAAAATTTTGGGTATAAATAGAGGACATTGGCACTTGATTCTGGGCGCGTGAACGACGAAGAAACTCAAAATACATGCTGAGATATCATCCATATACTCTCAAAACACACATAAATCACTAATTAGTATAGCGGGGTGCTGCAATACAGGGTAATAACTCAATCGCTGATACGATTCAATGTCCGATCGATTAAACTATCCAATGGATGTTTAAGTGCTGCTCAAACTTGGGTTATGCTTTGCCATTAGTCGTGATTCCGACAGGATGTTTGAGTACCACCCGAACTCGGGGAATACTCTGTCATTCGTTGTGAATCCGATGGATGTTTAAGTATTGCACTTTGTCATTCGTTGTGAGGGTTTTTATCTCGTGAGTTATCGTAAATGTTGTATTAGTTACTTACCTAGTATGTATGCATTAGGTTACAAGGCTAAATCAATAGGCTAAGCTCTGCCTGTATAAATCTGCAATATATCAAGGCTTATCTGTAGACTAAACTTTGCCGTAGAAATCTGCAATGTGAGTTCATTTCTCTTTTCTCATCGTTTGTGAGTCCATTCTCTTTTCTCATAGTTTTTATCACCTTTTTGTGATACAATTATATGTACAAATGCTTTCTAAAATCCTAATTGTTTACCAGTTATACTTACAGTGATTAAATTTTTATATTCTATAATAACTGCCGGTATGGGAGGTTTCATTATTTGACCCTCGTTACTATTAGCCAGAAATTTAGCCAATAGTAGCATAACCACAATCACAGTGAGAATTATGCCCCAGTAGCCATAGCCTATAACTAATATTATTTTAACATTAAATCGTTAATAAATTTAATGTATGTTTGAAATAAATCTAAATGATATATACCATAATAAAATAGTCAAATATAATGTATTCTACTATACTAAGATTATATTTTAGTCTTAGTCACGTTAATATATTAAATAATGATATTACAATTATTTAATTAACATATTATATTTGATAAGTTATAATAGTTTGACATAAAATGATATATGTCATTTTCTGGGTTAAATGGTTTTATGCTATAAGTAATATAATTGACAAAGTAATGTCACATGACACAAATAAGTCCAGAGTCACTAGTTGAGAGAATGATCAACAGTGACATATTCAAAGGCACTAGTTGAGAGAATGATCAACAGTGTTATGACCAGAATCACTAGTTGAAAGAATGATTAACAGTGATATGACCATAATTACTAGTTAAGAGAATGATTAACAGTAATATGACCAGAGTCACTAGTTGAAAGAATGATCAACAGTGATATGATCACCGTCATAGGAATCGCCTAGTGATCAATATAATAATAAGATATATTATATATCTATTACTTGATAAATTCACTATTGGATAGAAATGAGCCAATGAGTGATTTAACCACTGTCACATTGGAACTGCCACCATATGACAAATACTGATTGAGTTGGGTAAATATAAATAAATATAAAAACCTTAATGCTGTAAGGTATAACAATATATTTTATAAAAATGGAATGAACTCACTCAGTATTTCCGCTGACAAAACCTTTTTCAAACATGTTTCAGGTAATTACAGTAAATTGGAGTAAGAGTTGGATACGGCACTGAAAGGCTTCAAGAAGTGGCTTATTTTTATTAATTAAATCAAATTAAGAAATATTGTTTTATAATTTATCTTATTAAAGCTACCTTTGTAAAACATGGGTTTATCCCATATATTTAATAAATAAAATCCGGTGTTTCTAAACTCTGATATTTTTCCTAACTCACGGTCCTGATGAAATTTCCGCTGTAATATTTTATTTTATAAAAATAATCACCGGTACCACTGGGCTGTTCGCGGCTTCCGATTCCGTCCAGGGTAGGTCGGGGGCCGTGACAGCAATACACCACGAAATCATCATTCCCATCAGGAAGAGTAAGAATAGGAGCGTTGCAAAGCAAGTCCTTGAGAGTCCGAAAGGATTCCTCTTGCTCAGGACCCCAAGCAAAAGGTTTCTCCTTTTGGGTCAACGAAGTGAGAGGAACGACGATTTTTGAAAAATTTGAGATGAATCGACGGTAATAACCCGCCAATCCTAAGAAAGAACGGATTTCAGAAGGAGATTTAGGCGCGGTCCAATTCTTTACAGCTTCGATCTTTGCAGGGTCAACGTGGATTCCTTTTTCACTAACAACGTGTCCAAGGAATTGGACTTCTTTAATCCAAAACTCGCATTTGGAGAACTTAGCGTATAAGCATTCAATACGTAAGAGCTCGAGTATAAGGCGAAGATGACGTTCATGATCGGCTTGAGATTTAGAATAAATGAGGATATCATCAATGAAGACGATCACGAAATGATCCAAATAAGGCTTACAAACACGATTCATGAGATCCATGAACACAGCGTGTGCGTTGGTCAAACCAAAAGGCATAACCACGAACTCGTAATGTCCATAGCGAGTGCGAAAAGCGGTTTTGGGTACGTCCTCTTCGAGGACCCGAAGCTGGTGATAACCAGAACGAAGATCGATTTTGGAGAAATAGGTAGCGCCTTGAAGTTGGTCAAAGAGATCGTCGATACGCGGAAGAGGGTAACGATTCTTGACAGTGAGTTTGTTGAGCTCGCGATAATCGATACACATGCGGAAAGAACCATCTTTCTTTTTAACGAAAAGCACAGGAGCACCCCAAGGTGAGGTACTTGGACAAATGAAACCCTTATCGAGGAGTTCTTGAAGTTGCGTAGATAATTCTTGCATCTCAGAAGGTGCAAGACGATAAGGAGCTTTGGCGACGGGAGTCGCACCAGGTACGAGGTCAATACGAAGACAGATCGAGGTGGAGGAGGACCAGGTAAATCTTCAGGAAAGACGTCAGGGAAGTCGCGCACCACTGGAACATCACTTAAACTCTTTCCCTTGCCCTTTTCTTCCACAATGTGGGCTAAAAAGGCAAGGTACTATTTGCGTAAGTATTTGTTCGATTGTGTGCAGGACATCAACTTCAGTCCCTTTGAAGGTCGGTCTCCATAGACGTGCAAAACGTCGCCAGATGGAAGGGGTAAACGAACGTATTTCTCATGACAAGCGATTTCGGCATGATTCTTTTGAAGCCAATCCATGCCTATGATGACGTCGAAACTACCCAGTTGCATGGGTATGAGATCGATAGGGAATACGTGTTCGTTAAGAGTAAGACGACAATCACGAAGAACGGAATTGACTAAGATGGACTTGCCATTTGCGACTTCAATGGAAAATGACTTAGGTAGCTTAGAGCGCATGCAATTTAACAATGATTCGAATTCTAAGGACACGAAGCTTTTGTCCGCACCAGTATCAAACAGTATTGAAGCATAAAGATGGTTAACAAGAAACGTACCATTAACGACGTCATTGTCGTTGCGCGCTTGGTTTGCGTTCAGATTGAAAGCACGTCCACGAGGAGGTTGTTGCTGCTCTTGATTCCATAGTGGGCATTAAGGACGAAGGTGATTAGCATCCCCACATTTGAAACAAGCTCTAGCGGGTCTTGCGTTTTGAGGAGCGGGTGGAGCTTGTTGTGCTTGCTGAGCTGGTGGTGCTTGTTGCTGTTGATAGTTGCAGCAAAAGGCGGTGTCATGTCCATAACGGTTGCAATCGCCACAACGACGACACCTGGCATTGGCGGGATGATGGTAATTACAAGTGGCACACTTGGGGTGAATCCCAGTGTACAACTTTTGGGGGTTATCAGGAGCAACAGGATTTGGGTTAGCGGGTGGCACAATCGCATTGCAAACAGGGTTCGATTGCTTTCGCTTCTTCCCCCTATTGCTACTCGACTGTTGGGTAATTTGGTTGGCTGGCTTGAAAGAAGCGGGGTTTGCGGTTTGCTTATCGCGTACACGGTTGTTGTTCAGGGAAGCGGCCAAACGATAAACAGCTTCGATATTGTTGAGTTTGGTAGCCTCGATCGTATCGCGCATAGCAGAGGGTAGCCCATTGATATACTTCCGTATCTTGCGGTCGGTGGTCATAACGAGGTGAGGAACTAAGTTGTTTAAAACGGGTGGTGTAGGCTAGGTTTTCATCCCCCACTTGCTTTAGTGCCCAAAATTCTTCCTCCAACTTTTGTTGCTCATACGGAGGACAAAACTAGTCCATCATCAGGGCCTTAACTTCTTCCCACTCCAACGCATATGCCAGTTCGTTCGAACGAATGTTCCTTTCGTTTGTCCACCATTCGAGAGCTCGGGCTTGGAATACCCCAGTCGCACTACGCGTTCTGAGTTCATTGGGGCAATCACTGTTGATGAACGTGACCTCCATGCTATCAAACCATTCGAGCATGGCGGTCACCCCATCATTGTCGGTGAATGGCTTAGGATTGCACGATGAAAAGTGCTTGAAGTTGAACGAGGCGGGCTTACGTATTTCGACCTTGGAGTCGACGGAGAAGTTCGGAGTTTCAGAAGCTCGAATCTCGAAAATGACCTTTGGAACGACGCGCGCAAATTGATCGGCCATGAAAGCCATCATCTTCTTCGTAGCATGGGACTTTGACTTCTTAGACGAGTTGGAGTGACGAGAAGACATCTAAGATTCAAAAGAACAAATAGGTGAGACTTGATCATAATGCTTGTTTAAGAAAAATCGTTTGCATAAATTGATTCACATAGCATAAAGTGTCACATAGCATAAAAGGTTCAAATTGATTCACATAACATAAAGAGTTTAGACGTCTCATATAGCATAGTCATAGCATAGCATGAATAAATGAAAGCATTGTAAATTTAGTTTGTTCACGAGGGATTATTATTGTTTGTGATTGCGATCAACGTGCGAAATGAGTAAACCAAAATTTGAAAAGAACGAATGTTCAAGTATAAAATCACATATAACTTGAGATACCTAAAAGAGAGGCTCAATAAAACATAGGATTGTTTCGGGTAGAGAAACGTTGACTATTCCAAAGTGGGTCGAATGCCTTTCGATTTAGAGAAAACGTGCTTTGGCCTATAGGTAAGATACTCTCGTCGAGAAGCGATTAACGGTATCTTACCCTTCCAGTTACTACACCTCTCTAATCGATTGGAACAATCAAGACTTTGGCGAGATTGAAAATCGAGGAATGGGACTTAATCGACGAGATGCGGGTTTCACCCCTAACTTGACGATTTCGTACCCTAAATGTGGTTGGTACTCGTCGGGTCAAAATATAATTTCGACACTTAGACGAGGGTCCACTAGAGTTGAAATGGAAATTACCATTAAGTTGTGGATTTCACTCCTAGCTTAATGGTGGAATTTCGTGCAAAAATAGTTTAAGGTAAAATGAGAGTCGTTTACCAAATTGTGGGTTTCACGCCTATTTTGGTAAAGTTGTCTCGTTTGTGTTACACGAGTATACAAATAAACAAAAGTGTATTCATGTTAACCTTAGGAAAGGCATATAAACTTAGTCAACAAGAAGTATAGCTAGGAAGCATGCATGGTAGAGTACAAAAGTTTTAAACGACACAGAAGAGGCAAAATTCCTAAAACTATAGATTAGGGCAAAAGCGTGGCAATTTTCCTAATTCCCTATAGTTATGGCTCTGATACCAATCTGTCACACCCCAACCGATGGCGGAAACATCAGGATGAGACGAAGTGTGTATAGATTGCAAGAGACTTCATAACACTATGTGACAATATTTTATTAAATTCGAATTTCATTGCAATTGCTAAATTGTCATATAATAATCAAAACAAAATACATCATTGTTTCAACAAATAACATAACATTAAAAGATAAACGATTTATAGGTGTGTATCTAGTCCACCCTATTCTTGTTTCATCTTTCATCATACTTCAACATTTTAACCTGCAACATGTATTAAAATAGAGTTTCAATGCAAAAGCAAAGGCGAGTATAGAAGTTTGTTTACATAGCATAATAGAATAAAAACTCAAATCCAACATGATTCATAATATGTGATTACTAGTATGCAATTTTGGCATACCATATGATCAAACCTGAGAATACAACGCATAAAAGAGCCTAATCCCAAAAGTTTAGCGGGGTGGTAATGTTTAACTTAACAATACCCAAAAGTATAACGGGCGGGGCGTTAATCCTATAGCGCTATAATTGTTAAGGTGGGCGAGCAAAGTTAATGAGCATATAACATTCCAAATCGTTCACATAGCATACGAGAATAACAAGTAAGTCACATTAGTTTCATGTTTACTCATGGATAGAGTAAGTTTAATTGAGTTTAAAAGTTGTTTGCATAGTTATACATGTTGCATCCCAAAGTGTAAGGGGAAAAAGGGATCGAGTATACTCACGATTTTTGCAAGCTTTCCTACTTGATATCCCGTGAGTGTTGGTTGTTTAGTTTGGAACACCTTGTCCTCCTACACGAAGGAACACAAGTGTGTGAGTTGGGGATAACGGAAGATTATAGATTTGGAATTTAAAATGCATGAACATAGATATAGGAAAATAACCATTCACTACATATGATGTTGAAATGGTATACTTACTAACTTGAAAATGTCCATTTGTTCATCATCAAGAGTTCGGTTTAAATATTATATAAGTTTTACATAGATTATAATATATATCATATATGTCAAGCATGAGGTAGAAGACTAAGGTCTTCATTTAGGCACCTCTAAGAGTCATAGAAATCATGTTGGAGGTAGGAAGAACAAGCTTCCATTTAAGTACCTCTAAGTGTCATAGAAATCATGTAGGAGGTAGGAAGAACAAGCTTCCATTTAGGTACCTCTAAGTGTTCACCACTACACTTGATGTAAAGACAACCAAGGAGGGTCATGAACCATGAATAATATAGAAATGAATTATACATATTAACAAAGAGAAAGTCACCAAGTGAGGGTGGATTGCACTTTTACCTCAATGTGGTGATGAATACACTAGGATTTCTAGGATCAAAGAGCTTCTTGTTGATGAATCCTCCTTGAAATGCTCCTAAAGTTACTTGGATTTTCAAGAGGTGTCCAAGAACTCTTATGTGTGTGAAAAGAAAGGTGTAAATGGGAGAAATTTGGAGAAGTAAGAAAAAGGAAAAGTGAAGTGAGGAGTGTGGTGGTGGTGGTCTATTTATAAGGAGAAGGAGAGAGGAGAGAGAGTGTCTTGGAAAGGGAAAGAAATGATTAGGAGGAAGAGTGTAAGAATGGGTTAAATTGTGAGTGGTGGTGTAAGAGATTTAGTGAGATTTTTGAGATATTCTTTGGGTGAGGCCCCATTGGCCGAAAATTATTATTATTATTATTATTATTATTATTAATAACACTTAAATATTTTATAAAAGTCTTGCAACTTTTATAAAAGTTTGTGGCCTAATCTCACTTGATTGGACTTAATAATTATGGGGTAATACCTTCCCACAAATTTCATCATTATTAAAATATTACCTGTTATTTCACTAATCAGTTTAGTGAGTACCAAACATTAAGGTGAAATAAAGAATCAAGAATTTTGAATAATATAGCGTTCAAAATGTGAGTCGTGATTACAATTTGCACATAAGTTTAACAAGAATAACATGAGTATGATAAAAATTATTTCGTGTTCATTATGATCAATCGTCTCGGATTACAAATAGAATAGAATACAACGAGAGTACAAGACTTCCAAAAATAGAAATACAAACGACGGTTTCTAATTATGGAAGGTATGAAAAAGTAGGGCGTTACACCCCAACCGATGGCGAAAACATCGAAGTGAGACGAAAGCGAGATTACTCATCACTCATAACAATAAATTATGACAAGTATTTAAGAATAAATTTCATTTCATTTCTAAAAGAATCGATTACATTGTTTGAAAGAAAATACAACAAGTCGAAACAAATAATATACAACAAGTATTAAAATTTAAATGCGTTTCGAGGCATCCTACTAAGTTCCGTGCATCATCAACATCATCATAAACCTGCAACATGTTTTAAAAGCATAGTTCAATACAAAAAGTATTGGCGAGTATACAAGTTTGGTGTACTAGCATATAAGTATAAAAATGACAATGAACAATGCACATGGCAAACCTAGTTATCAAGATTAACGTATAAACTGGCATGTGAACAAACAAGTCAAACCAAAGTTTAAGGCAAGTATAAAGAATGAATAAACTTAACATGACCTCTCGTTCACGGGCGGTGCGTTACTCCTATAGCGCTACACATGTTAGGGAGGCTTGATTGAAGTTAATGACAAGTTCATCACATAAGAATCACCCAGAAAACACGAATCAAGCATAACAAATAGTAAACATGTATTGGATTGTTTGTTTGTATAATTGCATAAGAATATGTATGTTAAGTGTGTTTTGTATATATAAACATGTTACACCCAAAAAGTGTGAAAACGGTAAAATGGGTCAAGTATACTCACAATATTGCACATGCTTTCCGATTATCCGTGAGTGACGAGTCGTTGGAGAATAAGGATTTAATGGTAAGGTTACACGACGTTTAGGAAGTGATAAGATTCGGGATTTAGAATTTAAAGTATCAAAAGTATGTATACCAAAGTAATATCTAGTTCTAAGAGCTCGTTTATGACACCATATCAAGAGGTTTCATGGGTCCCAAATTACCCATTCGAATCATATCAAGTAACTTAGAATCTTAGACATATTAGCCTAGGTTTATGACGAATAATCATAACTTAATTATCATCACAAATTCAGCCATGTTTTATATAGTTTATATACTTGTATAGTTGTAATAATAATAACCTAAACTAAGTCCAATCAAGAATATCATGTATGTCTAGCATGGAGGTTAAAACCTCATTATATGATTCACCACTCATACCATCATGAAGATGGTTGGAGGGTCATGAATAACAAGAAAATAAATCTATTCTAACAAGTCATAAGAGTGTTCATAAGGTTCAAATAAAGGAGTGGAACTTAGTTTGGAAAGCCAAAGCTTCCATTTGTTCACACTTCACAAGTCACAAGTTCATCATATAGAAGATGATGACTTGTGCTTGTTTTCATCATTGATTAACCATATATAAACAGATTTTAAATGGGTGTTTGAACCCAAAACTTTGATGGAAATCCCCCTAAAACAAACCCACAACCATAGACTAAGTTGTGAGCTTGGTGGGAACAAGATTCCACCAAGTTTTCTATCAAAACAGGAACATAATAAGAGAAAAAACGAGCAGAATTTAAAGTGCACTTTGGACCTAAAAAATGGTGAGGTTTCACCTTAGTTTGCCCAAGCAAACTTGTGAAAACATTCCTAGAGGTTATCCAAGTGTTTTAGAAGAAAGAACAAGAAGAAAATAGAAGAAGTGAGTTAAAACTCACTTAGAAGGCTGAAACTTTGTACTGGAACATGCTGAAACTCGGCTGAGTTTAGGTGTGAGTTTAGGTGTGTTTTAGAGAGTGTTTTGAGCTTGTAAAAGTGGTAAAAAGGTCGGGGAAAGGTGGTTTATATAGGGGAGTAATTAGGGTTTGAGTTAGGTGTGCATTTAAGAGGTTTAGGTGGGACTTAAGCATTAAACAAAGCCACTAAACTCAGCCAATAAGCTGCGATCAGGATTATGGCAGCCTATAATTCTTTTATTTTTATTGACATTATAAGTTAGGCATTTGTTGTCTATTAATGTGTTAAATGATGTTTATTAAGTATCTAACTTCTAACATGGTCCAAAATGTATAAATAACATGTTCTAATTAAGCGAAAAGTGTGATAAAATAGGTGTGTATAACACATCAAATGTAACAAGTATGTATGGTTTATAGTTAGGTGTAATCAAGTGAAAAACATATAACTTAGTCTTGTAATTGAATAATCAAGCGTTGGAATGTATGGAAATTCAAGGATTACGAATATACGATAATTGTTTACGAGTTAAACTTACGTTTATGAGATTTATAAATCATGTATCAAACGAATGTATGTATCAATGTTTAAACATGTATAAACGATGTTTATTTCACACAAAAGATTAATTTTAGTACGATCAAAGTCTCGGATTTACAATAGTTTGAAATGAGATACAATTACCAAGGAAACGAGTTTCCGAAAATAGAATTACGATACAAGCTTTCTAAAAACGGAAGGTTGAGAAAAAGCGAGGCGTTACAACTTACATACACCAAATTGAACAACATAATCAACCAAAACAGTTCTTAAATCCTTATACAATCTAAATTGAACCCTGTAACAACCCTCAATAAAACCGACACTCTCGAATATTTCCGACACCCTAGTATATGTTAAAATATCCCAATATGACTTTAAATACACCCCGTATGTGAAAACCGAGCCCGAAATACAGTATAGCATTAAAAATAAAATTTAAAATCTGATTATTAAGTTGAGGCGGGCCGCGTAGACCCACCCCAACCACTTACGCGGGCGGTGCCAGGGTTAGAACCTGATTTCGCTGATCTCTTTAAGTTTAGGCGGGCCGCGTAGGATCTCCCCTAAGCTTACGCGGGCCGTGTGAGATCAAGAATGTGGCGCAGCCCGGTGATGACACGTGTCATCATCGTGTCAAGTCTAGATGGTGATCCGGACGAGCTACGCTTTGACCAAAGTTTGACGCGGGCCGCATAGCCCTAAGGCTACGCTTACGCGGGCCGCGTGAGACCCAGGTTCAGCAACTATATAAAGAACGCATCGGATTTCATTTCAGTTCGTTCAGTTTTCATTTCTCAATCTTAAAATTCTGAATATAGGCTTTATAAAGCTAGTATTATACCCCCTAATTAGCGAGGTTCTGCTCCGTTGTAAGTATTATAACCCCAGTTTCGTACTAGATACGCTGCCCGATTGATTTAGGGTTCCGTAACAACTGTCGTGGTTCTGCCCGACGTAGTTGTTGGAATACCGTCTCAGGGAGGGTATCATTAATATTTTCAAAGGGTTATTATACTAATCTAGGTACATTTGTGTAAATTATAGATTAATCCCAGGAAACCCTTACACGAAGTCTAAGATAGCAATGTGAGTTTATCCTCTTTTTGTTAACCTTTTTGTAATACTTTACAAAACCTTAAATGTTTTACAATGTGATTAAGCGGTGATTGAGTGTTTGTAGTTCTTCAATTACTGCCGGTATGTTGGGGTTTTGTATACAAAATTTTCTACACTGTGAGTAGTAAGTCGGGACGACAATACGTTACCATTGGACAACGAGTTAGCCAATGTGTAATATGACCCACCAGTCAGGATTGACAGTACTGAATGAGTAATTGTGAAGAAATAAACAATGTGATCGCTCTCAATACTGTTTTAATTGATAAAATGTTTCTTGATTAAACTGGGATTCACTCACCAGTATTTCCCACTGACAAATGTTTTTAAAATGTGTTTCAGGTAACACAATGTGACAGCCAATTAGTAAAAAGCCAGCTGGAGAGCACTGAAGGCTTGGGAAAAATGTGGCTATAAAAGTTACCTAAAAGACGATGTTTTAAATTCAATAAAATAGGATTTATCCCTATAAACGTATTGTAATAAGAAACTTGGGTTTTGCCCATGTGATTATTAATAATTAAATGTGGTAGTTTTACTCTGATAAACATTTCCTAACTACGGTTCTGATGTAATTTCCGCTGCCAAATTAACCAACTGATACCACCGAAACTCTGAGTTCGCGTCCGCTCGTTCCCGGGACAGATAAGGGATCAGGGGTTGCGACAGAAGATGGTATCAGAGCCTAGCCACTGGTCTAAGCCAAAGAAGTGTTCTACTGACACTCAAAATCAAAATTTTGTGTTAGGAAATAAATTATGTGATTATATGTTTTGTGTTATTTGACTATTTGTTAGTTTATAGTATGAGTGATCAAGGACCCTCAGACATGTGTCGTAAGTTGTCTGATTCACCTAGGAGTGAAGGTACCTCTTCACAGCCTGCCCTTTCTGGGTATTCTGCTGATCAGGAAGAAGGGATGTTTGCCTTTAAAGCTCAGTCGAAGGAGCCATTCCCTCATAAAAAGAGAGGATGGTTCAGTAAGGAGGCGTTTGCGCGTAGGAAAAGACATCGAAAGTTGCAACAGCAAAGAATTTTAGCGGCTGTTAAGCAAAAGACAGATGCCCATACACAGGATATGCTTAATAGAAGCTTAGCCAATTTCCATATCCTAGCCACAACTGCTGCTGATCCAAGTCTGGAGCAAATAATAGCACCCCAACCACAATTGCAAATCCCTGACCAACCGATGGAGATTGAAAACCCTGAAAACCAAGTAGAGATGCATGACTTCAATCCGGAAGAAATCCCTAGGGTACCAGCACCTAACCCCCTAGACCCAAATTACGACCCCTGGTGGGACGATAATAGGGATTTTGTGCAACGTTACCCGATACATGAAGACACACCCATACAGAACATAGAAGCCTACCCAGGTATGGACCCTTTAGATCCCTATTACCAAGATGATTATATTAGGGAGATCTTAGAAGATCCTTACCGATTTCAGGCACTGTCACCCCCATACCAGGACCAGTACCCCAGATTCCGAACCCAGTCCTAGAACCTGCACCCCCAATGAGTGCAGAAAACGTGCAAGAACTTAGGACTTTTGGTGAAGAAATTCTAGAAAGTAGTGAACGGATGCGACAGGTGGGAGAGCGACTCGTATGGAAATACGATGAGCACAATATGGATTTTTAGATAAATCCATATCCGTGAATGTGAGAATGGAGACGGTAATAGTAATAATATAATAATAATAAAATAAAATATGTGTGTATGGATGCCTATTACTATTAGTGTATTTCTATTTCAGTTGGTATTGTAATTTTTATTTCAGAACTGGTGTGTAATAGATGCATAATAGTATATGAATAGAGTAAAGTCGCAATGATCGACGCTTTTGGTAAAAACGCGTGTCATGTGATTAACTATATTAATATTATTTTGTGATATTAATAACGGGGTAAATGTTTAACATTCAGATGGCTGATGAAGGAAATCAAGGAAATCTGAATAATGATAACCAGAGTAACATTAACGTGGTTAATGAGAATCCGAGCATCAATAACAATGGAAACCAAATGGATAATAGTGCCGTTCAACATATAGTGGCACAAGGAATCATAGATGCAATGCCCTTTATTATTCAAACGATTCAAGAAGCGAATAATAAAAGTAAGAGTAGTAGTAAGCGACCAATCGAACCCGAAAACAGCGTGAACAATGGACCTGTACTTCAAATGTCCATTCCCAAAAGGAGAAGAACCATGCCTTACGATTATTCTTATAAAGAATTCTGGTCTTGTAAACCAATGGAATTCTCGGGCAACGAAGGGGCCATTGCAACCCTACGCTGGATAGAGAAAACTGAGGCAGTCTTAAGAATAAGCAAGTGTGCTGAAGAAGATAAGATACTGTTTGCTTCTAATCTGTATAAGAATTCAGCACTAGAATGGTGGAACACTATCCTCCAATCAAGAGGAAGTGATAGAACTTACAATATGGAATGGGAAGAATTTAAGAACAAGGTAGAAAGGAAATTCTGCCCACTCAATGAGAAGGAACAGATAGCAAACAAATTCTTAAACCTTAGGATGACTGGTGTGGATAGTAAGGGATACACTAAATTATTATTTGAATATGCTAGAATAGTGCCAACTCTTGTTTCACCAGAACCAGTATTAATCTCCCGTTATATCTTGGGATTAATCGGAGAGATTAGACACGTAGTCAAGGCAGCTAGACCTCAAACCATAGAAGAAGCTGTAGAACTAGCAAATACCTTGACAGATGAATTAGTCCGTACACGAGAAGAAGATCAAAGGAGGAACCTAACCCATAAGCTGACTCAAGAATTTCGTTCTGGAAATTCTAACCGTGGGAGAAATGTAGGTTCTACCTCTGCACCCTACTGTAGGTATTGCAAAAGAAAGCATTCAGGAAGATGCTCCATATACTGTAACTTTTGCAAAATTTCGAGACACAAGGAAGAAGACTGTAGGAAGAAAGCTAACAACAGGATATGTTACAACTGCGGAGAACAAGGTCATATCAAGCCAAATTGTCCGAAATTAGCTCCAGCTACAGTTAACAAGAATACTAAAAATGCTAGAGCACTTGTTCTGACTGCAGATGAAGCCAATATGATTCCAGATGTCATAGCTGGTATGTTTTTAGTTAATGATATTTTTGCTAAAGTATTATTTGACTCTGGTGCGAACCAAAGTTTTATTAATACATCATTTTGCAAATTTCTAAATCAATCATTAACTAAACTACCACAAGAATGTATAGTAGAGACAGCTAATGGAGAAACCGTTAGGATCTCGGAAATCTTGCAGGGAGCAAGAATAGAAATTTTAAATCAGAAATTTATTGTAAATCTTTATCCCACGAATTTGGCGGGATATGATGTTGTATTAGGAATGGATTGGTTAATAGCCAATAAAGCCAGTATTTTCTGTGATTAAAAGTCAATTCAAGTAAATTCACCAAAATGTAAAACGATCACAATTAAGGGAGATAAACCATTTAGATCTACGAAATTTATCTCTGTGATTAAAACTGCAAGTTACATAAGAAAATGATCATTAGTGTATTTGATTTCTATAATCACTAACACTAAAGGAAAAGATTTAAAAGATAGTCCAGTAGTATCTCAGTTTTTCAGATGTATTTCCAGAAGAATTGTCAGGGCAACCTCCAGATAGAGAAGTTGAATTTAGAATCCATTTAATACCAGGAACAGCACCGATTGCCAAAGCACCTTACCGTTTGGCACCCGCCGAAATGCAAGAATTAAAGAAACAAGAGTAAATTGCCATTTTAGTCCCTGAGTTTTGTCCAAATTTGCCAGTTTAGTCCAAATAGTTTTTTTTTTGCATCTGGGTCCCTGACTTTTACATTTTGTTGCCATTTTGATCACAATGACTAACTCCATCCAAAAACCCAGTTTGTAACAGGGGTATTTTGGGGATTTCCTTAAAAAATGTTTTCAGTTGCCATTTTGATCCAATTCCAAAAAATTAAAAAAATTCCAAAAAAATCTAAAAATAAAAAAAATTCTAAAAAATCATAAAAATTCTAAAAAATCAAAAAAATTCTAAAAAATCAAAAAAATTCTAAAAAATACAAAAATCATTAAATGTTTCGGCACGAACCGTTTCGACCTGTACCGTTTTGACCCGTACCGTTTCGAGCCGAACCGTTTCGACACGAACCGTTTCGACCCGTACCGTTTCGAACCCGAACCATTTCGAACCGTACCGTTTCGACACGAACCGTTTCGACGCGAACCGTTTCGACCCGTACCTTTTTGACCCGTACGGTATCGAACCCGAACCGTTTCGACGCGAACTGTTTCGAACAGAACCGTTTCGACCCGAACCGTTTCGACCGTACCGTTTCGACCGTACGGTATCGAACCCGAAACGGTTCGCGTCGAAATGGTACGGGTCGAAACGGTACGGGTCGAAACGCTTCGCGTCGAAACGGGACGGGTCGAAACGGTACGGGTCGAAACGCTTCGCGTCGAAACGGTACGGGTCGAACCGTTTCGGCTCGAAACGGTTCGGGTCGAAACGGTTCGGCTCGAAACGGTTCGGGTTCGAAATGGTACGGGTCGAAACGCTTCGCGTCGAAACGGTACGGGTCGAAACTGTTCGTGTCGAAACGGTTCTGCTCGAAACGGTACGGGTTCGAAAAGGTTCGGGTCGAAACGGTTCGGCTCGAAACGGTTCGGGTTCGAAATGGTACGGGTCGAAACGCTTCGCGTCGAAACGGTTCATGTCGAAATGGTTCTGTTTGAAACGGTTCTGTTCGATACGGTACGGGTCGAAACAGTACGGTTCGAAACGCTTCGCGTCGAAACGGTTTGGCTCGAAACGGTTCGGGTTCGAAACCGTTCGGGTCGAAACGGTACGGTTCGATACGGTACGGGTTCGAAACGGTTCGCGTCGAAACGGTTCGGTTCGATACGGTACGGGTCGAAACGGTTCGGTTCGAAATGGCAACTGAAAAACATTAGTGATTTTTGGATTTTTTAGAATTTTTTTGATTTTTAGATTTTTTTGGAATTTTTTTTTATTTTTTGGAATTGGATCAAAATGGCAACTGAAAAACATTAGTGATTAAGTACAAACTGTTACAAACTGGGTTTTTGGATGGAGCTAGGCATTGTGATCAAAATGGCAACAAAATGTAAAAGTCAGGGACCCAGATGCAAAAAAAAAACTATTTGGACTAAACTGGCAAATTTGGACAAAACTCAGGGACTAAAATGGCAATTTACTCAAGAAACAATTAGGCGAATTGTTGGAGAAAAGATTTATACAACCAAGTTCATCGCCATGGGGAGCACCGATACTATTTGTTAAAAAGAAGGACGGATCAATGCGTATGTGCATTGACTACCGTGAATTAAACAAGGTCACAATTAAGAATCGGTACCCATTACCAAGAATCGATGATCTGTTCGATCAACTGCAAGGAGCCCGATTTTTCTCTAAAATCGATTTAAGGTCAGGATATCATCAATTAAAGGTACAGGAAGAGGACATTCCTAAAACCGCATTTAGAACAAGGTATGGTCATTATGAATTTACTGTCATGCCATTTGGTCTAACCAATGCCCCAGCCGTATTTATGGACATGATGAACGAATATGTAAGCCATATTTGGATAAATTCATAATTGTCTTCATAGATGATATTCTCATTTACTCTAAGAATAGAGAGGATCATGCAAAGCATTTGCAAGCACTTTTAAGTTTATTAAGAAAGGAAAAACTTTATGCTAAATTTTCAAAGTGCGAATTTTGGTTAGAACAAGTACAATTTCTCGGACACCTAGTCAATCATGAAGGAATTCATGTGGATCCCACAAAAATCGAGGCGATTACTAAATGGAAAACCCCTGAATCACCAACCGAGGTTAGAAGTTTCTTAGGATTGGCCGGGTATTATAGAAGATTTATTCGAGATTTTTCTAGAATAGCCATTCCTTTAACTAAGCTAACCTGTAAATCTGTTAAGTTTGAATGGGGATCAAAACAAGAAGAAGCCTTTAGAATCCTTAAGCAAAAATTAACCCATGCACCCATATTAGCGTTACCAGGAGGAACTGAAGATTTTGTAATATATTGTGACGCTTCTAAATTAGGTTATGGATCTGTATTAACGCAACGTCAAAAGGTTATAGCTTACGCATCTAGACAACTTAAGAATCATGAAGAGAATTATTCAACCCATGATTTAGAATTAGGAGCTATAATTTTTGCCGTTAAGATTTGGAGACATTACCTTTATGGTAGTAAGTTTACCATATTCACTGATCATAAGAGTTTAAGGTATGTTTTCAAGCAAAAGGAGTTGAATATGAGACAAAGACGATGGATGGAGATGCTTAGTGACTATGATTGTGATATCCAATATCATGAAGGAAAAGCAAATGTAGTGGCAGATGCTTTAAGTCGAAAATATCATGAAAAGCCAAAAAGGGTACGTTCTCTTAAATTAAATCTGCAAGTAGATTTAAATGATTAGATAAGAGAAGCACAAGAATCAGTAATCAAGGATGATACTGAAAAATTAAAAGGTATGCTAAAAGAGTTAGAACAAGGAACAGATGGAATTTGGAGGTTCCATAAAGAGAGAATAGGGATACCTAAATTAGGAAACCTACGTCATCGTATATTAGAAGAAGCCCATAAGTCTAAATATACGATGCATCCAGGAAATGATAAAATGTATCAAGATTTAAGAAAGAATTTCTGGTGGATAGGAATGAAAAAGGACATAGCAGCCTATGTTTCTAAATGTTTAACCTGTTCACAAGTCAAAGCTGAACACCCGAAACCCTCAGAATTTCTACAACAGTTAGAAATGCCAGTGTGGAAATGGGAATTGATAACAATGGATTTTGTTACTAAATTACCCAAAACAAAGAAAGGCAATGATACAATCTGGGTGATTGTAGATAGGCTAACCAAGTCAGCTCATTTTCTACCAATGAAGGAAACTTTCAGTATGGAACAACTAGCTAAATTATATGTAAATGAAATTGTTTCTTTACATGGAATTCCTTTATCAATTGTTTCTGATAGGGATAGTCGATTTACCTCTCATTTTTGGTCAAGTTTCCAGAAGGCAATGGGAACCAAGTTAAACCTAAGCACGGCTTATCACCCTCAACCGGACGGACAAAGCGAAAGGACAATTCAAACAATGGAAGACATGCTTAGAGCTTGTGTAATTGATTTCGGAGGTAATTGGGACGATCACTTACCTTTAATAGAATTTTCTTATAATAATAGTTATCACACAAGTATCAATGCTGCACCATTCGAAGCACTTTATGGACGAAAGTGCCGAACCCCAGTCTGTTGGGCAGAAATTGGGGGAAAAGCAACTATCTGGACCCGAGATAGTACAAGAAACAACTGACAAGATTATTCAAGTCAAAGAACGACTGAAAGCAGCACGTGATCGACAGAAGAGTTATGCTAATAACCGACGCAAGCCATTGGAGTTTCAAGTAGGAGATAAAGTATTATTAAGGTCTCTCCTTGGAAAGGATTAGTAAGATTCATCAAAAGGGGAAAACTAAGTCCCAGATGTGTTGGACCTTTTGAGATTATTAAAAGAATAGGACATGTAGCCTATCAGCTACAACTGCCAGAGGAAATGGCAGGGGAATACATGATTTATTTCATGTATCTAATCTCAAAAAGTGTTTAGCTGATGAATCACTAATAGTACCTCTTAAGGATATAGAGGTAAATGAACAACTTAAGTTTGTGGAAAAGCCTCTACAAATTGAAGACAGAAAAGTCAAGAATCTCAAGCACAAGAGATTAGTTCTGGTCAAAGTGAAGTGTGACTCCAAAAGAGGACCTGAGTACACATGGGGAGCTTGAATCAGAAATGCAAAGGAAATATCCGCACTTGTTCCAGTAGATCTCGAGGACGAGCTCTAAAACAAGGTGGGGAGAATGTAACAACCCTCAATAAAACCGACACTCTTGAATATTTCCGACACACTAGTATATGTTAAAATATCCCAATATGTCTTTAAATACACCCCGTATGTGAAAACCGAGCCCGAAATACAGTATAGAATTAAAAATAAAATTTAAAATCTGATTATTAAGTTGAGGCGGGCCGCGTAGACCCACCCCAATCACTTACGCGGGCGGTATCAGGGTTAGAACCTGATTTCGCTGATTTCTTTAAGTTTAGGCGGGCCGCGTAGGATCTCCCCTAAGCTTACGCGGGCCGTGTGAGATCAAGAATGTGGCGCAGCCCGGTGATGACACGTGTCATCATCGTGTCAAGTCTAGATGGTGATCCGGACGAGCTACGCTTTGACCGAAGTTTGACGCGGGCCGTGTAGCCCTAAGGCTATGCTTACGCGGGCCGCGTGAGACCCAGGTTCAGTAACTATATAAAGAACGCATCGGATTTCATTTCAGTTCGTTCAGTTTTCATTTCTCAATCTCAAAATTCTGAATATAGACTTTATAAAGCTAGTATTATACCCCCTAATTAGCGAGGTTCTGCTCCGTTGTAAGTATTATAACCCCAGTTTCGTACTAGATACACTGCCCGATTGATTTAGGGTTCCGTAACAACTGTCGTGGTTCTGCCCGACGTATTTGTTGGAATACCGTCTCAGGGAGGGTATCATTAATATTTTCAAAGGGTTATTATACTAATCTAGGTACATTTGTGTAAATTATAGATTAATCCCAGGAAACCCTTACACGAAGTCTAAGATAGCAATGTGAGTTTATCCTCTTTTTGTTAACCTTTTTGTAATACTTTACAAAACCTTAAATGTTTTACAATGTGATTAAGCGGTGATTGAGTGTTTGTAGTTCTTCAATTATTGCCGGTATGTTGGGGTTTTGTATACAAAATTTACTACACTGTGAGTAGTAAGTCGGGACGACAATACGTTACCATTGGACAACGAGTTAGCCAATGTGTAATATGACCCACCAGTCAGGATTGACAGTACTGAATGAGTAATTGTGTAGAAATAAACAATGTGATCGCTCTCAATACTGTTTTAATTGATAAAATGTTTCTTGATTAAACTGGGATTCACTCACCAGTATTTCCCACTGACAAATGTTTTTAAAACGCGTTTCAGGTAACACAATGTGACAGCCAATTAGTAAAAAGCCAGCTGAAGAGCACTGAAGGCTTGGGAAAAATGTGGCTATAAAAGTTACCTAAAAGACGATGTTTTAAATTCAATAAAATAGGATTTATCCCTACAAACGTATTGTAATAAGAAACTTGGGTTTTACCCGTGTGATTATTAATAATTAAATGTGGTGGTTTTACTCTGATAAACATTTCCTAACTACGGCCCTGATGTAATTTCCGCTGCCAACTTAACCAACTGATACCACCGAAACTCTGAGTTCGCGTCCGCCCGTTCCCTGGACAGATAAGGGATCGGGGATTGCGACAAACCCACACCAATCCTCCCATGTCTGAAATACTTATTAATAGCCGGAATCTGCAAACAAGATGATGAACTAAGAAGGTTGAACTTTATCTTTGGTTTTAATTGTTATGTTTTTAATGAAAAATGATGAGACTTAGGGGGTGTTTGGTGTTGCGTTTTCAAAATAGATTATGCGTTTTCAAAACTGCGCTGTGAAAAAGCATGTAGGTACATGCTTCTCCAAAACTGCGTTTTGGAGGCACATAATCACTTTTTTTATCCAAACACTTTTTTAGATTATTTATGTTTTACAAACGCAATAATCAAATAATCACTTCAAAACGTAATCCCAAACACCCTCTTATTATATGTTCTTTTTTATTGTTTTTTAATTTAAAGGGTAAAAAGGAAAATTAAAAAACTAACATAAGTCTTAACAATTACAATAAAAAGTGGTAACCTGCTAATTACGCAAGATTAAAACGGTAAATCAAACTTAAGTGATTTTGGTGAGACAAAAAAAGTAAAAGTGACTTTGGTGGAACAAGTGAGAAACTTGGTTATTATTCTATGAAGTTTTCCCTATAATAAATATCAAACCGTAATTTTTGTTGTCTGAATAGATATACTGTAGCTAAAAAATACACATCTTAATTAACACATCATGTTTTGTTTGCTGTCCATTTATCAACCATCTCGGTATCCCACGTGTCCAAACACATGTACACAAAACCACTAACATTGACACGTATCACTGGAGATGTCACCAACTACCACCGCACACCCCCCTCTTATATCTCCACCGTTGTTTTTTTTTTCTGAACCTTTCATCACTTTGGGGTTTGTTAGTGTTATGCAATAGGATAACTATTTCATCGATGACACCGTTGGTTACTTTCTTTCTTGGTTTTCATATAGAGAAACAAATTTTGGGTAAAATGAGCCAACGGCCATGAAAAAAAGATTAATGTGATTTTGAGATGGTTTGGTGTCCAGGAATCTCACTTCAAAAGTTGTTTTAATTCTCATACAGGATACTACGTACATTTTTACTAGTTTGCTTTATTTGAGAAACTGGATCGCTTTTCCAGTTTCATTTCAGTAAACATTTTCATATCATATTTGGTCTACTAATTATTTATGATAATAAAAAAGTGTTGGCAGGTGACAAAATCTATTAGGATCCACCCTCAAAATTGACCTGCTCTTACCCAACCCACAACCAATATGTCAAGGGATCCATATCTTTTCTCAAGCTTAGAAATGACATTGCATATATGATAACCAAGGCGGAGGCGGCCAAAGTAGCTAAGCACGAAAAAGTTTGCATCGAGAATCAACACGTGTTCGTCCCGTTCGCTTTTGATACCTTTGGCGCTCTCGCCCCTGACGCGGTGCGGTTCCTCAAGCGGGTTCAACAGGTGGTAAGTAGTAACACCGCGCATGTTAAGGGGCAGATTTTTGTGTTTAGCAGGGTAGGATTTGCTATTCAGAAGGGGGTAGCGACGCAGCTTGTTGCCCGTCTACCTGCCATTAGTGTGTAATCGTTTCTGTTTCATGGGAATGACAACTTGAAAACTATTGTTGTAAAAAAATGTTAGTCTTTAAAAAAATATGTAAGGGATCCAAATATTTTCTCAAGCTTAGAAATGACATTGCAGATGTCACTACCTAACCCTATCATCTATCTACAATATCAATATCACATCCATTTACCACAGTATCCATTTCCCAACTAAGGTCAATTTATGCAAGGGTTCCACTTCCCCTGGGTTACAGAAGACTAAAGGAATCAAATTCAAAGTTCAAAGCAATGAATTAGAACCCCCAAACTTCCGTGTATGGGTGAGCATATATGCATATAAAACTACCAATTCTTCAGATTGAGACATACAGTCAACCTTTTGTCATGATCAAGAGCTTCATTCCATTGTATCAAACCAATGCCTTTCCATTCTTCAAAGATCCTAAGCCAAAAAGAACATGTATCAGAGACCAGCAGCAAAATTAGAAAACTTTTGATACACTCCTATTGCATAAATGAATTTCTTTCTTTCTTATTTTAACTGCAAACACAAGCACACCCATAATTTACTCCTTAAATTCCACCAAATGACCTACCAAGTAAAGATATTCCCAATGTTTCTGTGAAAACCATTTCATGAATATAGATGTCTTTGAGATGAAGTAATGGAATCGAATGTGGAATGGGCCTGCCCACAGCCAAATCATTGAACCACAACCAAAATAAAGATCATTATACGAGAAAGAAATAAACCCGAAGTTGAATTAGGTATATTCCCTACGTTAATCAACAAGAAATAAGTCGACAAATATTCAATTCCAGCTATGCATTCAAACAAATTTTGTAGGTTGGAATTGTAATCAACATCGACATCCTCCGTATCCTACACCAAGTTAATATACCCAAGTTAATATACTTAAATAACGCAGTCCAATGAAGATTGCTATTTTTGTAACACCCGAATTTTATATTTATGATTTCAAAGATGAGAAACTTTAAAGTAACAAGTTTAACTAATAACGAGGGACTAGATATGTCAAACCATAAAAAATTACAAATTTAAAACCACCCAATAACAAGTATTGGATTGAGTAGTCAAGACGATAAAAACTTTAGAAGTTTGTATTTATGACCACTCGGTTAAGTTGGGTTGATTTGGTTGGCCAAAGATCATACAGGTTGGCATTGATTATTAAATGACCATACAAGTCAATTAAGTCGTTATTAATAAATAAAATGACCGCACGGGTAAAATGGATTGGTTTTATAAGAATGGTATGGGTAATAGAGATCACAAGGATCACAAATGATATTAACATGTTGCAATAAGGATCATTTATGTTGATCCATAGAGCCAACAGGTCTAACATGTTGGAAATAATGATCTCAAGGATCAAACATGTCGTTATAGAATCATAAGAGTCAATGAAATTGGAGAAAAAATCGCAACCTGGTGATGGTTGGTTAAAGGATTTATGTGTGTTTGTTAAACATGAGGGATTAACATGTACAAAATGGGAAGCAAATTGGGTTAGTAAATAAGAAAGTTCAGTAAGTAAACGACCTGATGCTTTGAGTTGGGTGTTCGTAATGGCCATGCCGCTTTCTATTATGGCTATAACAACATCAGGTTTTGCAATAATGATTTTAACATGTCCTTGGGGTAATCTAACATACCTTTGGAGTATGTTTGGAAGAAAATCATAAGATTCACCCGAGTTTAATAGACGGGTAATTTATTAAGGGTATTATGACTAGTTTGTTAAAAAAAATTGACTTATGTGCCATTGTTAACTTTTTTTTTTTTTGGCAAATCTTCATCTTGAAGGCGGAAGCTTAATCAAATCATGGAGTTTCACAACCAAAACACATTCTTAACTTTTGTAGTTGCCTATTGTAAAGTTAGTAAACTTTTGGGTCATGCCGTTTGTAAATCAAATGGATTGTGTAGGAAACTTTTAACAAACATTGTAATAGATTTTAAACATTGGTCAACTTACCAAATTCAAATTATTATTTAAAATAAACTTACCAAATTAAGTATCTTCAAAGATGGGCATCGGGATAGAAGATGAATAATCGAACTTGTAGTTGTCGTCATATCATCCGCAAGCAGGTTTGTTAGGCTCGGAAACCCATTGAACTGGGGTTTCCGGATAAGCTCACAACATATGAGACGTAAGTCAGTCAACTTCTCCAGCTGAAAGATGCATGAAGGTAGCTTAAACTCCATCAACATTGTCAGTTTCTTTAAAGTGCTTTTTTTTGGCGAGGTATGATAGTATCTGGTCAATCTCCACACACGTCACATTAACATCCACCTTAATAGTAAACTCCATGATCGGGCCCTCATGTTTTAGGAGTGTATGATAGATAGCAGAAAAGAATCTGCTTCGACGTGTCATCATTCTACGATCACTTTGGACATCATTATAGGTTTGCTCCAGAGCAGTTAGCTCGCCATCCCCTGCAACCTGAAACTTATTCTCATCAAATACTAGATTTGGTATTTTGGTCCAGTGATGCATCCACTCCTTGGACAGGATGCCGCCTCCTCAATCGGCAAAAGACACAAAATATTTTGTATTATGGCTGGAGGAAGTTGCTTGAACCTGTCATGCTCCATCTGGTATAACAACTGCAAAATTAGCAAGCTTTGTTAATTACATACAGAAAAAGAAGAATAGGTAATATTTGAACTATCATTTGCAGACGTTTTACAATACAAAATCATCATAGAGTGAAGTGGAATTGACACAAAAGTAATCATAATGAGTTCGATAGGTTACAACAACTTTTTTAATTTCATTTTGCACACAGTATTGACAAAATCATGGGGATATTAAGTGGAATTGATACTAATTTAACCCTAATCAGACATCAGGCTACAAGCAATGTTTTCAGGACCGGACCGGAGGTCGACCCGATCGCCTTACGGGGTCAAAGGTCGGACCGGTCAGAGCGGTTCAACCGGATTTAAGACCCGGATTACGTCATAAATTCTATAAAAATATATATAAATCATATAATATAACTAATCTAATAAATATGCATAACTAAAATAAAATAAAACAATAATTTACATATAATAATAATAAATTGTACATGGAGCCTTGCACACAACGAGAAACTAAATTGCCTCTCCAACCATTGAATTTTAAAATACTTTTAAAAGCATATTAGGGTTTTAAACACAAGTTCAAAATTGCTGCTTCTCTTAGATATCACCGACCACCGCCGCTTCTCTTAGATCTGATCAACCACCGCCGCATGTGCCAAAATCCGGCCAAACATAGCTGCTCCTCTAAGATCTGATCAACAACAGCATTGTCCCTGCATTTTCGATCCCAGCCGGCCCAACTTCCTCTCTTTCTGGTTACACGGTCCAGCCGCCGGCCACCGACTTGACCGGCTGGCCATGTGCAAATCCGAATCAACCATGCAAGCCGGACCGTTTTAGCCTCCGGGTCCCGGTTAAACCGGTCGGACCGGCCGGTCCGGGTCTAAAAACATTGGCTACAAGAACTTCACGCGATTTCATTTTGCACTAATTTTACAAGTATTGACAAAATTTGATACGAAATTAACCCTAATCAGGTAGTTAGGTTACAACAACTTCGTTTAATTTCATTAAGCACACAGTATCTTGTCAAAATCATTATGGAATGAAGTGGAATTGATACGAAATTAACCATAATCAAATCATCATATTGTGTATATGAAATAATTAACATAAAAAAGCACCTCTTACAGATCTGATATGAACGAACCAAAAGCAGCAGGAACCGCGGAGAAAGTAGAAGGATCAAGACGACAACAGGTGAAGTGCTCGATCGCGAGAATTGATAGGGAATGGAGTGGTGCGAGGGTTTTAAAATTTCAGTTCTTGTTCGATGAAAGGTTTATGTCGGTGTTTTGCCCTTTTTCAACTTGCTATCAAAATGAGCGGGAGGTGAAGGGTATTTGCCTATTATTATTACTATTATTATTATTATTATTATTGTTGTTGTTGTTGTTGTTGTTGTTGTTGTTGTTGTTATTGTTATTATTATTGTTATTATTATTGTTATTATTATTGTTATTCTTATTATTATTATTATTATTATTATTATTATTATTATTATTATTATAGGATTAACCGATAGCGGGACATCCAAATTGTTATTGTAACACCACATATACGAGTCGTGTAAACCATAGGATTGACCAATGTCATATCAGTCATTCAAAGGTCACAGGCGATTCGTGTTAGTGCACACGACTCGTTTTTATCGACATAAATGAGATGTATGAGTCTTTACGAGTCGTTTATGTGCATATTTTTTTTATTATTCGACAAGACTTAGGTGCAATTTGTCTTTTAAGAGGTAAAATGTATGTAGTCTGCGTACCACATCAACATACATCTGTAGAAGAACATGTGGATCAAACATTTGCAGTCTGCAAGAAGAAGGTTGTTTGTTTTTAACGTATGTAGACTTCTAAAATAAACTGATGGTGGTATACGGACGGTGGTGGTGGGTGGTGGACGTGGACGGTGATGGCTGGTGGTGGTGGACGGTGATGGTAAACGATGGTGGTGGGTGGTGGACGTGAACGGTGGGTGGTGGTGGACGTGGACAGTGGGTAGTGGTGGTTGACGATGTTGGTGGATAGTGGTGGTAGACGGTGGTGGGTGGTGGACGGTGGACGGTGGTGGTGTTTAACCCTCTATAGACCTTAGAAGATCTTAAACGTGGTTGGCCAAGTCTGCACCAAGAAGAGCTCGCGCATACGTTTTTTAATGAAACATCTCCAGAAAAACAAATAGTTTGCAGATGACAATGTCTACGCATGGTCTAACTTTTTTAAAAGGAAATACAGCTCTAACTTTTTAAAAGGAAATATATAGCTCGACTATGGGGTTAAAGAATCTTCAAAATGCATACTAGTATGATTGGTATCTCAACTACAGGGTGCCCATATATAGCTGGAGTGAGAGTGAGGGAGATACGATAAATTGTAAGAAAAAGCAATTAATTCACTTAAAAGGAAGGATAAAAACAAAAATAATTTTGGATTTTATTTTTTTATTTTAATTAAAATTTTGCACATATTGAAAAACTTGAAAACTGTTTCGCTATCAAAAAACTAAAAACGGTACAAATTCTAAAGACTCTCATAATCCCTGTATAAGTATTTTCGAGGCTTAAGACCATCGGTCGCAGTCACTACAGGTTCTCTTTATTAATTTAGAGAAGTGAAAATTACCACAGGTTCTCTATGTTCATTGTAACCTTTTTTAAGTAAAGAAAATGAAAATTTGTATGTTTCTATTTATAAGCTTATGTGATAATTGTTTTATATCAAGTTAAAGTTGTATGTTATTTACTACTTTATATGGTTAACAAATGTATAAAATAACAACACATTTTGTATAATTTTATCTAACACTTACAAAATGCCATGATTTATCATCCAATGAATAATACATATCAAAGGTTTGTGTTATGTTAAAAAGATAGCCAACAAGTATAAAGTCTTTTAATGTATACTTCACAATTGATGTTTGTTTTGTTATCACGGTAATTATATTAGTTACTTCAAGAAATAAAAAACAGACTCAAAAGTGTGTGGAGTACGGATGAAAATGGTACTATACCGGTACCAGTATAGGTACCCAAAAAGTCTAAACCGAAAATGATAAAACCACAAATGAATATGGCACTGATTATTTGTAACAACTCTCATCAAAATTATTATTTCTTATTTTATTATGTCCAATAGGAAATCCTAATTGAGACCCACAAGTAATACTGCATGACCCTTAAAATTTTCAAAACAGTTGAAACTAGGATCAGGGCCCCCTAAAACTCAAGGGGGGGGGGGGGGGGGGACCCTAATGGATAATTATCATCATAGTTTGCTGTAAACTTCGAAATTCGTCGAACCTTGACTCACCAGGGCTATGTTAGACACGAGGCTACCCTACCCTAAAAGTAGACCTGTCGCGCCACGCGCCAGGACCAGGTGGGTCTGGCGCGCCACGCGACAGAACCCCTTTTTCAGTATATATACCAGGGGTTTGGCACTTGCATGTTGGTCTCGTTACGACGGAAAAACTCATTTCGTACGTTGAGATATCCTCTATTTAGTGAAAAAAACACACCAGCACGACACTCTGCTGCGACAACAGGGTAATAACTCGATCACTGCTACTATACAATGTCCGATCGATTGAAACCAATCCAATGTATGTTTAAGTGTTGCCCAAATCAGGGCTATATTTTGTCATTCGTCGTGAGGTTTTGATTTCGTGAGCTTATCGTAAAAGTTGTATTAAGTTACTGACCTAGTTTCGTATGCATTGTTGTTTAAATTAGGTTATCAGGCTTATCCGTAGGCTAAACTCTGCCCGTCTAAACTTGCAATGTGAGTCATTCTCTTTTTATCAACAATGTTTTACAATACTCCAATCATTTTCAAAAGTTATAATTACAGGGATTAAGTCGTGGTTATCTTAAATCACTGGCTAGTGGGGTATTGTGCACATTACTAATTTCTCACGGTTATGTTCATCAACCTAACAGTGATAATCATCACTACTTGGGTGAAAAGACCCAATAGTGGTATGACCATCGTCACCAGGGTGTGACACGGCGCCAGATAAAAATAAGATAGTAGCCATTGTAATCGCCCTTATGCTGTAATTCATAGCTATGTGTCGTTTTATCAAATTTGAGTGACTCGCCAGTATTTCCCCGCTGATAAAATATTTTTAAAACATGTTTCAGGTGACCTACTGTGAATCAAGGAAAAGTGCTACGGAGCACTAATAAAGTTTGAAGTGGTGGCTCAGTTAAACAAATAAACATGTTTTGTAGAACAGGGAATTTCCTCGTGAAATTCCTCTATTGTAAATAACGGGGGTTTGTCCCAAATTATGAAATAAAATAATTGGGCATTTTCAAGTTTTAAAAGATCCTGTTAAACTTCCGCTCTCAACTCAAATATTAAATACCATGGGTTTCTGTCCCGCGGCTCCTGGACCGGGTAACACCGGGACGGGGGCCATGACATTATTGCAGTACATTACCGCTTTAATTACTTGATACCAATACTACAAAAATATTGAAACCGCAAACCATACAAATAATTACCAATACCGTACCAATATTGTTTGGTTGTTATCGGTACGATACGGTACCAATATAAAGAGGCTAGTGATTAGCTATATATTCTAGACAAAATTGTACAAATCAACCTTTATGTTATACCTAACTGCACTTCGTACTTTTCATTATGAAATCGGCAAAACCCAACCTTTATGTTCATATTTTGCTACAGAGTATAACCTTTAACACAAACGACGTTTGTTTTCTTGGTTAAATCACCTCACATGCAAAGCATGTGAGGGTATTAATGTCTTTTTAAATCCTTATTTAATATATTTAAGAAAAAAACACAAAACACACCTTATTCCTTTCTCTTTCTTCTCCTGAGACAACCCACACAAAACACACACCTTAATCCTTTCTCCATGCTTTTACGAATGGAATAAATAAATAAAGAGTAAACTGCCATTTTGGTCCCTGTGGTTTGGCCAGTTTTGCCACTTTAGTCCAAATCTCAAACTTATTACATCCAGGGCCCTGTGGTTTGCATTTTGTTGCCATTTTGGTCCAAATTTCAAATTTGACCAGATTTCCCATTAATGACATGCTATTTTGTCTTTACTCTCAGGGGCATTTTGGTCATTTTATATTTATTATCTCTTTATTATATAATAAAACCCTATTATCATCATCTTCAACATATCATCATCTTCAACAGACATCTCTCTCTCTCTCTCTCTCCACTGTTCTCTCTTTCTTCAACATATATTCATCATCATCTTCAACATATCTCATCTTCATCATCAACATCGTCTCCACCCCAACAACCACCCCCACCGTCGCCGCCAACACCACCGTCCCCGCCATCTTCATCACCATCATCTCATCTTCATCACCATCACCCCCACCACTGTATCATCACTATCATCTCATCTTCATCACCATCTTCGCCAACACCACCGTCGCCAACACCACCGTCGCCTCCATCTTCATCACCATCATCTCATCTTCATCACCATCACCCCCACCACTGTATCATCACCACCGCCACCACCGCCGCCACCACTGTATCATCACCACCTTCAGTAATTTGATTTGTAGTCCTGTTGTTGATTTTGAAAATTAGGGGTTTTAGGTTTTCTAGGGTTTCGTTTGTTCAAAGCTTCAAATTAAGTGACAATCGGAGAGATTTTTGTTATGCCGTTGACGATGAAGATACAACCGGCAGTGACATTGTTGTTGCTGTTGTTGTTGTTGTTCTGGCAGTGGCATTATATTTATTATCTTCAACAACCCTCCGTTATATATGTATATGTATTGTGTGTTGTTACTTGTTCTGTTATGCTTGTTCACCATGAGGCTGTGATGATTTTTATGCTTGTTCTTGATTTGGTGGATTTTCTGGGTTTTCTGGGTTTGGTGGATTTTCTGGGTTTTGATGTTCTTGATTTGGTGGATTTTCTGGGTTTTGATTTTTAGGCTGTGATGATGTTCTTGATTTTTAGGCTGTGATGATGTTCTTGATTTGGTGGATTTTCTGGGTTTTGATGATGTTCTTGAAGATACAGATCTGAGCCTCGTTTTTTCTTGAAGATGTTCTTGATTTTCTGGGTTTTGATGATGAACTTTGAAGATGTTCTTGATTTTCTGGGTTTTGTTGTTGTTGTTGTTGAATTGCTTTAAATAAAACATAAATGACCAAAATACCCCTGCACTAAAGGACAAAATAGGCAGCTCTTAACAGTCAAAAAGGGGTTTTTTTGGATTTTGGACTAAAATGGCAACAAAATGCAAACCACAGGGCCCTGGATGTAATAAGTTTGAGATTTGGACTAAAGTGGCAAAACTGGCCAAACCACAGGGACCAAAATGGCAGTTTACTCATAAATAAATTTATGGTATATCTTTTGTGTATAACTCTGTATGTTAATTTAGTGTTTGATTTGAAAACAATTAAAGTTGTCTGTGGGAGGTTTTATTTTCAACATGTTTAAATGATTGTTGCATATTCTCTCATTATAGAATTAAGATAAGATTTTCAAATGATTTTGCATGTGTGAATAGATGTTGATGCAAATTCATATACCAAATACCTTAGGGTGTGTTTGGTTCGCGGAATGTGTAGGAATTGTAATTGGAATTTAATGGATTCCTTTGAAATCCATAGATGTGTTTGGTTGATAAATGTATTAATTGAATTAGAATATAAAAATACCTAAAAAGACAAAATTACCCTTAGTTATAAACAATTGGCAAAGTTTTAAAAACAACTATCTTAGATAAAAATTCAAAAAAAATCTAAAAATAATAAAAAATTCTAAAAATTCAAAAAAATTCTAAAAAAATCCAAAAGTGTCAAAAAAATTAAAAAATAAAAAAAATCTAAAAAATAATAAAAAGTTCAAAAAATTCTAAAAAATAAAAAAAAAATCAAAAAAAATCTAAAAAATAATAAAAAATCCAAAAAATCTTAAAAAGTCAAAAAAATCTAAAAAATAATAAAAAATCCAAAAAATTCTAAAAAAATCTAAAAAATAATAAAAAACCCAAAAAATCCTAAAAAGTCAAAAAAATCTAAAAAATAATAAAATATCCTAAACTTCAAAAAAAATCTAAAAAATAATGAAAAACCCAAAAAATTATAAAAAATCAAAAAAATTCTAAAAAATAATAAAATATCCTAAAAATTCAAAAAAAATATAAAAAATAATAAAAAATCCAAAAAAATCTAATAAATAAAAAAAATAAAAAAAATTCTAAAAAATAATAAAAAACCCAAAAAATCCTAAAAAATCGAAAAAATTCAAAAAATTATTTTTTTGATTTTTTGATTTTTTAGAATTTTTTGGATTTCTTATTATGTTTTTTATTTTTTGGTTTTTTTTATTTTTTTATTTTTTTTGGTTTTTTAGAATTTTTTTGGTTTTTTTAGATTTTTTATTATTACTTTTTATTTTTTTGATTTTTTAGAGTTTTTTGGATTTTTTTTTTATTTTTTTTTGATTTTTTTTGTTTTTTTTTAATTATTTTGATTTTTTTTTGTTTTTTTTTTATTTTTTTTTTATTTTTTGGAATTTTTATTATTTTTTGGATTTTTTAGAATTATATAGATTTTTTTTATTTTTTAGATTTTTTGGATTTTTTAGTTTTTTTTATTTTTTAGAGTTTTTTAGAATTTTTTGGATTTTTTATTATTTTTTGGATTTTTTATTATTTTTTGTTTTTTTAGAATTTTTTTAAATTTTTTAGAATTTTTTGGATTTTTATTATTTGTTTTATTTTTTTTATTTTTTTGCTTTTTTAGAATATTTTGGATTTTTAGTTATTTTTTGATTTTTTGGAATTTTTTAATTTTTTAGAATTTTTTGGATTTTTTATTATTTTTTTGATTTTTTAATTTTTAATTTTTTGGTTTTTTAGAATTTTTTTGATTTTTTTGGATTTTTATTATTTTTTAGAATTTTTTGATTTTTCAGAATTTTTTGGATTTTTTAGATTTTTTTGATATTTTATTGTTTTTTTATTTTTTTAGAGTTTTTTTTATTGTTTAGAATTTTTTGGATTTTTTATTATTTTTTGGATTTTTTAGAATTTTTTTGAATTTTTAGAATTTTTTGGGTTTTTTTATTATTTTTTAATTGTTTAGAATATTTTGGATTTTTTTTATTTTTTTTTTTTTGATTTTTTAGAATTTATTGGATTTTTTATTATTTTTTGGATTTTTTAGATTTTTTTAGATTTTTTTATTATTTTTTGGTTTTTAGACAAAAATAAAAGAGGCAGGGGTTATTTCCGTAACTATGGAAACATTCCCGTGGTTTTTTAAACTTTCCTTTGAAATTTAGAAGGAATCTGAATTCCATTAAATAAGGGATTTTGTTGGAATTGAAATCCAATTCCCTTCAATTAATTTGTCCAACCAAACACACAAAGGAATGGAATTCAAATTCCAATTCCCTTGAAATGCTATGGATTCCTGTCAACCAAACAGGCCCTAAGTGTTTACTTTTCTAGTGTGCCAGTCTCCAAAGATACAGCGATACATTTGACTCATAGGCATGTGATATATGATGAGTTCAACTCTGTTGTTGTGGGTATCCATGTGCATAGTGAGACTGAATGCTAGCCCTATTACCAATTATAGTACTAATACAAATGAAGTGGTCCTCCAACATTGGTTCTATATTAAAAATAAGTGACCCGAAAGTTTGGGGTCATGTACTTTCTGAAAATTATCATGTCCAGTGGATCGGTGGATTTATTTATTGCCGCGTGTCGGGATAATGAACAAACGGTCACGCTATTCTTTTGGTAATACAGTTATGTGACTGAACATGTCGGTACGAGTCCTTTAATGGCTGACAAAATTCAAGCGATGTGTCTTTTTTGATATTTTTTAGATTTTTTTTATTTTTTAAATTTATTTTTGGTTTTTTAGAATTTTTTGGGTTTTTTTAGATTTATTATTTTTTTGGATTTTTTATTTTTATAATTTTTTATTTTTTTGGATTTTTTATTATTTTTTTTTTATTTTTAGAGTTTTTTTTATTTTTTAGAACTTTTTGGTTTTTTTTTTATTTTTTAATTTTTTAGAATTTTTTTGATTTTTTTAGAATTTTTTGGATTTTTTATATATTTTTATGATTTTTATTATTTATTTGATTTTTTAGAATATTTAGAATTTTTTATTATTTTTTTTTTGATTTTTTAGAATATTTTTATTTTTTAGAATTTTTTGGATTTTTTTATTATTTTTTAGGATTTTTTGGATTTTTTGGATTTTTAAATTTTTTTTTGGTTTTTTAGATTTTTTTTGGGTTTTTATTATTTTTTAGATTTTTTTTAGATTTTTTCTATTTTTTAAATTTATTTTTTGTTTTTTAGAATTTTTTTGGGTTTTTTTTAGATTTTTTATTATTTTTTTGATTTTTTAGATTTTTTATTATTTTTTTGATTTTTTAGAGTTTTTTTTTTATTTTTTAGAATTTTTTTGGATGTTTTATTATTTTTTTGGATTTTTATTATTTTTAGAATATTTTGTTTTTTTATTTTTTTGATTTTTTAGAATTTTTTAGAATTTTTAATTTTTTTATTATTTTTTGGTTTTTAGACAAAAATGAAAGAGGCAAGGGATATTTCCGTAACTTTGGAAACATTCCCGTGGTTTTTTAAACTTTCATTTGAAATTTAGAAGGAATTTGAATTCAATTAAATAAGGGATTTTTTTGGAATTGAAATTCAATTCCCTTCAACTAATTTGTCCAACCAAACACACAAAGGAATGGAATTCAAATTCCAATTCCCTTGAAATCCTATGGATTCCTGTCAACCAAACAGGCCCTTAGTTTCTTTTTTCTGAAGATATTATTGTGCAGATTTGTTGATGCATATTCATTGATTAAAAGGATACGTTTAACAAGTGTATTTATAAATTAGTTATCATACTGTGACAACTTATCATACACTTAGCCTATCATGACCGAAATCCATTGTGACCCAAACTCATCTTGACCTTTTTCTTGATAACCCATACCCATCCTAACACATTACCCAAACTTGCCCAACCCACCCAATTTGCCACGCCTACATAGAACTTAATCGATAGTAGCTACAATTGTGACGACACATCAATGTCGGAATAATAAAATAAATAGAACTTAATCTATAAAGGAATATAGTTAACAGAACTAAATACTTAGCGACGTAACTAAATACTCAGCGACGTAAGAATCTCTATTTACAGAGGAACTTTTCCCTTTAAAGTGTCATATCTAGTTCATTAGCATTTCCCTTTCTAGTAAGGAATTTGTTTCAATTTGAAAAGTAGTTTACGATTATAACATTGAGAAAATTAAGAATTTGCTTGTCTTATTCTTTAAATAAGTCGTTGGGACAGGATACATGATACGTTGTGAAATAAAAAATACTAAAGATATTTTTAAAAACATTAAAATACTACATTTTTTGACCGCCTTAAATTACACGAAATTCGCCTTTGGCGGGGATCGAACATGTGACATCAAGAGGAACAACGCCTTAACTCCAATCAGTGGCGGATCCAGCCGGAGAAATCACTGGGTTCCTTTTTCCAAATCATACAAGGTTTACACTACAAAAAAACGTTTTTTTCCAAATCATACAAGATTTACACTACAAAAAAACGTTTTTTTCCGAAAAGACTGGGTTCCTGGGAACCCGGTCTTTACATACTACATCCGCCCCTGACTCCAATGGTTCTTGACCCAACCCCACACCCTTTAAAGTTTAAAATAATACTTAGGATACAAAATTTAAAGTTTATTTGTAACCTTGTTAATCACTATATCTAAGATCAAAGTTGATCATCAACATAATAAAAAATAATAAATTAGTTATTCACAAAAAAGAATATGATGGTTCAAAACTTAATAGCACATCCGACTGGTTTACTCAAATATTTCAATCAATTCCTGAATGTACATGGTTGATGGTCTCTCGAGCTACTAATTTATATATAAACAACGACTAATTCTTTTAAGACAGTCAAATGGACTACTAATAATTACCGATTAAGCAACCATTTATTTCTTTCTACATTTTCATAACCAAAAACTACATTATAAGAACACCTGTAGTGTTGAAGTTTCTGGGCGTTTTTTGGTTCAAGAACGCCCCTCCACGCCCTCATCTCCGCCCCCGTGGGCGTTTTTTTTTTTACCAAAATTGGGTTGGAGCGTTTTTTATTCCACGCCGGAGAGAACTTTGAATTGGCCAATCACGTGCAAGTTTAAACATAATGCCCAATAAAGTATTTTTGATGTTTTTTTTATTTAATTTTATTTACACCTTTTTTTAACATAATGCCCCACAATGCTTACATCCCCACTACACCCATTTTAGAAAAATGCCCCATAATGCCCCATTGTTGACTGGGTTGCCACATGGCGTAAAACGCCCAAGGGTAGGGGCATTATTGTGGTACACATGGTCTAACAAATATTTTTTTTTTGAACGACTAATTTCTTTAATCCACTGTGTGACTTGAACCAAGACCTTCCCCTTCCCAACCTAGGTGTTTTAAAGGTTTTACCTTTGTCAATGGACCACCACCCCATTGGTGTCTAACAAATATATAGATAGCAAAAGAAAATTCCTTTTTGGTAATTAAATGTGTCCTCTTTTGGCAGCACGGTTGTGAACATTACACTGTGAATCATTTAGCTGAGACGACATAGGTTGTTTAGTATCCTTCTTTAGGCATCATAAATGCATAAACGTTGCTCACAACACATGTTAGCTGAAAATCAAACACAGATGTTAGTATAAATTTGACTCGTTTACTAAAAATGATATGTTTGAACCATTTAAAAATAAATTTGTTAATAATTAGTGGTAATAACCAAAATTGTATTGTGTATTATACTATTATATATACTATTAGGGTTGATAACCAAGAGTAACGGTAACAAATTAATTGCATCAAGTTTAAAGTTTTTGTCCACTCAAGTTACACCTATTTTTTCTCGGCACCTCCTACTGCATCCGATTGGCATGGTTGTTGGATTTACAACACGTACCGAATGGCATGTTTATGTCCACTTTGTAGTTCGAGAACCATCTTGGCGTAGATTCAGTCTAAAGTGTTGTTGCGACTCACACACCTTGCATTTTGCAACACGCTATGGTCAAAATCTTTATGCGTTGTATAACAATGGAGGACTTGGTTTCATAGATACTAGCAACCTAGATTACACTTACCATGGAGTACGTGGTCTCATAGATGCTGGCAACCTAGATTACGTCTGGCGGGAAGGCCCAAGAAGTAGTTGTGTATCTCCTAAACAAAGTTTCCTAACGAAATGTGATCAACAACTTTTACTAGTCATTGTGGGTGAGTTTGGAGAATGCGTTGGGGTATTCAAGCTGAATGATTCAACAAAATGGGAGAAAACAGAGAGTCTAGGAAGGCACGCGATTTATATTTGTGGTAAGGCATGCCTTTGTGTCGAAGCCAAAACACCAGAAATGGCAAACAAGATTTACTTTTCGCGCTTCCATTCTAAGAACAGGAAGATAGTGTTCTATTCTCTCGCGACAAGACGGTATCACACGTTCAATGGACAAGATATCGAAGAAAGTTTTGGGGACTTCATGGGAACAAAACGTTATCTCTACCCTCATGTGTGGTGGATTGAACCAAGTTGGTCTTAGATGGCTTCGCACCAATGACCTGGTACATGCATCTTTTTAACTATTTAGTCCTCTGTTTGCAACGACCTTATCTTTTGGGCTTTCTCTTTCGGTTACTATACCAAGTGTTAGTGCTGTAACCAGCCGAACCGATGCCGACCAAATTCTCTATGCATAACGAAGCCGCCGTAATGTACGGTCACCATTTCTATTATAAGTTATATTATATAACATCACAAAAACAAGCGTAGCCGCTCTAGTGGTTTTTCTTTTATACTTAATGAAGTTTCAAATCTACTCTACTATAAATAATATACGTTTTTAACCCAATAGTTTCAATTTCATCTTACAACTTTCGTTTGTTGGTTTTTCTTGGAAAAATCAAATAAGCCATAGAGTTTTTTTTTTTTTTTTTTTTTTTTTTTTTTTTTTTTTTAAACAGGCCAAAACCACGTTACCCGCCACCATTTTTTTGTTTGTTCGGGGCCGGTACACAATGTCACCATTTTTATTCTATTTGTTAAATTTTATTTCGTTTTTTGGTTGTTGTACAGCACGTGAAAAGTACCCAAGCTACACCATTTGTTTCTCCTACTTAATGATAAATTTAACAATATTTAAATAAGGAACGAGTTGACGTTAACCCGCACATTCCAGTATTTACATTACGTTAGACCCGTGAGACCCGTCTAGGACCGGAATCCATTACGTTAACAACGGGTCTGGTTACAGTTCTAGTATTTACATAATATGGTTCGAGGCGGGGTTGGAACCGATAGAATGAGTATTAAATTAAATTTTCTTACCGAAAAATAGAACTAGAAAAAAAGTTCATTTCAAGTGAATGCTTAAAATTAAGGGTTATTGGATTTTAATGATGTTAAGTTTCACCTGTTGGCCGATAATAATCTCAACTTTAAAATTCCCTCAAATGATCCCAACTTTTAAGAATTTGGCCCTCTTTGATCTTTTTCTAACATAGGTGCACTTAAATCGATTAATGAGTTTGTAGGTGCACTTGAATCTATTGAGGAGACCAAATTCTTATATGTTAGAAAATGATCTGAGAAGACCAAATTCTTATATGTTAGAAAATGATCAATGGTGGCCAAACTCTTACAAGTTGTGATCATCGGAGGAAATTTTTAAAGTTTGGATTATTATCGACTAACTAACAGGTGAAACTTAGAATTATTAAAATTGAATGACTCTAAAACTAAAAACATATGTATCTTGAAATTCATTTCCTGTTTCTTGACTTATGATACACACGACTCATTTATCATCTTTGATTCCTTCATTTCAATACAAGTAAAACACTTCAATCCCCTATAAATATGTATAGGAAGAAAAAAAATATTATTAATTCTTACTTAAAAGAGATAAAAAAAAAACATATTGTGCACCATAGCAATAATTAACAAATGAAATCCAGTTGATCAAACGTATACGAGAATGTGTTATTACAATACACACTATGGATAGGGTTTGCACACACTTCCAAAGCTCATGTTCAATTTTTTAAGCATAGCAGTTTATGAAATAAACTTTATGTACTCAACGTTGAAAACATGTATACACTATTAAATTGTAGGGTATTTTCCATTAAATTAAGTTGTAAGATGAAGTCTAACCATAATTACAAAAATATAATTGCTAACAGTTTTTAATCAAGCATATTAAACTGCAATAGTGAAGGGTTTAAATGAGAAGAATTTTTTTGTAAGAATAAAAAAGAACAAACTTCAACCAATAATAATGCTTCATTTTACTTCATTTAATTTTTGTATTTAATATGGGTGTAAGGGTATATTGGTAAAATTAGATAGATCATTAATTCTTAGTCTTCCTTTTTAATAGCTCACTAAATTAAATTTGTAACTTATTTAAAAAAAAATATATATTTTTTCAAAGAAGAAAAAAATTAATTTAAAGTGTAGGATAAATTATGAGGTGTGTAGGATGAATTACGAGTTGTGTAGGATAAATTTCAGTATGTGTAGGATAAATTTCAAAAACGTGTAGGATAAATTTTGATGTGTCTAGGCAAAAATTTTAGTGTGTAGAATGATACTCTTTATGACTAATTAATTAGTCAAAAATAATAATAAATGAGATGAGAGAAAAACTATTTAATATTTTACAATTGTACCCTTTATTCTTTTTCTTCTTAATTTAATTTTCTTCTCAAATGAACCTCCCCCAACTGCAATAATGTGGTTCTCATTTACTTGAAATAGTTTTTTCAAAGGGGAATTTACGAAAATGACCAAGAATAATTTTGACTTACCAAATTGACCACCTCATGCGTCGGTGGAGCAGGGCATCACCGATTACGAGACACCTTATGCGTCTGCAGGGCTCATTCATGCGTCCGCCAATGTAGAAGTGACACGTGTCTCAATGACATCCATACATCCCATGCGTCCCATTCGTCCGTGACTCATCCCATGCGGACTCATAAAATTTACTTTTAGCGAGATTTGAGACATCCCATGCGTCCGTGACTCATCCCATCATCCCATGCGTTGCCGACTCATCCCATGCGTCCGTGACTCATCCCATGCATCCCATTGAGACACGTGTCACTTCTATATTTAAGAATGCATAAGGTGTCTCGTAATCGGTGATGCTCTGATCCACCGACGCATGAGGTGGCCAATTTGGTAAGTCAAAGTTATTCTTGGTCATTTTCGTAAATTCCCCTTTTCCAAATTTTATTGTTTTTTTCAACACGTGACATCTTAGAGTTTTTGAATCATTAAACGTGGTACTCTTCCTTACCCTTTTTATCATAAGTTTTGCTTTTACTAAATGTTTCATTTAAGCAATTAAAAGAAAAAGTTTGTGCAATAGTTTTATTGTTATATTGGAGTATATTATTTCATAGTTATTTTTTTCCTCTTTGCGAGGAGTTCCGAATTATAAAGCTTTTTTTTTTGGTACATACTTTCCACAAAATTCTAAATTTAAAACTTTGTTTACCTACTCAACTTTGTAGTTTTCCTTCTTTTAGTCTCTGGACCTTTTTATATAACTACCGCAAGTCACACAGGTTTCTGAAATTACATAGAATGGGATTTTTCTTCATATTCCAAGCCACGCGCGCCGTCTCAACCCAAACCGTCACACCATACAATATCCCCAAAATTCGTTATTAGTTCTATTTCTCGTAATCACATCCTATCTCCAAATCACAATCTCCTTTCTTCAAACTCTATTAGTAAATTGCATCCAATCCATTAGTCACTTTTTTAAATTATGTTCAATTGATTCAATCATTACAATTGTCGTTCTTTTCCTTCTTGAATTTCAATAAAAAATTTGATTCAAACGCTTAATTTATATTATATGTCGCTACCATGTTATTTTTCTTTTCGAATTGCATACGCAAAATGCTATCGGCTTAATATTTTACAAAGTTTCTAACTTTGTTCAATTGCTTCAAGCATATGCCTTTTCATGTTTGCCTTTTTTCCGTTTTGAATCGTGACAAATCGATACCAAATTTTTTGAATAACAATCTTGAATGATAAGCAATATCTGTTTTTCATCCCCTTATTTTTCCTCTGTTAGGAAGATTTGATATAGTTTTTTTTTTTTTTTTTTTTAAATTAGTTACAATTGGACTATTTCAAGTTCTAGTATGTGTTTAATTACAAAAATATTATGGACATTCAGTGTATTGTTTCACATTTCAATGTGTTTTTTTTCTTTTGCTTTTAATTACTTTTGTTGTTATATATGTTGTTATAAATATTGTTGGTTATAGAACATAGGAATATTGGATTTTAATAATCCCTACTATTCGCCGTTAGTCGTAACCAGTCCTAACTTCAAAAATAACCACTGTCAGTCCCAACTATTAACATATTGGCCTCCAATGGACCCTGACTAACAGAACCATAACGTCGTTAGTCTCCGGTCGCCGGAAAAACGTATTTGGCCAGAAAACTCAACATTTTCATCTCAAACCTCTTTGTAACCTTGTTACGGACCTTTAGGAACCTTTTCCTAGTAAAAGCCCCAATTAATGAAGTCGTCGGAAAACTTCGTTTTGGCCGGAAAACTCAACTTTTTGGGCAGGAAACTTAACATCTTGGTCCCAAACCTCTTTGTAACCTTAGATCGGACCTTTAGAAACCTTTTTCTGGCTAAAAACGGTTTTCCGGCGACCGGAGACTAACGACGTTAGGGTTCTGTTAATCAAGGTCCATTGGTGGCCAATATGTCAATAGTTGGGACTGTCAGTGGTTATTTTTGAAGTTGGGACTGTTGGCGGCTAACGGCGAATAGTTGGGTATTACTAAAATCCAATATTCCTAGAACATATAAAAAGAACGCAAAATTCCATAAGTAAATTGGGCCAGGTATGCAAAATAGATCTTGGCGATAGAAAGAACACTCATTTGGCTTTGTTCAAATAAAAGAAAAAAAGAAAAAAAAAAGAATTTAATGAAACAAGGAAGAAGAAAATGGGATTTTTCCTCTAGAACTCATGAGCCTACTAACTTTTTTGATAAAACTAGGGTTGATAACTGGAAGAGATATGGGCCAAATAAGTAACGCCTTCTTTCAAATTATAATAGTAAAATTGGAGTTGATGAGTTGAAAAAACAACTCACGAGCTCAGGCTCGACTACTTTACACCCAAACAATAATAATATAAATCAGCACCTCTCTATTCTCTCTCACCTCTGTCGTCTAATTTAAGTAGACCTATTAACAAATAATGTAGGTTAAGTAACCTGTAACCCAATCCAAATGTTTGATGTATGCAAAGTTTTTTTACCCCAAATAAACTTATTTATTCGTGTTGCCAAGCTCGATTAGGCCTAATATCTATATGAACATGAACATGACATGATACTCTATACAAAGTTACATGTGTAAGTTAACGTGTTTCTTCATGCAACACATTACACATTTGCTTCTATCAACATTTCCACTTTCAACCCAAAACTTACATTAATTGACCTACATTATAACTCCAAAGTAACAAATTCATATAAAAATCCTTTCAAACCAAAATAAATGCATATAACTTAAAAAAAATTATAATAGGTTTATAAATGCATATAATTTCTGGGGTGCGTTTATGATTTTATTGTATGTAGTAAAAAATATTCATGCGGTGCAGGCGACCCACATACCCCTACACTGGGTCCACCCTTGCTTTAAGCCAGCCGGCACGTATTTAAACCCGATCCTGGAGTTAATAACTGATCACCTACCTAAATCAGTTCTATCACAACGACTCTGCCCAAAAGGTGATGTATGATTCCTAAAAGCAGTATATGAAACCTCGACCCACTTCTTAAATCATGTTTAAAGCAACACCTTATCATATTTTAAATCATTTATAAAACACTTATTGTGAAAATACACATTTCACTAATCTTTACATGTATTGATCGAAATACTCAACGTCTTTATAAGGTTGAGAAACATGTTTGACCGTTAACCAATACCCATGAATAGTGAGTGACAAGTTGTTGAGGGCAAACGGAAAGTAATTTTGGGTTAAATACTTGTTGAGCAATAAAATGTTGTTACGCTCTTATAAAAATGGAATTAATATGGTAGGAAAAATAGCAGTTTTCTAGTAGTGATACCGCATTAACACTTTAATCTATATATATATATAAACATGATAAATAAGGGCTTATGTGGCATTATGTGGGGGCTTGGAAAATGATGTGGCAATTGTTAAGACCACCTAGATTTTGGTTTTGGCTCCAAAATCATGGGTCAAAAATTTTGGTATATGGGTTGAGGCGGGATCCGTATGAATGTTATTATGACCCGACTTCAACTTTTTTCACTTCCCTTACAAACCCTAATTTTTATCTCATCGTTCTTCAGCCGTTCATTCCTATTCGCAAGGAATCAAGACTTCAAAATCACCAAGATTTCATCTTCTTCAATACGCTTCTGCATCTCTATCTCAAATCGATGACAAGATTTCATCTTCTTCCCTAAGATTCATCGGTTTTCATCTCTCAATTTAGGGTTTCGGCTATATATTTCTTATAATCCGAAGAACACACAACCTTCATTCGCATCTAGGGTTTCTGTTTCTTCCATCATACATCCCCTTTCTCATCATCCCTAAATCTCATTCCTGAAAGATCATCAATACCAAGGTATGATTCAGTTTTCTATCTATTGATCATCTTTATTCTTGATTAGATCTCTTTTTTTTTTTTGCATTCCTTCGATCTTATCAGATCATAGGTACGAATCGCTCCTCACCTCTAAAGTCGGCATCTGCTTGGTTTTGCGATAAAGGTAATCATCGAATTCAAATTACATTGGTAATCGACGATTCTGATTTTGGTTCTAAATTGTTGCGTAGTTTGATTTTCTATTGGTCATTTTAATCGTTTGTATGTCTTATTTTAACTAGGGCTCCGATTTGCAATGTAATTGGTGCTTAAGATTCCCAAATTTGAAAATAACAATCAACACCATAGGCTCACAATCTTGATTCTTGGATTTAGAGATACATTTTCTTTTGTATTTATGTCACTTGATTTTAGTTTAAAACTTTAAAATGATGCAGTAAGTTGCTAATTTGCTATTTTTCATTTTGGGCTTCTTTAGATTTTGAATATCACCTCATTTTGATCCTAATTCATTGTGTTTTTATTTCCCCAATATGTTAGGTTATAAGTCCAAAATCTTATTCTCAATGCCACTACATAAGGTAAATTAAAATAGAAGTACTTCATTTACAGTATTCGATCATAATCCATATAATAATATCCTTAGATGGTTTTCTTTTTTGTTCAAGTAAGCTCGAAAGGGATGGTTTATGATTTGGATAATATAAAACAAATGAAAAATAGGGTTAAGAAGGTTGATTTAATTATGTACGTTATATTTTTTTATAATTATTAAACTTTATTGGTTGTGTGTTACATGAAATTGAAACATATTGTTTAAGACAGTGGTTCGGGTCAAAACCATCCGTTTTAAAAAGTAGTAATTTGGTTCGGGTCAAAACAGGTCGTTTAAAAGGTCTCGACTTGGTTCGAGTCAGAACTGTCCATTTTAAAAAGTATAAATTTGGTTCGTCTCACACGGGTTCGGGTCAGAATGAGACTTTTTATTATTAGTGCCAATTTGGTTAGGGTGAAACTGGGTTAGGGTCAAAACGAGTCATTTCAAAGAAGTATAAATTTGGTTTGTGTCAAATTGGGTTCAGGTCAAATCAAAACAGGTCATTCTTAAAAAATGTGTAAATTTGGTTCGGATCGAAAAATGTTCAAACTGGACTCCAATTTTGATAGCCATTTTAATATAAAGTATCAAAACTCATTAATGGGCAAGGCTAAAGATTATTATAGTCTTTGATATTTTAGCATGATCTTTTAATTAGATATAAAGATTATTATTTTAATTATACGTGTTAGTCATTTTTTACTGATGAGTGAGGATTTTAATATTGTATTGTTGGAATATATTAATGTTGGTTTGAAAATTTGTTTACTTTTAGCTTAAATATTTTATTTTGTATTGAATAATCGTAAAAAATAGTGTTTAGAAGTTTGATTTGATTATGTATGTTAGATTCTTAATCCTAATTCAATTATGTGTGGTTATTAATTAACCAATTTAATGTTGAAAGAAGTGGAATTCTTTACTTTTTCTTCTACAGAAACCGCTCATTTGCTCAAGAACCAATCTTTAGATTCTCAATGAAGACATTAGTAATTTATGAGTCCGCTAAGAAGATGAGGCATAAAGGTTTATGTAACAATATGTTATACTGTTGTTTTATTAATGTTTTGTAACTAGGTAATATTATATATAGAGGCATATTATGATGTTAAGTATGTGTGATTATTAGGTAGTCTTCGGTTGATATCACTGGCACCGGTAATGGTCAGAACCCGCCTTGGGATGGTTTAGTTAACCGTTTGGTACCAGATTTCATGGATCTAACAGTGGCTTATTTTCCCAACGGCAATTATTATATAGGTAACTTGATACACATTTGTATGTAGACTAGGTTATCACCCGCGAACTTCGCGGGTCGGAAATTTAATATACATTATCATAAAGTATACAAATAATTTATATACAAACAAAGTGACGTATTACATAAATTAATTATTGACAAAATAAAAATACAGTTAAAATACATAGAAGTATAAAACATCATATTTTTTTATTTTTATTAAGGTTTAAGGTGTCCCCGACAAACAACATTTACTATTTCTCTAAGCCATCTAGAACTTCTGGCTACGGCCATCACTATAGATCTGCAAAAACAAAAAGACAAACATTAATAACATCACAAAGTAATTAACCTCCGGATGAAAGATATGTTCGTAATCCAATCTAAACCTTAAACCTAAACAATACAAAAGTTTAAATAGACTAACAATATTTAGTTAGTGGACTACACAACTCCCTACACCACGGAAGTCGTCATTACGCCTTATAATTAAAAAATAAGATTTCTACAATTAATCAGCAAATAACAGGTAGGCCCACGAATTGCGGGGATACTTTCAACAACCCTTAGGCTATTCATATCCTTCGGAACCCTGTTTTCAAACAACTAAGAAGGATATAACATAAAATTATTTTCAAAACACAAGAAATGTAGACAGAGTCCCAAGGAGATGTATTGGTATCAAAGGAATTCACAAAACTTACAGATAACCGATAACTTCAGTAACTTATAAACCGGCATAAATACATTCATTTAGATTAAACTAACTACAACTGGAGACTTTCCATACCAACCTGAAATTTTGATACAAACCTACTCTTTAGATTAATAAAATAAATAAATAATATAAAATATAAGAGTGAATGGAGAACACCTACATACCCCAAATACCCGTTTTGACCCATTTCCCAACCAGTGGCATGTCTACCTTATTAGGAGGGGGAGTGCACAAGCACACCCTAAGGAGCTGGAAAAGGTTAAAAAAAAGACTGAAAAGTCACATTTGTTTTAAGTGTTAGGTGTGAATTTGTGATTTGAGGGCACTATAGTCATTCAGTGTGAACCTAAAGTATATCAGACAACAAATAAAAGAAACTTTTCTTATCTTTTAAAAAATGGTAATTTTCATTTGTATCTTTTAAAAATTAGTTTCAGTTTTCATTATATCCCTTCAAATATGAAGATTTTAATACTTGATCTACATTATATATCTACCCAAATCACAATACAAACCAATTCAGATCACTGAAATTAATCACAAATCATCTTGAATAACCGACCCTGAATTGTTTTAACCCACACAAAATTACCCATTACATGAACCGACCCATGGATATTGCTCAAAGCTCAAAGTAAAACTCAACCTACGCAACACATTATGGGGTCAAATAATGTGCATGTCCAAGAAAGCATATAAATGTCATCCCCATCATCCATTCCATATATCACAATACCATCTCCAGTGCCCTTTTTCTCCACGCACAAGTTCTTCCTACAATAATCTCCCCCTTGTTACTATAACAAAACTTAACAATTTGAGAAACTAACATCTTTAATTCTATTATTACTTCAAAGGTTGGGAATAAGCTACACATTCAAATCTATTATTACTTCAAAACTTAACCATTAAACATTTAAATACTCGAAACTATTTATACTCGAAACTGTGGATCTTATTAACAAACCTGTTGAGCTGCTTTAAATAATCAAAACTGTTTATTCGGATTCTTGTTCTTATCCATCTTAAGAATGACGACATTACCACACCTGAACCGCCGATATAAAACTTAATTAGTATAGGTATACGGTTGAAGAATCACCCTAGCTTTCTCTTGATGAATACAACCCTATAGAAAAGGATTACAGGTTAGAGCCGGCAATGGTGATTCTCTTATGTAATAATGGGTCAAATCAGATTATGTTTTGTTCTAATAGATCAAATAAGTCAAACAAAGATATACGGTTGAAAATAAACGGGTCAACCTCGAGGCAGGAATGATTACATGTATATCTAGTTCAATAACATACAAAAAATGAAAACGTACGTGAAATTAAAGAGAGTAACCGATTAGACTAACTCGAGGCCTTATATGGCGTTCCACTGTCAAATCGGCTCAACAGAGGGACTTTTCCAACACTTTGGCAAATACTATGTGTAGTAAAAAAAACTTGTCTTCCTATATTCAGTGATTTTTTTTCCAACCCAAATGTTCTTCATCAAAAAGCATTCAAAAGCATTCGCATGAGTTCAAGTAATGAACTTGATGGATGAGTATCATTTAATTACAAAAACAACCTGCATAGAATTCTCACAGTTAGCACAATATATGCATTAGTGGCCATATTAATTCAATATAACTACAAAGAAATAAAAAAAAATTGTATTAAACACAACAATCAACCCATATTTACAAATTACACATAACCCAGGTTGAGATTATCACCTCTAATTCACGCTTTCGCCTTAAACATTTGAAATAAAGAGGATACCATTCCTACCCAAAACATTATATAAAACTCTTAAGAGTGAAATTTCTAGTAAAAGTAATATAAAAACACAATGTATTAATGCTAAAACCTTACATGGGAAAACTTAGGGTAGACCAATCAACGACGCTGAGAAGACGACGCCACAGCTCCGCCATCGCCATCTCAAATAACAGATGTATACCAGAGTTGTTGTCGATGTTACAAAACGATTATGAGGCTCATATTTATAAACAATCAAACAGAGTGGATAAATCCGCCATGGCTGCATACTTACGGTTGTCATGTGAAACCACATGACCATCCGGGTTGCCCTGCCAAGATGTGGACAATCTCATCTTTGCCCAATTTCACTCAGACGCATTCAAATTGATCATCACAGCCTTTAAAACTCATCATATCATCATCCAACAGACTAAAATTGAAATTATGGACCGAGATTCCAGCAAAACAAAATAATATTTCAAAACATGTCTTTTTATTTTATTAGCATACAATAGTTATGAAAATCACCTACAAAAAAAATTGGCAAATACCATAGGCAATATAATGAATTCAAATCGAATATAGAGTATAATTCTGATGTAAGCTGGATGAAAGATAGATTCTAATAGTCAAAGGTAAATTATTTTAGGCTAACACATTAACCAGCAATAAAAAAAACCCTCTTTATCTCTATATACTAAATATCAACAACTATTAACATACAATTGCATAAAACTCCTAACACAGTAACCACAATACTTCAAATTAATCAAATAATTATCACACATTAAAAATTGTAACATATAATTCATAAACATTCGCAATGTTAACAGGTTGAGCTACTCTAATCATAATCATACTCAATCAACAATCGCATAAACTAAAATTAGGTCAAACAAAAACACATCATTACAACAAATCCAAACACTAATACCTTCATACACGGATTTAACCAGCGATTCGATGTTTGATTCTTGCCGGATCACAAGAGCGAATCACCGGGCCGGAGAGCGGCGCCGGCGACGGAAGAAGAATCAATGGATATTCCGGCGGAAGAAAAAGAAAATCTTTGAATATGATTACTAACATCAGTTAGATTCTTCATTGAAAATAATCCATGGATCCAAGTTTGATTTGAAGAGGATGTAGAGTGAAGCCAGAGAGAAACGGCTGAAAGAATGATTTAGGGTTTGGAATGAAGCGTGAGAAAGAAGATGGGAGTCAGAAGCAATATAAAGGATCCAAAATTAAAAGTCCGGCCCAACCCGTAGTCTTCCGGATCCCGCGTCCAACATAGAGAATGGAACATTGAGATTGCTTCCCACCTAAATCTTTCACCATAAAATGCCACATCAGCAAATTGTTCTACCATCACATGCCACATAGCTCAATTCCTTTTCATTTATTAATATATATAGATTAGGAAGATGTTTGTATTTGATAAGTGCATTTATATGCAAGCTTTCTACTTTATTTTTTAATTTTGTTTTGGTTGTTATTTATGATGGATACATTTTTTAAGGTTATTATGGTACCACCAATGATTGGGATAACTACTTGAGATATGTAAATCCTGATGGAGTTCATATGTCTCATGTAAGATTTTGTTTCACTCTTTTGATGTTCCAACTAGCTGATAGTTTTTATTTTTTATTTTTTTTTTATGATAAGTTGATAACAATTGGTTCTGATCTATACATGGAGTATATGGGGATATGGATCATGGTTATGGTTATGCACCATACGGTCCTTATTCACATGTTGGCTCACTTTTGTGACAGTAGGTCAGCTCTATGGTCATTTAGTAATCTTCTTATTTCTGTTATTTTTTTTTTTTTTGTTTTTTAACTAATCTGGTTATGATTACATCAAAAATAGGAGGGATTTTTTTTCCAGTATACGTGAGGCTGCTTCGAGATAATGAATACAAAGTGCGTATTGCAGCTATACCTATCATGTAAGTTGTTATGATATTAGTAACTTTGTTTTTCTTGAATGAAACGATTATGAGGTTGTCTTGAATGTACAATTTGAAAAACTTTTGATCTCATTTGACCCGTTTTATTTTTAGCCAAAATTCTTAGATTTTACACATTTGGCCTGTTAGCTAACAAAAGTGCTAATAGGAAAAAATGTTATAATATGTAATGTAAATGCTATTTTACAAATTGATTTGTAACTTTTAGGCGAATTATATCGTTGGGAGATCTTACTTACCGCTTTGATTTGTCATACGAGAAAAGAAAACACGTGATTTGATTTCCAACAATGCATGGTCCAAGTTGTTAGAAAGTAGAGAGGAGCTTGGTACCAACCAGGTAGTGAAAATCCAAGTTTCCATATTCATCCCTTTTTATGGTACTGCTCGGCTCGGCTCGATACCTTGATTCACTTTAAATTACTGCTATTTAATATTATATGGTTATATTAAGGTAAGAGGGAGCATATTTGATTAATTTGCATATCTTAGATATGATATCCTAAGGGTAACTGTTTACTACTCTCAGGGTGTTAATATTTCTTTTCTCTGAACCACACTTCATCCTTATGTTTATAGGGTGTCTGTTATAGTTGTAGTGGTAATGTGCTTTTAGAACATTTATAAGAACCGTAAGATTGAGAGAATTCTTGTCAGAAAATATGGTGGCTATAGATTTTGTTAATCATATTTCTTTAAAGGAACTGGAGTGTTATCATTTAAATTATATGTTCTGTTATGGCTATTATTTGTTTAGAGCATATGATAGTCTTGACACAAAATATAAGAGCATGTGATTGTCTTGACACATAAATAGATGTTTTTTAGCTTAGGTATTATGGCTATTATTTGTTCAGCCCTTTAATGAAGCTACTTTATATTTTAGGTGATGAATCAAAAGTTAATCGAAGCATAATATGGTTCATATCTGAAAAATAGGGTGGTCGAAGAAGACGACGGTCAAAAGGGTTCATCCGGATTTGATTTTGTTCACTTCTAAGGTTAGTTTTCTTCTAACTACGTGCTTCTATTTCTTTTCAAATCTTCTTCCACTTTTGTATTATGCGAATTTAACTTCAGTTTAGGTAAAAATCGGTATCTGTTATTCAGAGGTTGAAATTGACGATTCATGGTGGGGAATCAGTTATTGCAATACCAATACTTTGAGTATTTGTTTTATATGAACTATACTTAGATTAATTAGCTTTAGCAGTTGGTTTGTTTGATGAGTTTACGATTGCTTCAAATTTCAGTCATTTTATCAAAATCTAGGTATGTTTTGAACTTGAAAATTGCAGGTTTAGTCATTTATTCATAATCTAGGTATGTATTTGAACTTGAAAATGGCAGGTATATGTTTGTTTTGAGTGTTTTTAATGCAGTTCAAGTGTTTGTGAAAATGTCTATGTGAGTGTTTTATTGTTGGTTTAGGTGGAACGGGCAAAGTTTGTGTTTGAATCAAAGACTATAATGAAAATGGAGCTTTTGGTGTTGTCTTCGCTTGAATGGAAAATGAATCATGTGACTCGGCTACTACCTGCAGTTGGATCCATTGGTCCTCAAAGTTTTGGAACAAACTATTCAATGTAAGTATGTTTCTTTTTTCTTGGTTTGGTGATTGCTATGTATATATCGTTTTATAGTTATAGAACGGCTTCATTTGTGGTTATCATGTATAAACACCCTGGATGGATCAGTATTTGGTTCAATTTTCTCTAAGTAATTTTCTTTTAGTTTGTTTTATTTGTGTCTCTACACCTCACTTATGGGATCGGAAAACTGGCTACCGTATTTGGTTGTCACACGGTACGAGGAACAAGATTTCATTATTAGGAAAAATGTAATCATTTTTACAGTGATGGATGAATGTTATTATGTTTATTCTCATGTATGTTCTACCTTTATTTGAAGCAAACAATCATCACGTGTAAAAGATGCCATCAAAATTGAAGGTTTGTTGGTAAAAAAAAACAGATACTGGGTTTATCCCTACTGGGTCGAATTACTTCAATGTAAACTCTTATTTAACTTTGGTCTTTTAAGCCTCAAAATTTAACTTACTTTGTTTTGTTGTGTCATTATCCACCTTTTTACAAATAGTGTATTATATTCTATTTTAATAAATAATGTCTCTCTTAGAGTAGATGTTGAATTTTGAACTTTTAATATTTGTTTTATTAGTTCAATAGCATGTGATAAATTATAGTTTTGGCGTACCTATGGGTTAAAGATCAGTCAAAGTCAAAATTCGTTGGTTTATCATGGGAAAACTGGCGAAATTTCGTGTTAATTTTTTTGGGTCTATGATGTAGTTTGTTGTCTGGTTGTTTTTGGACGTGGATTAGCATTAATCTGTTTTTTTAATAAAATTTGATTTGTTTGCTGTTTAAAAAAGAAAATATATCTCAATTATCTTCCTTTAATGTGTTTAAAAGTTTTGTTGTGGAAAGTTTGATGTGGAAAGTTTTTGTTATGTTTTTTACTTAGGTCATGTGTGGCTTCATGTACAATTGTGTTAAATACTCGGTTTAGGTAGCATTGGGTCAGGTTTGGTAATCGGATTTCGTTAAAAAAGGTAAAAACATAAGTGCCTTTATTTCTTTTGGATTATGGTAAAAAAAGTGGTTTGGCTCAACTCATTTCTTCATAAGTGCTTTAGCTTAACCGGTACCGTTTCACATAGTATAGGGGTGCACATGTAAAGAAAAGGAAGGAGGCGCCCCATGGAAAAAAAAGTGTTATTTTACGGCAAATAACGTTTGAAAACATGTCTTTTAATTTCAGCATTGGTACCGCATAGTATTGACACCAAATTTTAACTTATTTATTTAAACACTTAATAACGTTTGAAAACATGTATTTTAATTTATTTAATGACATAATTAGATTATAAATTGATTTTTTCTGTCCGGGATGTTCCCGGGTTATAAAGATTCACAACTACATGGTATATTTTTATTAATTAATATATATAGGAATAATGGAATTTAATAATCCCAACTTTCACCAGTTGGCCGGCAACGGACCCAACTTTAAAAATAGCCACTGACGGTCCCAACTTTTGACATTTTGTAAAACATTGGACCCCGTGTATTAGAAACCGACTATTTTACCCTAAAATTATCTATAATTTTATGTTTACTGGTTTTACATGATCCGACCCGACAGCTATCTCTTATAGATAATTTTAGGGTAAAATAGTCGGTTTCTAATACACGGGGTCCAATGTTTTACAAAATGTCAAAAGTTGGGACCGCCAGTGGCTATTTTTAAAGTTGGGTCCGTTGCCGGCCAACTGGTGAAAGTTGGGATTATTAAATTCCATTATTCCATATATATATATATATATATATATATATATATATATATATATATGTAAATTTATTTTTTAGATATAAAGATTCACAACCCGGGAGTATTCCCGGGTGATAACCTAGTCCATTGTATATACGTAAATATGAAGAGTTAACCCTTAACACCGACCCCTCTTCATTGTATTAATGAGGACGTTTGTATTGACTATTGACGGTAATAATGATTAGGGTTATACTTGTATTTTTTTGGACAACAAATTATCTTTCATTCATCACCAAACAGTACATACACACCCATCACCCATTATAGTAAGTTGAGTTCACCCCATCCAACACAAGTTACAATTTAAACCAGAAAATTGAAAAGGTTTGTATACAAGTAGATTTTACAATATGATCTAAAAGGGTAAGGTTTCACTCACAATACCTATTAATATCACTGGTCTTAAGATACACTAAATAAGCCTAATTCAAAACATTACATTAATATATAATATGAGGGCATCACAACGACAAAACATCATACGCACGTAATTGGAGGAAATGATCTAATCTATTGCTATTAGTTCCAATATTTTTAGTGGGCGCTTAGGGCATTCGTAGTGGGGCTTTACCCACGCCCAAAACGCAAGGACCAACCAGATATTTCCTTTTCTCTTTTCCGGTTCAAATGTCTACATATGCTTTCTAAGATTGTAATCCAAGTGGTAACAACTTTTAATTTTGAAATATCATCAATATCTAAATGAATATACAAATAAGATGATTGAATATAGACTGTGTTATCATCAATAATATCTCTCGAACAATACAACAAAAGATTGAACCAAATTTTATTACATATCCTTGTTACATGTATTTGTATTTTGTAATACTATATCTATGCTTCCGCATCGGCAGCGCCGCCACCACTTCCACCTCCGGCAAACTGAAATAAAATGAAATCAAATGAAAACTGAACGTAACATAAGGCATTTAAAATGAATTACGAGACGTACCTCATCCTCCTCACCATCACCGACCTCGCCGGAAACCTCACACTCCTTGAGCAGCCTCGAAATCAGAAACTTCTGATCCTTAGTGCAGTTACCATACAGATAGAGATATAGCAGAAACATGCGTTTTTTTTTATAAAGAGACGCAAATTATATCAACATGCAATCAACACCTAGATCTGATATCCTCTTCTGGATGATCACGAGGACCGCTGCAATAGATGCACTCAGTTCATACTACGACAACACTGATATGCTCCTTCTCCATATATGCTACCAATTTCGCGGAACAATTCTTCTTATGGTCGGCAACCACGCTTTTCCCCCCTGAATAATTTCTACGCACCATTTACAGTGGTACTTGTTGTCCACATGAGTATTACGAACATTGTCAACGATCTCCATTGTCGATTTGCGATTTGCAGAAGAGGAAAGACGATTTAATTGCAAAATATTATGGATATTCAATGTGTAGTTTCACATTTGTATGTGTTTTTAGTTGCTTTTAATAACTTTTGTTGTTATATATGTTTTTAGAAATATTGTTGGTTATAGAACATATAAAAAGAACCGCAAAGTTCCATTACTAAATTGGGCCATGTATGCAAAATAGATCCTGGCGATAGAAAGAGCACTCATTTGGGTTTGTTCAAATATAGAAAAAAAAGAAAAAAAATGAATTTAATGAAACAGGGAAGAAGAAAATGGGATTTTTCCTCTAGAACTCATGAGCCCACCAACTTTTTGATAAAACCGGAGTTGTTAATTGGAAGAGATATGGGCCAAATATGCAACGCCTTCTTTCAAATTATAATAGTAAAATTGGAGTTGATGAGTTGAAAAACAACTCATGAATTCAGGCTCGACTAGTTTACACCCAAACAATAATAATACAAATCAGGACCTCTCTATTCTATCTCAACTTAGTTGTTTAATTTATGTAGACCTATTAACAAACAAATAATGTAGGTTAAGTAACATGTAACCTAATCCGTATGTTTGATGTAAGAAAACTCTTTTACCCCAAATAAACTTATTTATTCGGGGCTACAGGTCCGATCAGATAATGAATTGAATTTGTAGTTCAATGTCCAATTAGGATTATACAGTCAATTGTATCTAATATCAACATTATAGGTGATTGATCGACGAAACAATTGGTTACATAGTTGGGGAATTTCCTTTCAGTATTCGGTTATTGGAAATAAGCGGTTTTGACCGTTTGACCAATAAAAAACAATTTTAAATCAAATTTTGAATACTCCAAAGTCATAAATCAATTAGTAAATTGCCAAAAAAAATAAATCAAAACAAAAAACATTGAAGTGATTGAATGAATACTTGTTATGCGGATCTTATTAGTGAGATTCGTCAACTATAAATGATAATATTAGGTACAAATGGATGTAAAAACCTAATTGGACATTTAAATACAGCTATCACACTTCAAATCAGCATCTAACAGGACCTAAAACCCTATTGGACATGAAATCACAATTACGACACTTCAAATCAGCATCCAGTTAGACCTTAACACCTAATTAGACATGAAAATACAATTATCATTCAGATCTACATCTAGTTGGACCTAAAATCCTAATTAGACATGAAAATACAGTTACCCTTGAGCTATTTACACCTAAAACCCTAATTGAACATGAAATTACAATTACCGCACTTCACTAGACCTAAAAAACTAATTAGACATGAATATATAGTTATCCTTCAAATCTGCATCTAACGAGACCTAAAAACTTAATTGAACATTGAAATACAACTATCGCACTTCCAATCAGCATCTAAAACCCTAATTGACATGAAATTACAATTACGACACTTCAAATCAGCATCCAATTAGCTCAAGCTTTCTCAAAACAACACACACATAGAGCGTTTGCTCATTTAAGGCGAGTAACAAACAAGTTATAAATATAAATAAGTTGCATACCTAGAGCGTTTGCTCATTTCCGGCACTTCCACATTTAAAGCTTAGAAACACGTCATATGTGCTACCATTATCCTCGATATACACAAGGAAGAAGTGGAAGCAACTGAAAAACCAAATAAGAAGAAAATCAAACGTCATGAAGGTTTATATGTTCTATCTCTAATAAAAGAGGCGTGGTGGTTTAAATTTATTACAAAGATAAAGCAACTCAATTATGGGGTTTTATTTAATATATAATTCAACTTAGCGGTGATCAAGATCAGATTATCCAAATTTCGGAGGTTATCCGAAAACTTCGAATAATGGATTTCCATATCCGAATCCAAATCTGATATTTCAAATATCCAAATTAAAAAAATAATAAAATGATGTTGATTATTAACTTTATCATAATTAAAGAAGATGTTGACAATGTAAATTACATTTTCAAAGATGATGTTGCTTCCTAAATCAAAGAATAGTGTCGCTTAACCCCACTACAGCCACTAATTAAAAATAAATGAACACAGGGCAAAAGCATTCAATTGACATCGAATCGTAGAAAAACTTACGGTATCAAAAGCGTGACCCAAATTCCCTCTTCGCTCCCAAACTCACAACACTTTTTCTTAAAAGAAAAACAAATTAAACATTAACAAATGGAGGAGGAAACAGATGTCCCTTTTAAAATGATTGCTAGCTCTTCTCTTTCTCTCTAAAGCAAAATTTATGGTCAAAGGTCAAGCCTGAAAAAACAAACAACAAGAATTGTACACACCAAATCGTATAAATAGCAAAAGTATTGGTAGGGTCTGATAAGCGTGGGATGTACCCGTGAAAAAGCACTCTCATTCATTATTTGCCTCCTACACGAGTCAAACTTTCATTTTCAGCCATTGGATCAGTTTAATAATTCAAAAACTCTAAGACGTGTTTAAAGAAAAACAACAAAATTTTGAGAAACCATTTAAAGTAAATGAGAACCACATTATTGCAGTTTAATATGCTTTATTAAAAACTTTTAGCAATTGGGAAAAGTGAATATAAGGTTATTACAAATTTAACTTGTATGTAACACTATCAAAACTACGTAGTTTTGATTAAATCCAATCAAACATTAATTTTCGCAAAGATACTTGTAGTCATGACAAGCTTCACAAAATTCATCTTGGCTTCTTCATTCCTCACATTTTCCATCTCAAATAGATGCAAATGTGACAACAATATACCCCCGTCATCAAAAAGTGCAGGAGCATGCATTGGATCAGCAATTAGTTGACATATATTCAATTAGTTATACTCCTTATGTTAATCAACAGGAAGTAAGTTGACGTATATTCAGTTCCAGCTAAACATTCAAACAGATTTTGAAGGTTGGAATCGTCATCAACTTTAACATCCTCCGTATCCTACACTAAGTTAATATACTTAAGTAAATAACGGAGTCCATGAAGATCACTATTTTTGTAACACCCTAATTTTACATTTATGATTTTAAAGATGAAAAACTTTAAATTGGCAAGTTTAAATAATAATGAGGGACGAGATATGTCAAACCATAAAAATTTACAAATTTAAAACCACCTAATAGCAAGTATTAGATTGTGGTATGTGTAATGTGTAACCTTTTTAATTAAAGGAATGCCCCTTGAAAATACATGTTGAGTTCTTGATCAAAAATCATAAATTGGAGTCCTAAATCTGATTGCTTTTAGTTGTATGTTTAATATTTGTTAAAGATTGGCATTTCCTTCTACAATGTATGTTGTAGATGCATCAATGGTGGGTTATTATTTTCTAAGTCAAATTTTAGGGTTCATGGTAGAAATCATGTAATGTGGTGTTAGTTTCACAAATTAAATACTACATATATGCTTAATTTCATGATTTGATGAATTTAAATCCAGTTTTTGGATGATTCATGATGGGGCGAATTTGGGGGTAGCTATAGCTCAAGATGGTGTAGTTCATATTGTTAGAAACAAGTAGATAATTAATTTTATTAAAAGTAACATGTTGGTGTGTTAATAAAAGTTGCTTTTAAATGATTTAGTAAGCAATGATATGGGTTAATAAAAATGTTGAAAAACTCCTATTAATGTATGCACATCACATGTTTGATAAATTGTTTATGTTAAGTAATATGATCAATTTTGGGGGGTTTTGATTATGGTGGTAGCTCATGAAAGACTTAATGTTGAAATGATTGTCAAAAATTATCTATGTAAGAATGATTCATGAACATAAATTGAACAATCATGGAATTCTTGATGTTAGGTGTGAAGTTAGAAGGTTCAAGTTCAAGCAATCAAGCAAGGCAAGGTGTTCAAGTCAAGGGTTAGTTGGCATATACTCCAAAGTATTGTTATCAATTGATGAATTGATTATTGTTGTTATTACCTTATGTTGTTGTTGTTGAGTAGTCAAGACTATAAGAACTTTAGAAGTTTGTATTTATGACCACTTGGTTAATTTGGTTGATTTGGTTGGCAAAAGACCATGCGGGTGAAATGGGTCGGCATTGATTATTAAAATGACCATACGAGTCAATTGGGTCGTTATTGTATATAAAATGACCACATGGGTCAAACGGAATGGTTTTATAAGAACAGTATGGGTAATAGAGATCACGAGGAGCTCAATTGATATTAATGTATTGCAATAATGATCATAAGGACCATTTGCTATAACGCTTACTGTTATGGCCATAACAACATGATGTCACACCCCGCATAAATCCAGCTCAAAATTTCAGCTTTCTAGAACTTTACGGGCCATCTAGTCACGTTTAGAGCTACCCGGAAGACTCTGGAACATACCGTAATGTTCCAGCAACATGGGGGCACTATAAGGACCAAAATGCAATCAAGAAGGATCTAGAAATCACTGGAAAAGGCTGGTCAAAACAACCCTTGAAAATCTGCCAAGAATACTCTAGAAACTTAGTAAAATATCATGGATATTTATGTAAGAATCATCTAGATATTAAGGCTTGATATTTTGTAAGGAGTGTTCTAGACATAGAACACTCTAGATAGTCTTGCAACAAGTATAAATAGGCTTCATGGGGTCTCATTTAAGACATCCCTAGCAACTTGTAAACTCATAACTCTCTTGTACACTTTGAGTATGTTTGGCAAAAGTAGCTGGTGGCGGAATCTGGTGGCTGGTGGCTGGAATCTGGTGGCTGGAAGCTGGTAACTGTAGCTTTTTAGATATATTTAGGTGTTTGGCATAGTAGTTGGAGCTTTTAATAAAATGTATAAAATGGACATAACTAAAAACTTAAAAAGTTGGTGCATTAAAAAATTCATTATCTTTAGAGGTTAAAATAGTCATTTTTTTCTCTAAAAGCTTGTAGTTCCTTCTAAACGCTACTAGTAGGAGCGTTCAACCAAAAGCTTCAAGCTCCTAACCTAAAATTTTCTAGCTCCTTCAACCAAACTAGGCTTTTTATTATGTATGGACTTTTTCTTAGAAGCTCCTAAAAGCTTCATACCAAACATACCCTTTCTTTGTTAATACAAAGCTTTTCACTTATATACTTGTGTTCATGTATTACAAGCAACACTCTTGCAATCCAACATTCCCTTTAGCAACTTTCACTACCAAAACCCAACGACACTAAGTCGGCAAGGCTTACTTAGACCATGATCATTTTTTTAAGCATGGTAGTTTAAGAATTCACATAGAAAATAGTTGACTATGAATGTAAATAAAAACCATTAAAGCTAGTATTAGAAACTATATGGAATAAACGTACTATATGTACTTCTACGTTGAAAACATGTATACACCATTAATACATGTAGGGTATTTTCCTTTAAATTAAGTTGTAAGATGAAGTTTAACCATAATTACGAAAATATAATTGCTAAAAGTTTTTTAATCAAGCATATTAAACTGCAATAATGTCTACATATGTATGCTTTATAAGATTGTAAGTCAAGTAGTAACAGTTTTTAATTTTGAAAACAACCTAGAGCTCAAAAGCAATATCCTAAAAACCTAATTAAATCTGATCCATCTCACTACGCCTCTGCACCGGCACCGCCACCGCCGCCGCCACTGCCTCCACCTCCACCTCCGGCCAACTGAAATCAAATCAAATCAAAACTTAATGTAAAATGTAACATAAGGTATTTATTAAATGAATAACGAAATGGAATTCAGGAAGTACCTCCACCTCCACCTCCGGCTAACTGAAATCAAATCAAATCAAAACTATCTGTAAAATGTAACATAAGGTATTTATAAAATGAATAACGAAATTAAATTATCTCATCCTCACACTCCTTCAGTAGCCTAGATATCAGAAACTTCTGATCTTCAGAGAGGTTTCCATACAAAACTTTGTTTACCTACTCATTACTCAAGTTTGTGTTATCATCAATAATATCTCTCGAACAATTCAACAAAGGATTGAACCAAATTTTATTACATATCCCAGTTACCTGTACTCGTATTTTGTACTCCTGTATCTATGCCTCTGCACCGGCAGCGCCGCCACCACCTCCGGCAAACTAAAATGAAATGAAAACTAAATGTAACATAAGGCATTTAAAATGAATTATGAGACGTACCTCATCCTCCTCGCCATCACCGACCTCGCCTGAAACCTCACTCTCCTTGAGCAGCCTCGAAATTAGAAACTTCTGATACTCGATGCAGTTACCATAGAGATACAGATACAACAGAGTTAATATGGTAGGATAGATGCATACTGTAATGCCTCGCTTTTGTAATTTTCTTTAATTAGAAAGCTTGTATTGTATTCCTATTTTCGAAAACTTGTTTATCTTGTAATCGTATTTTCGTTCGAATCATTGTAATCCGAGGATTTGATAGTAACAAAATTTACATTTATTAAGAATTATAGATGGTTTTATTCATACTTGTTTATACGTTTAATTCATATACACACTTGATATATATTCATGATTCTCGCAAACACGTGTTTAACTTGCAAACACCTATCAAACATTCTATAAATGCAAATACTTGGTTATACATTTACGAGACTTAATCTATGCTTTTATACTTGATTGATACTTAAATATAAGTTAAATATATATATATATATATATATATAATACCATATTTTACACCAAGAACCAAAGTTAAGGGGCTGAAGTTGTCAAAAATTGAAATTGTCTCGACAGGAGCCACAGGCGACACGCAGCACCCCCTTGGGCCCCGTCCGCGATGCGCGCTTGAAGTCGATCTGCAGCCAAACCATCCCACCTCGCGGATTGGCTCATGTTTACCCTCCAACCACCACCTAACCTTCTTTAATACACTCCTAACTCTTAACCCTAATCCCCCACTATATATGCACCTATTCTAACACTCATTTCCACTTCCCAAACCTCACAAACACTCTCAAATCCTCTCTAAAACTCTCCAAATATTTTGATTTTGAGCAGAAAGTTTCAAGGTTTTAAAAGTGAGTTCTAGCTCACTTCTTCCTTCATTGCTTGTTTCTTCTTCTATTTTACTTAGATAACCTCTAGGAAGGTTTTCACAAGTTTTTCATTGCAAACTAAGGTGAAACCTCACCATATTTGAGGTCCAAAGTAAGATCTATTTTATGTTTTTATTCATGTTTATGTAACTTCATTTTACTTGCTAAAACTTGGTGGAATCTTGTACCCACCAAGCTCACAACTTAGCCTATAGTTGTGGGTTTGTGTTGAGGTGATTTCCATCAAGTTATGGATTCAAAACTCTTTACTTTTCAGTTCATACATATCATAATCCAAGTGTTGAAAACAAGCATGATTCATCATCTTTCATATGTTGAACTAGTGACTTGTAAAAGTGTGAACCGTGGGAGCTTTGGCTTTCCAATCTAGTTCCACTACCTCACTTGTGAACCTTGTGTATGACACTCAAGTGGCTTCCTAGTATCAAAGTAACATAACCCCGCCTAGCCTCCGACACTTAGTTAACTCTTTCAATGTCGTGGTGGTTCACCCGGGTTAGGATTTACTTGGCCACTTGAGCATGCATTAGCTAGTTTTATTTCTTGTTATCCATGACCCTCTGAATCATCCTTGTGATGATTTATGTAGTGGTGAATCATATAAAGAGGTTAAACCTCCATGCTTGACTTACATGATAATATATGACAATCTATGATGGACTTAGTTTTAGGTTATTAATATAACTATATCGCTATACATATACATATGAACTTGGCCAAGTTTGTGATAATAATCGGGTCATGGTTACTCATCATGAACTAGGGCTAACTTATCTACGGTTCTAAGTCACTCGTTGTTGATTCTAATGGGCAAACTAGGACCCATGAAATTACATACAACTTAGTGTCAAAAACGATTACTTAGACAAGATAATAATTTTATGCATATGTATTTTGTGTAGTTTAAATTCCAAATCCGAATCTCCGGTGTAAATTCCGTTACTTACACACCTTTGTTTTCCCCATGTAGAATGACTTGGTGTTCCATTCTCCAACTCTCCAACTTTTCACGGAATTACAAAGGAAAGCTTTGCAAAACCGTGAGTACACTTGATCACCCCTTTTTTACGCTTTACACTTTTTGGGTGCAATATGTTTATCCTATTAAAATCACAAAAACACTATACTTTATGTAATGCACAAACAATCCAATACATGCATACTTATTCGTTATACTTGATTCGTATTTTTGGATGATTCTTATGTGATAAACATGTCATTAACTTCGTACGAGCCTCCATTTAACATGTATAGCGCTATAGGAGTAACGCACCACCTGTAGACTAGTGGTTATGTTAAATTTAATTCTTGCGGTAATAAGAGGGTTGACTTGAATATTCGCATGCCAATTGTACGTTAATCTTGATAACTTAGTTGCCATGTGGATTCGTTTAAACATTTTATCTTATGTTATGTATTTAAACTTGTGTACTCGTCAATGCTTTTTGTGTTGAACTATACTTTTAAACATGTTGCAGGTTGATGATGATGATCTTGATGAAATCTAGTAGGGACGACTTTAGAAACTCATATAGAAATGCTAGATTTGTTATCTTAATTTGATTAAACTTTGTTGTACTTTGAAATTTCAAGTGTTTTATTTTGATTTCTTTGATGTAATTGACAATTATTGTCATGAAATGAAATCGGTTTTGAATTAATTATTGCCGCAAATAGTGTTATGATGTAATGAGCAATCTCGTTCGTCTCACTCCGATGTTTTCACCATCGGTTGGGGTGTGACAGATTGGTATCAGAGCCATAACTATAGGGAATTAGGTAGAATTGTCATGATTTGACTTAGTCTATAGTAGGTACCATACTTGACCATTCTTGCTTCATGTTTAAAATGTTAATTCTTCCTACTTGCTTCTATATTTTCCTTTTGTCTTAATACTTACAACATGTCTTTCCTAAGACATTTACACAATACACGTTGAAGACACTCGTATCATACAAACGAGACGACCTCACCAAAATAGGCGTGAAACCCATAATTTGGTGAATGACTCTCAATCCGCTTATTCGATTTTGCACGAAGTTGCGCCATCAAGTTAGGAGTGAAATCCACATCTTGATGGTAAATTTCCAATTCAAACTCTAGTGGACCCTCGTTACAGTTACAATGTCAGAATTAGCTTTCTTGACCCGACGAGTACCAACCACATTTAGGGTACGATGTTGTCAAGTTAGGGGTGAAACCCACATCTTGTCGACTAGTCCCACTCCTCGATTTTCAATCCCGCCAAAGTTTCGATTTTTTAATCGATTAGGGACGTGTAGTAACTGGAAGGGTAAAATACTGTTAATCACTTCTCGACGAGGGTGTTTTACCTATAGGCCAAAGCACATTTCTCTAATTCGAAAGGCTTTCGATTCACTTTGGAATAGTCGAAGTTTCTAAACCCAAAACACTCCCATGTTTTATCAAGCCTCTCTTATGTTATCTCAATTTCTATGTGTTTTTATACTTGTTACCTCATTCATTCCAAAACTAATGCACTTCTCTCGCAATAAAACGTTAATAATTCTCATGAACAAACTAAATTTAGACTCTTTTACGCATTCATACGTGTTTATACTATGTGAATACTTGTTAAATTCATGCAAATTATGTGAATCATACGTGTTACATGATACTTAAATGCACATACATGCAAAATGTTATTATGGATTATGATCAAGTCTCATCCTTTCTTTCTCTTTCGAACCTGTAGATGTCTTCCTCCAGCTCGTCCAAGAAGTCCAAAATCCGAATCTCCAGTTGAAATTCCATTACTTACACACCTTTGTTTACCCCATGTAGGGTGACTTTGGTGTTCCATTCTTCAACTCTCCAACTCTTCGCGGAATTATAAAGGAAAGCTTTGCAAAACCATGAGTACACTTGAACACCCCTTTTTACGCTTTACATTTTTTGGGTGCAATATGTTTAGCCTATTAAAATCACAAAACACTATACTTTATGCAATGCACAAACAATCCAATACATGCATACTTATTCGTTATACTTGATTCGTATTTTTGGGTGATTCTTATATGATAAACATGTCATTAACTTCGTACGAGCCTCCATTTAACATGTATAGCGCTATAGGAGTAACGCACCGCCCGTAGACTAGTGGTCATGTTAAATTTAATTATTGCGATAATCAGAGGGTTGACTTGAATATTCGCATGCCAATTGTATGTTAATCTTGATAACTTAGTTGCTATGTGGATTCGTTTAAACATTTTATCTTATGTTATGTATTTAAACTTGTGTACTCGCCAATGCTTTTTGTGTTGAACTATACTTTTAAACATGTTGCAGGTTGATGATGATGATCTTGATGAAATCTAGTAGGGATGAGTTTAGAAACTCATATAGAAATGCTAGATTTGTTATCGTATTTTTATTAAACTTTGTTGTACTTTGAAATTTCAAGTGTTGTATTTTGATTTCTTTGATGTAATTGACAATTATTGTCATGAAATGAAATCGGTTTTGAATTAATTATTGTCGCAAATAGTGCTATGATACAATGAGCAATCTCGTTCGTCTCACTCCGATGTTTCCGCCATCGGTTGTGGTGTGACACATACATATCGCATTAACACTTTAATCCATTCCATATACTTAAATATGCAGAGTTAACCCTTAACATTGACCCCTCTTGATTGTATTAATGAGATGTTTGTATTGATGGTAATAATGATTAGGGTTATACAACATGTTTTTATTTTTGATAGCAAATTATCTTTCATCCATTACCAAATAGTACATACATACAATTTATCCCATCACCCATTATAGTAAGTTGAGTTCACCCCATCCAACACAAGTTACAATTTAAACCGGAAAATCAAAAGGTTTGCATACAAGTAGATTTTACAATATTATCTACAAGGGTAAGGTTTTGTTAGTAATCTGAACACGAAAGAGAATCCGCAGAAATAAAGAAAGCAAAAGAAAAACAGTAAAAGTGAACTAGGCTTGTGTTTGACACAATTCGCTTAAACAGATTCGCGGTCTGTTCCCAGGGTACGCCGGTACGAAGCAGCAACAACAACGTAATTCCGGACTTGATCACTTGCCTGAAACGAAACAGGAGATGTTGCGGTAGAGAGATTGAGAGAGAAGGAGATGTTCTGGTGTTTCTAAAATCATTCGTTTGAGTTGGTTTTATAGCCATAGAACCATAACTGATTTGTAATCAAAAGTAATGGCCATTATTGCAGCAAATTAAAGATAATGGTAATCAGTGCATCAGTTTTAAAACTGAATAGTAATGATCATCATAACCATTTGAAACTAAAAATAAAATAATGATCATTAATCATAACAGTTTAAAACTTATTAAAAACGAATACCAGTTATGAGTCTCGAGTGCAAAAACCGCCTCATGCGGGCCCGGGTTTTCGGAGCTGCATTCGTGTCCGCAGGACTTGTGGTAAAACATGTCATAAAGCTACAATGGTTTGGTAAAGGTCTTAACTTATAAACAACCATTTACTTTGTTCTCACACCAATGTGGTGGGACAAAGTATTTTACCACTTTAAGACTTTCATTCACACAATGACACACCCAAAACTTCTAACAGATTTCACTCACAATACCTATTAATCTCACCGGTCTTAAGATACACTAATTCAAAACATTAAATTCATATCTAATACGAGGGCATCACAACGACAAAACTTCATACGCACGAAGTTGGAGAAAAGGATCTAATCTATTGCTATTAGTTCCAACATTTTTAGTGGCATTCGTAGTGGGGATTTACCCACGCCCAAAACGCAAGGACCAACTAGATATTATCCTTTTCTTAGTTGTTAGTATCATTATAATAATCCATGTGTTATAAAAATATTTATTTTTTTCTTATTATTTCATTTAATTAACGTTTCAGTATTATTTATTTAGAAAAAAAAATGATTACAGTTATGTAACAATAATAAGATTCTTAATGCACATTTTTTATTTTAAAACAAGATGACACGTTCTATTATTTATTTTATAACTATGCTTTTATTGTTTGTTTGTTTGTTTTTGTATTTTATTTTATTTTACTCTATAATTAAACATGCATTTCGCGTTATACATATCGTCGTGCTCACAATTAGGATTTGGCTTTCAAAAATCACGAATATTATTGTCACTTCATTTTGTAACATAGCATTAAGAAATATTAATACTTAATAGCAAAGCCATCAATATCATGATAAGTAATTTAAATTGTAAAGTTAATCTCTTGGTGACATGTTTTACCATTAATCTTTTTCCTCACTACGTCCATAAACCCTGATTTTTGTTTTTATCCAAACAAAGTGTTGTAAGAATGTAACAAACAATAACAAAGACATTATTCTTAAGTGACTTAAGCAATATGATTAAATAAACAATCGCTAATTAGTAATTAGTAACATATCTCTTACTAATGAATACATGGTTAAACACATGTTATCACCATATTTTACTTCACCAAATTTTCTCGCCCAAATCCTTTCATGACCATAAATGAAGATTTTTTTTTTTAAATTACGAAATAGTAACTTAAACCTATTTTAAAATTATCAATTTCCCTGTTTTACTTTTTGTGACATTATAAGTTAACCATTTATTATGAAAATATTATATTCATCGTATATAAACCGTTAACTTAGATTATAATTTAGTGTTTGACGACTTGTACATTTGTCCTTATATGACTCGTACATTATCACGCTTAATTAACTTGGTTTTGGATAAAATTTATACCGAAACGTAGATAAAAATAAGCACATCGCAAAGATGATGGAAATATTATTTGTCATGCAATAAGAAAGGTGTTCGAACCCACAAGGGGAGGCATAAGATCTTGATCTAGACAGTTAAGCGGTCCAACGAGTTGAAATGGTGTAAAACTTGGAAAGATTCTACCACCAAAAACAATTGTACACACAAACATAAAAACCGAACCCCTAAAACCGATCCTAAACGATCTCAATAACAACCAACCTCTAAGACAAAAGTTGTCTTGTAACTTCTGATGTTTCATATCATAAGAGTGAAACAAGTTTCTTGTAACGTGGACAAAGATTCAAACAAACGGCCTAATTCAGGAACAATGATTCTTAGGTAATTTCTAACATATGGAGGTAAAAAAAAATTATATAAATCGTCAACCTTTTCTTTTTGAAAAGTCATCGGTTGGGGAATAATGATTTTGTTTGAAGTTTATGAGAAATCATAATTCAGATACACAATGAAATGATGCATGTTTAGACTACATATGCACATAAAAGGATATAGAATGAACGTATGTCGTTTTATACGTAATTTAAAGTCTTGTCTAGGGATGACATTTTGATGCGGGTCCAAGTGTGGAGGAGCGGGTCATCTTATATTTGGAGGCCCAAGATCGTGTAACAAAAGTGGCCTCACTAAAATGGCTCTAACTTGGGCTACGGGGGTCCGTTTTGGGCGTGCGACCAGGCGAAACGAACGTGAGAACGAGCTCCATCTTGTTGCAAACCGCCTAGGGTCATCGTCCGGGCCAAAAAAGGCTTATTTCTATTAGTTATTTACGTTTTTATGTTTTTGAAGTGTTTTGTGCATTTTGTTTTTGGGCTTGTGTTTGGCCCGTTGTCTTTTTTAGGCTATTTCGAATTTCTGTTCCTATTTATATGTTTCTCTAGTAATTGGAAAGTTCAGACTTGAATTTTGAATTAACTCATTTTTCTCTTCAAATTATGTGCCATTTGGGTGGAATCTTGGGGGTTGGGGAAGAACTACACGGGTATTCGTAGAATCAACGTGTTTGATCTTCATTTTTCGTAACACACGCTACATCACATTTGAACCCGAATTTTTTCTCTCTCTTTTCTCTCACAAATGCGCCTAACATTCTTGGCCCAAGGTTTTAAAACTTCATTGATATGAGTAGTTTCCAAATGATGTTGGGTTGATATGGGCAACTATTTCTAGTGGAATGGGTCAAATTGGGCTAATATGGTCTTTGTTTTTTCTTTCTTTTTTTTTTTTTTTTTTATAATGGAATATATCAAATTGGGATGCTATGACTAGTTATTAAAGCTTGAACGGGTTGAAATTGTGTATTGGTTTTTGGCTCAAAATTGTAAATAAGAAGTTGAAGGTGAATATAAAATTGATTTTCCGATTTAATCTTTCTAGATTATCGAGTATTTGGACTTAAAAATATGATTTTGGTTTGTTTGTGTTTCTTGTTTAGGTTATGATATGTGTTATGGGTTTACATTTTTTTACTCCACATCCCTGTCATGTAGACATGATCTACTATTCATTTATTTTTACATTTGTGTGTTATGGTCTCATAAGGTTTCACTGCCTAATACCCATTAAAACAATATTTATATCAAATAAAAAAATAAAAAGAATAGGATTAATTTGATCGGTTGAAAGAGGATCGAGGCTCACAAACCTTTGCCCTCACGTGCATTGCTGCAGTCATGCCCTTTGGTTTTAACAGGGCTTTCACGCCTCTTGCTCTGGTGTTTAGCGCCTCTTAAAGACCACCTCACCAAAAACGTTATTCGATAATGTTCAGCCTTAAGATCTTTGAGAGGTATGATAAGTCTCGTAATTAAAGTTATGTAAAAATTTACTTTTGTTATAATTGTGTCTAGCTAATTATTTTTAACTGTTAAAGCAATTTTGGTTTTTTTCTCTTATTATATTACTTTTTATTCAGTAAACTAGGTGATGCCCCGCCCGCGTTGTGGGGCGATGGCCGAAAAATTCTCAACCAATTAGAAAAACAGTACTATAGTTTTGCTAGAAATAAAAAGTAAAAAGAGTGTTAGGCAGCTCTTTGACACGATTTTTTGTTGGGGGCAAAGTCATATTTTTATTTTTACTTGGGGGAAAAATCAAATTTTTTTTCCCGAGGGTAAAATCCTAATTTTTAGGTAGGGGAAAACCATATTTTTATTTTGCACTGGGAGCAAAAACGTAATTTTGAATTGAGGGTGATATCATAATTTTGAACCGAGGGGAAATTCGTAATTTTAGCTGGGGAAAAAGCATAAATTTATTTTGAACTGTGGGCAAATACGTAATTTTTAACTGTGGGCAAGACCGTAATTTTAAAGTATGTATAAAATAATAAACTGGTGTAAAATCGTAATTTTGAGCCGGGGGAAAAACAAAATTTTATTTTTAACTTGGGCGAAAACGTAATTTTGGCTGAAGGTAAAAGCGCAATTTTTTTACCGAGGGCGAAATCATATTTTTTAGCTCGGGGCAAAAGGGTAAACGTATTTTGAAGTTGAGACAAAACCGTATTTTTTAACTGGGGCAAAAACGTAATTTTAAAGTGGATATAAAATAATAAACTGGTTGGTCCAATGGGTATTGCTCGCCGCCCATTTGAACCAATGGCAGAGAAACACTATTCCTGGGCAAAAACGTAATTTTAAAGTGTGTATAAAATAATAAAATGGTTGGTGCAATGAGGGAGGGGCGACCGCCCATTTGAACCGATGGCAGGGAGATACTATTCCCTGCCATGTGGTTTCATTGCTTCTACTGTTCAGGTGCTTCTACTATTTCTTTCCTTCAATTATTAGGATAAACAAATAAATAATAGGATAAAGCTATTTTACCTATGTTACTGTTAAAAACGTTGAAGAATTAATATACAGGAGAATTTCTTTCCTTCAATTATTAGGATAAACAAATAAATAATAGGATAAAGCTATTTTACCTATGTTACTGTTCAAAACGTTGAAGAATTAATATATAGGAGAATTACTAGTATTTGTAATTATAAATATAATATATATCATCAAAATAATAAGTTACTTTAAATATCATCCTATTTTACATTTAGTCAATCTTTTGAAACAACATGTTGACATTAAGCTATTTATATCAAAACCACTTAAAAAAGACTCATCCTAACCCACACCATTACAACATGAACCCATGCTGATCCATTACCCTGCTCGACACCCTGACGTGATGCACCATTTTTCTTGGTACAGTCCCGTGCCATTTACTATCGAAATTGACACCGTCCTTCAGCCTTCAATATCATGAAAAAGAAAAAGGCATGTAGACATTCATGGCTTAATAAACGCCTGATTGCATATGATGTAAATTTACAGACTTGATCAACATACAAAAAAAAAAAACAAAGTATACCAAAAAGTATTTCTTAAACAAAATCTCATTAAACACATTTGATAAATCCATTATTTACGCATCAAATTATCTTTCAATGATCCAGATCATGTTAGCTGACGACGGGCCAGTGGGTAAACCCACTTCTCCCGCTTTGGGCCTTTCTACCTGGAAGCCCAACTACTCAAAAGAGCCCACCAATCACAATAACCTTGCCCGCTAAGGTTTCTCTACTTCAGAAATGGGCGGGAAGACAGCTAGCAAGAACATACCTCATTTAATGCTCGATAAGAATGGGATCTCGTCTGAGAAACCTTGTACTTCTCCGGTTCAAACATTAATTAAGGTAAGCATCTCGTCGCTGGGAGTCAGACACGTGTCTGCACTCCCCGAGAACCTCCAAAAGCCGTTAGATCACATGTGGGAAATATCTAATGAGATAAGGGCTAGTTATTATATAAGAGGAGAAGAAGAACAAAGGCAGGTATCATCATCTCCGGCCTTCACTCATTTATTATACTCTCATTCATTCCACACACACTAACTTCCGACCAATATTCCCTTGTATTTATTACACACACACATTAATAAGATTCACACCAAAGAGGAAACCTCCCGGTGACCATACTCACCGGAAGAAGCTCCTCTCATTTCCGGCAAGTTTACTTACTCTCACGCCGGAGCTTGGTCACGGATCCCCCTCCCGGGGTTCCCCGTGACGAGGCTAACGGTTTCTTCTTTTGTAGTAAGCAAGGATAAGAGCTCTTGACGTCACCGAAGATCCATCAAACGTCATCCGTGGGTTGGGTATTCGACATTGGCGCCATCCGTGGGACATCAGCCTGTCCGGTGTTCCCACACAAACACTCGACGTCCGGAGAATAGCTTATCCCGCTAAAAACATGGCAACCCCACATAACTCACGTGTCACCGAGACGGCACAAAACGACTTGGATAAAGTCACTGTAGAGGACATCACTCATGAGGAAGACGATGAGAATCAAGGGGGAAGTCTGAAGGAAACGGAACACATCACTCCCGATTTCGTGGCCATGCACAGGGAAAAGATAACCAAGCATCTTGAAGATCTGAAGAGACAGGAAAGACTCGAGAGCCTTAGGGCCAGGCTTTCCTTCGACACACCCTCTAGCCAGGAGGGAACTAACCTTCAAAACAAAAACAACAGTGGTGACCAACTAGAAACGTTCATGTCTGCCCTAAGGCAGATGTCTTCTGAAGAAAGAGAGGATCTGATCACAGGCCAGAAACCCAAGGAGAAGGGAAAAGAGAAAGGCAGCCTTGATGACGGCGGTTTGGACCAGCCATACTTGCCGCGAGACCTGGCCGAAGTCTCAAAGTTCACAAGAAGAATCTCGGAAGCTCCCATGCCCCCCAAGACCAAGTTACCCCCAGGCTTCGACCGATATGACGGGACAAGAGACCCCGAGGATCACCTGCATGCCTTCCGGGGAGCGGGACAGCTGGGGCGATGGCCTATGCCAGTATGGTGCCACATGTTTGTACAAACCCTGACGGAGGGGGCCCGTCTTTGGTTCGACAGCCTTCCCCCGGGAAGCATAGACAGCTACGAAGAGCTAAGCGAGAAATTCCTGAGGAACTTTGGCCAACAGAGAAAGGTGGTTAAAAATCCAAATGAGATCCTTCATATCAGGCAAAGAGACAACGAGCGTATAGATCAATACATGGAAAGATTTATCAAGGAGAGCATGAACATTAAAGACGTACCTGAGGTCATGAAGATTAGCAGTTTCATAAACGGACTAAAACATGCCCAGTTGTGCGAGAAGCTGGGGGAGGAATTCCCCCATTCATTTGACAGCCTCATGGACAGGGTCAGGGCCTTTGTCAGAGGGAAGGACACGGTTAGCAAAGCCAAGGAGGCAGACGTCACACCCCGGAGGATCACCCCAGTCACAAAACCCCCAGACAAAGGTACACCCTACTCTCGAAAACCTGCTTTTGATAGAATGATGCATGACAGAATGAGGCCCTCGTATTCCCCGTATAAACCCCGAGGGAGGGGTCCCCCTTCGCACTCTGATAACTTCACCCCTCTCATCAAGACGCCAAGTGAGATATTGGCTACTGAGAGGATAAAGAACTCCTTCCCAAGACCACCACCCATAAAGCCTGGGCCGAAGGCACAACCCAACGAATATTGTGAATTCCACAAAGGCCCCGGGCACAAAACCGACGACTGCCTCTACTTAAAAAGAGAAATAGAGGCTGCAGTAAGAACGGGAAGGTTGGCCCACTTGGTCAAAGAAATCAAAGAAGGGGGAGGGGATCGCAAGGGAAGAGATGCACGGGAACCAGGGAGGGCAGACGTTGATATGATTAGACGGAGAAATGAGTTTGATACCACCCGAAGTGTAAAGGCCAGAATCCTAGGTTCCCCAAGCTGCATGAAAGCTCCCATCCTCATGCCATATTTGGAAGAAAACGAGGTGCAACGACTCCCGCTGAACATCTCGGCTGTAATAGCTGGACACAAAGTGTCCAGGATACATGTGGACGGAGGGTCAGGCGTTGAAGTAATATACGAACACTGCTTCCTTAGGTTCGACAGGGACATAAGGGATAGGCTGGAGGAAGACTCAATCCCATTGGTAGGGTTCAACAACAGTGTGTCACATCCCCTGGGAAAAATCAGGCTCCCGTTCACAGTCGGCGTGGGGGATCGGGTCCGGACAATAGATCTGACCTTTACGGTAGTCAGGGCACCCTCTAAGTACAACGCAATCCTGGGGAGACCCGGAATTGGTGATCTACAGGCACAGGCCTCTACACCCCACGGAGCCTTGGTATTCCAAACACCAAAAGGCCTTGCATGGGTCAAGTCTGCCTACGAGGTTGTTTCCTCCGTATCTAAAGAAGAAGAGCCAGGAAAGTCCCAAGGGAAGAAGGTGGAAGAGTGGGTCCTCTGTGATAGGTTCCCAGAACAGACAGTCAAGGTGGGGAGTCACTTGAGCGACAAATGTAAGAGCGCCCTGAAGGAGCTACTCCTCCATAACGTAGACGTGTTTGCATTCCAACATGGGGACATGACAGGGGTCCCGAGGAGTCTAACAGAGCACCGGCTTAACACCTTTACATGGGCGAAACCGGTAAAACAAAAGAAACGGAGTATGGGACCTAGTAAAAGAAGGGCTGCCTGTGAAGAAACTCGAAAGCTACTCAGAGCGGGGATAGTCAGGGAAGTTAAATACCCATCCTGGGTTGCCAACCCCGTCATGGTTCAGAAAAAAGACGGGGGATGGAGGATGTGCATCGATTTTCAAGACCTAAACAAAGCATGTCCCAAGGACTGTTATCCTCTTCCGGAAATAGACACCCAAGTGGACTCCCTGTCTCAATACCCTCTGAAATGTTTTCTTGACGCTTACAAAGGGTACCACCAAATCCAAATGTCAATAGAAGATGAGGAGAAAACCGCCTTCATCACAGACGAAGGGACCTTCTGCTACACCAAGATGCCCTTCGGCCTCAAGAATGCTGGAGCCACGTACCAGAGGTTTATGAACAGTTTATTTAGGGAGCAACGAGGGAGGAACCTGGAGGTATACGTTGATGATATTGTTATAAAAAGTTTGACGGAGACGGCCCTAATAAGTGATATAGCCGAGACTCTCCACACTATGCAAGACGTAAACATGAAGTTAAACCCTGGGAAGTGCTGTTTTGGAGTGGAGGAAGGGAATTTCCTGGGGGTAGTCGTCACCAAGGGCGGGATCAAAGCAAACCCTGAGAAAACCCAGGCGGTAGCCGATATGCGATCCCCCAGGTCCCTGAAGGACATCCAGCAGTTGAACGGAAGACTGATAGCACTAAACCGTTTCTTATCGAAGGTGGCTGATAAGACCCTTCCCTTCATGAAGGTATTGAAAGACTGCCTCCAAACAAACAAGTTTAAATGGACTGCAGAGGCCGAAGCAGCCTTTCAAGAAATGAAAGCATACATCTGCAAGCTCCCAATGCTGGCCACCCCAGTACCTGGGGACCCACTGCTCCTGTATCTATCCGCCTAAAAAACGACCATAAGTGCGGTCATGATGGTAGAAAGGGAGGGGAAGCAGATACCCATATACTTCATCAGCAGGACTCTCAAAGGACCCGAGGAACGGTACATACCCTTGGAGAAACTCGCATTAGCCCTTGTCTTCGCATCCCGAAGACTCAGGAGGTACTTCCAAGAGCACAAGATCACTTTAATGACCGATCAGCCCCTTCAAAAGGTACTCAGGAAGCCGGAGTTGTCAGGACGGCTAGCTAAGTGGGCCGTGGAGTTAGGGGAACACTCCCTGGAATTTAAACCCAGGACGGCCATAAAGGGGCAGATACTGGCCGACTTCTTAGCAGAAGTTCCTGAGGATGAAGAAAGGGAGCTCTTGAAATGGGAGGCTTTAGAAAAAGAAGAAAGGGAGAAAGAAAATGAGGCTGTGTGGAAATTGCTTACCGATGGAGCATCCAGCGAAGAAGGAAGCGGGGCCGGAATCACACTGATAAGTCCCGAGGGGGTAGAGCTGACATACGCCGTAAGGCTGGATTTCGAGAACACCAACAACACCGCCGAGTATGAAGCCCTCTTAGCCGGGATGAGGTTGGCACAGAAGATGAGAGCAAAACACGTAGAGGCTAGCACCGATTCACAGTTGGTAGTAAGGCAATACCAAGGGGAATATGAAGCCAAGGACAGCACCATGGCTCGATATGTGGCGAAGGTTAAGGAGACAGCTGAAGCATTTAGAACCTTCAAACTAGAATACATCCCTCGAGGGAAGAACAGGAAGTCTGATGCACTCAGCAAGTTAGCCTCAGTGGCATTCGACCATCTCGCAAAGGAAGTCAAAGTAGAAGTCCTGACATCCCCCTCCCTTGACACGACGGAGGTGGCCACGATCGAAAGCCCCCAGGAAACCTGGCTGACCCCAATCGTTAACTTCCTCCGGGACGGGACTCTACCCGAGGGGGAATGGGCAGCCAGAAAAATAAGAGTTAAAGCCCTGCAATATGAATTGATTGAGGGGGAGCTGTACCGAAGGTCGTACCTGGGTCCATCCCTAAAGTGTATCGATATGGAAGAGGCCGAATATGTGCTCAGGGAGATGCACGAGGGGATCTGCGGAATGCACTCAGGACCAAGAACGGTAGTAAGAAGAGTAATGAACGCGGGGTTTTACTGGCCATGAATGTACGAAACGGCGTCTGAAGAAATCAAGAAGTGTGATAACTGCCAAGTACACGCACCGATGACCCACCAGCACAAACACCCTATGGTCCCAGTCTCGACATCCTGGCCATTCCAGAAATGGGCCATTGACATAATTGGGCCTTTCCCGGAGGGCCCAGGGGGGGTCAAATACGTGGTGGTGGCCATTGACTACTTCACTAAATGGATTGAAGCAAAGCCCCTGGCAAAGATTACCGGAGACCAGATGAGAAGATTTGTGCTGGATAACATCATATGCAGGTATGGGGTCCCAAAGGAGTTGGTGAGTGACAACGGGGTCCAATTTGCTGGGAGACCCTTCAAACCATGGTGCGAGCAGATGCGGATCCAGCAGGTGTTTACCTCCGTTACCTATGCCCAGAGCAACGGGTTGGTGGAGAGAGCCAACCAAAGCGTCATCAAAGGAATGAAGGGTAGGCTTGGGAGAAAACAGAAAGGCTGGCTGGAAGAACTTCCTTTTGTGCTATGGGCATACCGAACTACTCCCAAAAGTTGCAATGGGGAGACCCCATTCAGCCTTACCTACGGAACGGAGGCTATGATCCCTGCAGAGATCGGGTCCCAAACTGCCCGAATGAGGTTAAGGGATGAGGAGAACGAGCAGGATCTAAGGATGAACCTGAACCTGTTGGAAGAAAGAAGAGAGATAGCAGCAGTGAAGAAGGCTCATTACAAAAAGCTCCTGGCAAGTTACTACAACACCCGGATGAAAAAACTCAACATCGTCCCAGGGGACCTGGTTCTCAGAGCCAACGAGGCCAGTCTGCAAGAAAACACCGGGAAATTGGGCCCCAACTGGGAAGGACCGTACAGAGTCACTTGGGCAAACGGTAAGGGAGCATGCAAGTTGGAGACGCTAGAGGGAAAAGAGGTCCCCAGGACCTGGAACCTCATGCAGCTCAGGAAGTATTACATGTAAGGGGTGCACCCCCAAGAAAAAACGGCCGAGAGCCACTTTTGTAATAGATAACTATATGTACGGGGATCTCCCCCCAAAAGGATGGACCTTTTGTAAACAATCTATGCCGGGGGGTATAGATCCCCCTAAGATTAAATGAAAGACGGACGAGGACGTCCCATTTTGAAAATCATGGGTAACCATACCTAGGCAGACGTGCCCATGAACACCCTTTATATCTAAAAACTAGAGCAAACAAACACACGTGTATGAGGCATTCAAAGAATGCCCGAAGCCCGGTCGTGGGGCTAATAAAGGTCTAGCTAACCTAAAACGGACAAAAGCAAGTTAAAAACATAACACTGCATTATAAACTTGTCCACCGATTGGCCTCGAACAGACAATCACAGTTTAACAAAGCAAACAATAAAAACAAATAATGCAAACACACCCATACATAGAAAATCATGAGGGGGAAAGCTGCCTTATTTAGTATGAGATATATATACAAAAACAAGCCCCAATAACTTGGGCAAGAATCAAGCAATACACGGGATTACAAAAACGGCCAGATGGCTCCCAGCTCCAGATTACAAAAACAAGTCCCTTTGGCTTCTCGCTAAAACAGCTTGAAAGTTCCCAGAAAATTACCAAGCTAGCCTCCAATAAATACCCCTGTAAAACAAAAACAAACGAGACAGGGAACAGGCAACAAAGCAAGGGAAGAGCTATACATAACCATAGGCCATACGATTAGCGATCAAGATGGCCCCCAACACAAAGGACCATCCAAAAAAGGCCAAACAAAACGTACAAACATCCCAAAGTAAGTTAGAGTTATTACAACCACATCGAAATTTGTCAAATGTTCAGAATTTACTGGGGATCACCCCCGGAAAGGGACGGTGGAGACGAGGGACCCGCGGAGGAGAACAGGGCCTTCAGTTCATCAATTGAAATCAAGGGATGCTCCAGGATTTTGGCAAGAATGGCTGGGGTCTTCTGCCCAAACTCCTCGTTCAGCTTGGACAGCTTCTTCTTGACCTTGGAGTCATACAGAGGAGTCTCCTTCCTGTCCAGGCCCTGAGCAGAGTACTTGTAACCATCCTTCAACCCCGACTGGTACCCAACATCCCTATAGGCCCTATACACCTGCTCCAAACCACTCTTAAAGTCCTCCGACTGAGCTACAGCAGAAAGGAAGGCCCCAAAACCTTCAGTAATTAACCAATGCTTCTCTCTCGCCAATCGTTGATTATCATCAGAAGTCACCCCATAGTCCGAGTAAATGGTATTGAGCTGCTCCTGGGAAACAGAGTCAACCTCCTTCAAATGCTTCAGCTCAGCAGCAAGCCCCTCCTTCTCCTCAACCAACGATGCCATCTCCCGCTCCCAAGCCCGTTCCTTCCTCTCAAGCATAGCCCCAGCTCCCTGAACAAAGAATCAGTAAGTATGTATATATATATATATATAAAAAAGGGGGGGGAGAGACTATGCACCTTCTCCTCCTGTAATCTCCTCTCAGCATCAACCACCCGGCTCCTAAGCCCAGCAACAGCCGACTGGGAAGCCTTAAGCTCAGTCTTAAGCCCCTCGTTCGCCTTCCTCAGATCATCAACCCTCTGAAGCATCCCAGCACCCCTGAAAAAACTTTCACATAGGGACATACTGTACTGATCGTCAAAGAGATCATCCCTCAAGGCAGAATTTACAAATTTATGTGAGGGAGGAACAACATGGTTCAGAAAATCCCTAGCAGCTTCAGGAGTCCCTATAACGGAAGAATCAGTTACCTTCCATTTAGGAACGTAAGTAAAGGGAAGGGCGTCGGCAAACAAAGGGGCAAGAGGGGATCGATGGACAGGGCCCTCAAGGGCAGCAGGCTTGCTAGTCCCAGTAGCATGTGGGGGAGAAAGGTCGAAAGCTGAGGAAAAACGAGCCACTCCCGCCTCAGAAGCCTTGTCCCGGATACGGGAAGGGGAAGGACCAGTAGGTATTTCTATAGGCTCCAAGGAACTCCCCTAAGAAGTAAAAGCAGAAACGGTCAGGAACTACACAGAAAGACAAAGGAAAAACGGGAGAAAAGAAAGCTTACCAACAAAGGAGCACTCACTAAGCTTGAGGATTTCAAATGCTTAGACAAGGAACCCTTGACCCCAGCAGGGGGAAGATCAGAAACGGCTCTAGAGGGAAGGGGAAGCTTCTGGCCACTGGCACTACGGAGCCTCTGACGGATGCTACGGGCTGGAGGATCCGGTTGGGGGCTAGCAGACCTCCTCTTACGAACCAACTTTATCTCCACGTCTTCATCATCACCTTGACCAGAAGGATGAACAGGAGGAAGGTCAGGAGAGCTTTCTTCCTCCCCGGAAGAATTCTCCTCATCACTACCCAAGGTGGTAGAACCTCCTGCCTGAACGGATCCCCCAGCAACCTGCACTCCCACATTCAGCCCGGGATCAACCTCATTATCAACCACATACTTCACATCCTTGGAATCACCCTGAAGAAGCCTCCACAAAGTTATCTCTGCACAAAGGGAAAGCACAAAAGATGACTACGGAGTTTCCAAAAATATAAAGAAAGAATAAGTACAGAAGGCAAACCAAGAACAAAGAAGTACCTTTCTTGCCAAGAAATGCCCTCGGACGGACAGGATAAGAGGGACTCAGCCCCCCCATAGCAAGCGTCCCCTCAGAGAAAGTAAACGCCCTCGTTGGGTTATCACACATCTTCTTCCACTGAACAGTCTCGGCTGCAGAAAGGGTGGGAATGGTGTCCTCGATAGCAGCATCAAGATCCTTTGGCGAAGGGGACTCCGGCAACATGGCGGCTGAAACAAAGATGAATCTACACTTCCAATCTTTCGGATAAGTAGAAGTGGGCATAAAACTGTAACAGGGCCTCGAAACACTGTTTTGACGTTTAGCAAAGGTGAACCAGTCACCGTCGGAAATCAACCGGTAAAACATACAGAATAGAGGGACAGAGGGTTCCCCTGAGATAACAGCACAGGACAGTTCAAAATGAACTACCCTCATGAACCCCAAAGGGTGAATCTGCGAGAAATGCACACCGAAATGGCGAAGCAAAGAAATCTTGAATGCAGAAAGGGGGTATCGGACCCCGCAGGAAGAGAAAGCAAGAGTATAAAGAGGTATCCTCTCCGAAGTACATTCCGCTGAGTCATTGGGACCAGGCAAAGAAGGGGAAAAGCGATCCGGTATGTTATACGCCTCGATAAAAGATTTCAGATCCTTCGCCGTTAAGATAGACCTTATCGCCGATCGGCCACCGCGACTCATAATGTAAAGAAAGGGTAAACAGGGAAGGTGATTGCAGAGAAAAATAGGGGAGATATGGAGTGTGAATGTGAAGACGGAAGGGGCAAAAAGGGGACATTTAAAGAGAGTGGCCTCTGACGTACAAGTAACCGTCACGATCAAAAGTCCCTTCAAAATTTAAAAAAGGGGCACGTGTTATTAGGGGATTAACTCCCGCTATGGATAGTCGGCTAAGTAATGATTACGTGGGGTCGAGTAGTTATAACTGACCTGGGGAGGACCCACAGGGAAAAATCACCCTCCTCAAAGCAGTTATGGCTCAGCCCTGGATCATGAGCCTCGGGTCTCAGAACCAGGGACTAAAGATGACTTGACGACAGGCCAGTGGGTAAACCCACTTCTCCCGCTTTGGGCCTTTCTACCTGGAAGCCCAACTACTCAAAAGAGCCCACCAATCACAATAACCTTGCCCGCTAAGGTTTCTCTACTTCAGAAATGGGCGGGAAGACAGCTAGCAAGAACAGACCTCATTTAATGCTCGATAAGAATGGGATCTCGTCTGAGAAACCTTGTACTTCTCCGGTTCAAACATTAATTAAGGTAAGCATCTCGTCGCTGGGAGTCAGACACGTGTCTACACTCCCCGAGAACCTCCAAAAGCCGTTAGATCACATGTGGGAAATATCTAATGAGATAAGGGCTAGTTATTATATAAGAGGAGAAGAAGAACAAAGGCAGGTATCATCATCTCCGGCCTTCACTCATTTATTATACTCTCATTCATTCCACACACACTAACTTCCGACCAATATTCCCTTGTATTTATTACACACATACATTAATAAGATTCACACCAAAGAGGAAACCTCCCGGTGACCATACTCACCGGAAGAAGCTCCTCTCATTTCCGGCAAGTTTACTTACTCTCACGCCGGAGCTTGGTCACGGATCCCCCTCCCGGGGTTCCCCGTGACGAGGCTAACGGTTTCTTCTTTTGTAGTAAGCAAGGATAAGAGCTCTTGACGTCACCGAAGATCCATCAAACGTCATCCGTGGGTTGGGTATTCGACATTAGCTTCATCACCCCCAATTTAGGTTGAATTAATTCAACCCCTAATTTACAGGTTGAGTGGGTGTGTGAAAAAAAACTTTTAAACTAACTTCTCTCCAGGATATTAACAATCATATTTTTTTCATTACATTAATATTTTAAAAGAATACACATTAAAACGAGCACTTTATTTTCTTTAATTTAAGTATGTTTTGCTATGTTTTTTAATATAATTTTTTTAACATGTTACGTAATTAACAACTTCTGTGCTCTGATTGTATTGCCTAGAAACCCACTAGTAAAATTATTATTATTATAATAAATAAATAAATAAATAAAATTAGAAACTCCTTAATTTTATTCTAACTAGTTATTTTTCGTCCGCGCGTTGCGGCGGGACCCAATGACTACAAAAGGTGTGTCAGCAACGGCAAACAGATACCGAATATCAAAACATAAATAAAATGACGTGGTAAGGATAGTCACTCCGTCATAAAAAAAACGATTTTAAATAACCTAATATATAATAATAGCACCCACACGTCCTACACATTGGAAATTCGGTTGTTTTCAGTTCAGTTATTACGGTGCTAACACGTTAAAATATGGATGAGCTCGGTACCGGTAACGGCAGCGAAAGTACCGATCCGGAAAATCATCGAAATTAGGTACCGGCACCGAACATGCTTGGTACAATACGGTATGGTATTTGAAGGTAAAAATCAATAAATACAGGTATGGTGCTAGACCGGTGTCAAACCGAAAGTAACGATTCTGAAAACGCCAAAAGGTGGGTACCAAATTGGTACCGAAAATGATTTGGTATAGTAAATTTGGTACCGATACGATACCGGTTCGTTTACAGGATTTGATACGATTTGCTCATCAATATTCTAAATATCCAAGTTAATTTTACATGCTACAATTCATTAATTACAGAAAAAAACAAAAAGAAAGCAAAATAAGTTGTTGTGTATATAAAACCTCATTCAAACGTAATACAGTTTACTTACTGTGTGTATGAAAAGTAATCTAAACAGTGCAATTACTTGCATTGCTGCGTTGCTATAGGATTTGATGAGCTCGGTAACAACCGGTACCGAAAATACCGTTACCGAAATCCCCAAAAGTGGGTACCGGTATCGAATATACCTAGTATGGTACGGTTCGGTACCGGTCGGTACTGGTACGGCACCGGTATTTGAGGGTAAAAACTGATGAATACCTGTGCAGAACTGGTACCGAAAATACACCGGTTTGGTAAATTTGAGACCGGTACCTATACCAGATACCATGTGCTCGTCTCTTAATGATGTTACTATTCATTCCATTCCAATTTTAAATAATTCTAATTATAATTTTAATTTAATAATAAATATCACTGGGCCATTCCAATTTTAAATAATTCTAATTCTAATAATAATTTTAATTTAATAATAAATATTACCTTTCTTTTTTATCATATATATAAATACCACTATTCATTCACTTTCTTTTTTATTATATAAATAAATAAATATCACTGGCCCATTCCAATATTAAATAATTCTAATTCTAATAATAATTTTAATTTTAATTTAATAATAAATATCACCTTTCTTTTTTATCATATATAAATATCACTATTCATTCACTTTCTTTTTTATTATATATAAATTCTAATTCTAATAATAATTTTAATTTAATAATAAATATTACCTTTCTTTTTTATCATATATATAAATACCACTATTCATTCACTTTCTTTTTTATTATATAAATAAATAAATATCACTGGCCCATTCCAATATTAAATAATTCTAATTCTAATAATAATTTTAATTTTAATTTAATAATAAATATCACCTTTCTTTTTTATCATATATAAATATCACTATTCATTCACTTTTTTTTTTATTATATATAAATAATAATAAAAAAATCGATTAGCCAAAATAAGTAAATAAAAATTCGAAACTCCTTAATTTTATTCTAATAATAATAAAAAAATCGATTATCCCAAATAAGAGAAGAAAACCAAACCAACGGTGTTGATAAATCTGAGCTTCGCATCTCAATCGTCTCCTTTCTCCTTCGTTCTCCAGCGTCGGATCTCTCATCGCCCTCTTCATCCACCCTTGGCGCCCAAATTTCTCCCTCCATAACAGGCAACACCTTTAATTACATATTAAATCTTAACACATTCATTCTTTATAGCTTTCTTAGATCTACATGTAGTCTAAACACGAATCTGTATATGAATTAATGTCATGTAGGGGTTTTGAATGGTGTCTTGTTGCTGTATTTGTTGAAAAGTTTTGATTTTGATGATGGGTTTGGTGTTGATTTTGTGGGTTTTGAAATTTAGGGTTTTGGGTTTTTGATGGTGTAGTCTAAACACGAATAAGTAAATGAATTAATGTCATTTATGTGTTTTAAATGGTGTCTTGTTGCTGTATTTGTTGAAAAGTTCTGATCTTGATGATGGGTTTGGTGTTGATTTTGTGGGTTTTGAAATTTAGGGTTTTTGATGGTGTAGTCTAAACACGAATGGGTATATGAATTAATCTCATGAAGGGGCTTTGAATAGTGTCTTTGTTGCTGTATTTGTTGAAATGTTTTGATTTTGATGTAAATTTTGTGGTTCTTGAAATATAGGGTTTTGGGGTTTTGATGGTGTAGTCTAAACACTAATGTTTATCCGAATTAATTTCATGTAGGTGGTATGAATGGTGTCTTGTTTCTGTATTTGTTAAAAAGTTTTGATTTTGATGATGGGTATGGTGTTGATTTTGTGGGTTTTGAAATTTAGGGTTTTTGATGATGTAGTCTAAACACGAATGTGTATCGGAATTAATCTCATGTAGGGGTTTTAAATGCTGTCTTGTTGCTGTATTTGTTGAAAAGTTTGGATTTTGATGATGGGTTTTGTGTTAATTATGTGGATTTTGAAATTTAGGGTTTTGCGTTTTCGATGGTGTACTCTAAACTCGAATGTGTATAGGAATTAATTTCATGTAGGTGGTTTCGAATGGTGTCTTGTTGCTGTATATGTTAAAAAATTTTGATATTGATGATGGGTTTGGTGTTGATTTTGTGGTTTTGAAAATTAGGGTTTTGGTGTTTGGATGGCGGAGGGTCCAGCTAGTCCAGGTGGCGGTGGGAGTCACGAGAGTGGGGGGGACCTGAGCCCGAGGTCGTCAAATGTTCGAGAACAAGATCGGTTTTTGCCGATTGCGAATATCAGTCGGATTATGAAGAAAGGGTTGCCGGCTAATGGCAAAATGTCAAAGGATGCAAAGGAGACTGTTCAGGAGTGTGTTTCTGAGTTTATCAGCTTTGTCACTAGTGAGTAAGTATATCGTTCTCAACACTTGTTTTGATAGACTGTTTTTGAACTCTTAAATTATTCGCGTTTTTAGTTTTTTTTTTTTTTGAGTTAAATGCCATTTTAGTCCCTATGGTTTGGGCCATTTTGCCTGTTTAGTCCAAAGGTTTCATTTTTAACATCTAGATCCAAAAAGGTTTCATCGTTGCCATTTTGGTCCAGCTGACTTAACTCCATCCTTATGTGTTAAGTCTGCCAAGGGCATTTTAGTCATTTCTTTTTTCTTTTTATTAACCCTTTATTCTTTACTTTTTTCCCTCTCATCCGAATAGTACCTTCTGGTTATATTCAGGGTGAAAGGGCGCCAAAATGAGAGGGAAAACAATAAAGGGTTAATAAAAAGAAATGACTAAAATGCCCTTGGCAGACTTAACACATATGGATGGAGTTAAGTTAGTTGGACCAAAATGGCAACGATGAAACCTTTTTGGATTCAGATGTTAAAAATGAAACCTTTGGACTAAACAGGCAAAATGGCCCAAACCATAGGGACTAAACTGGCAAAATGGCTCAAACCACAGGGACTAAAATGGCATTTAACTCTTTTTTTTTTTTCATAATTGTGTTGTTTGGATGTGTGTTAAACTGTTAGTTTTTTTTTTTGGTTTTATGATTATTTAGGGTGGAAATAAACAAACTTGGGTAAAAAACTTTGTAAGAGAACTGGCTATTAAAGCACTCTGTTTTAAACCGTTACATATTATGAATTAGCATATTTAAACACCCCTTTGAACATAAAAGGAGTAAGTTTTTTTATTAAGAATGGAGGGCAATAGTCAATTTCATGTTAACTCATTGAACGGTTGAAGTGTTGTGATATACTCGCATGTTTTCCAGCGAGTACATGTTATCTCTTAACCTTTATTTCATGTTAATTCGTTAAATGGTTTGAAGTGTGTGATATACTAGCAAGGACATATATGCTTGATTTTGTTCCGCTTCTTTGGTTTATAGTTTTTTTTTTCAGTTAGCTGGCACGTTGTTGTGACATCTTCATATGTTTGGATGCATGTATAAACTGTTAGTTTTTTTCAATACAAGCTACTGATTATGATTTTATGATTATTTAGGGTGTAAAGAAACAGATATGGGTAAAAATCGTTTGTAAAAAAACTGATTATTGAGGCAGTTTGTGTTAATAAACTGTTACTCAATTCTGAAAACACACATCCACACCCCCTTATGAACATAAAAGCATCAATCTTTGTTTAAAAATTTTGTACCTTTTATCTTGTGCAAGTTGAACGGTTGAAGTGTTGTGATATACAGTATATCACAACACTTCAACCGTTCAACTTGCACAAGATAAAAGGTACAAAATTTTTAAACAAAGATTGATGCTTTTATGTACGAAAAAAAATAAGTATCTAGTGATACGCATTAGGTTTCGGGATACCATATACTAGTATATCATATACTAGTATATGGTATCCCGAAACCTAATGCGTATCACTAGATACTTATTTTTTTTCGTACATATTGACCTTTTTTGTAAATTATATTAATTATGTGTTTTGGTGTTGAATGTGTAGGGCGAGTGATAAGTGTCAAAGGGAAAAGAGGAAAACTATCAACGGTGATGATCTTCTATGGGCAATGGCTACCTTAGGGTTTGAAGATTATATCGAACCACTCAAGTTATACTTGAATAGATACAGAGAGGTTTACCTTTTTTCTTTGCTAACTTAAATTATTATTACTTTAGTTCATACATGATCTCTTTTTTTACTAATGGATTGATGTTTGTGTTTCCCTATGCTCATGTCTGGATTAATTTGCAGATGGAGGTTAGTGAAGTTCATTTGTTTCTCTCGTTATTATTATTGTTTGAGCCTTTTTGTGCGTGATTTTTGAATAATGTTTTCTTAAGGGTGACACCAAGGGATCTGCAAAAGGCCACGAAGGACTGGCTAGGAGAGACGGGGGGCAACCTGATCATAACGCACAGGTGAGTAATTGGATATCACCAATTGCTTGTACTAAATCTCATAAATTTATATATTTTTTCTAGATAATGAGGTAATTCACAGTAGTTTACATTTATAAAAAGTGGTGTAACTATATAAAATGTGAACGGTGGCTGTCCCGAGTTGTTTCATGTTATCTAAAGATTGTTGTTTTATACCTTTGACTCATTATTAATAGGAATAATAGATTTAAATAATCTCAACTGTTGTTAATTGGCCGCCAGCGGTGCCAACTACAAAAGTCACCACTTGCAGTTCCAACTATTTAACATATTGGTCTTCAATGGACCCTGACTAACGGAACCCTAACTTCATTAGTTTCCGGAAAAAGAAACGTTTGTGGCCGGAAAAAGGTTCCTTAAGGTTCGATCTAAGGTTACAAAGAGGCTTGGGACGAAAATGTTGAGTTTTCTGGCGACCTCAATAATTGGGGCATTTACTAGAAAAAAAGTTCCTAAAGGTCTTATCTAAGGTTACAAAGAGGTTTGAGACGAAAGGGTTGAGTTTTCTAGCCAAAAAGAGTGTTCCGACCAAAAAAACGTTTTTTCGGGTCACCCTTATTAATTGGGGCTTTTACTTACTAGTAAAAAGGTTTCTAAAGGTCTAATCTAAGGTTACAAAGAGGTTTGGGACAAAAAGGTTGAGTTTTTCGGCCAAAAACGTTTTTCTGGCGACCGGCGTTAGGGTTCCGTTAGTCCATTGGAGGCCAATATGTTAATAGTTGAGAGAGACTGCAGTGGTGATTTTGTAGCTAAGACCGGTGTAAATCCATTATTCCTTTATTAATAATATTCAACGTAAGACGCCCCATTTTTGCATAAGAGTGTTGAAATCTACACCTATACTCACTAGAATGTTTTGAATTCTATTCATGTAGCCATGCATTCTAAATGCACTAATATCTAATCATCATTTATTATTGTGCGTTTTTGCAGCTTGCTCATCAAGGTTCGTACTTGCAGGGTCTGGATTACGGGAGCTCACAGGTACCTTAATCATACGTATGTATACGTGTGTGTATTTTGCATAATTAAATACTGATTTTATGGGTTATGTGATACTTGACATTTGCAGGGTCAACATGTGGTTCCAATGCAAGGCAGAGATTAACATTAATGGGTTCAAGATCTGTTATGATTTAAAGCTAAAACGCAGCCGCCACATCAACAGGTCTTGTTTTAAACTTGAGCATCTACTTAGCGTGCTTACGATTCGTTGGACTATGTATTCTCATATCTTATTGTAATTTAAACTATTCCGTAGATTTTATAGAAAAATGTTTCTACCTCACGAGTTGATGGTGTTAGGTATTCAAGTGTCATTTTCGAGTGTGTTTCATTGTAACTTTTATAGTTGCTGAACTGATAAATTGTCGAAAATGACTTCAAATGCTTGTATGAATATGCATCAATAGGTGCCCAAATGCAAGTATTTGGTTTAAATAGAATGTGCGAGAAATTTGGGACTCAACCAAACACTTGGTTTAATTGTGCATCGGCTGTGCTTGTTGAACTTTTAGTCGTTACGGTCAAAACAAATTATGTAGGCTTTTATCATCTCTGAAGTATTAACAAAAAACTTCTTGAAAGTAAGGTTGAACATATATTACCAAGTATCGGTACCATAACAAACTGATACCGACTGAACATCGTAGTTTATTTTTATGGTTTTCGGCTTTTGATAGGGGAAATTATGCGTTTTATATGTGATTTAATGGGGATTATGGTTTATCTGATTGTATATCATTTTGTTATGTGAGTGTTGATGATGTTGTAAACAATTGTGAATCCAGGTTATTGGATAATATGTATTTGAGGTGTGGATGAAGGTCGATTTAGGTGAACATGAGAGGAGAAAGCGGCGGCGGCGGCTGGGGAGAGAGAGTGTGTGTGTTTAGAGAGAGAAATACGGTAGGGTGGGTTTTTTTTGTTTTATATTAAAAGAATTTATGAACTAAGATGCGAAAAGACTGGAATACCCTCATGTGGGGTCTACTTGAACTGATTTTACAAGAAAAATTAACTTGGTTAGCGGTAATGGACGTAACGTACAAGATTTTGAAACATCAAGTACAAAACTCATCAATTTTCATGTCAAGGGACACCACTGAAATATGGTAGTAACATAAAGGACAAAAAGTGCACTTGGCCTTTTTAATATTTTTGAATCAACAGTACTCTACTGCCACAACCGGTATAAAATTCTGTAACGGTTAAGTGTCGATCTCACCACCTGAAAATGCCCCTTTGACAAAGTTAAAGACAATGGCTTTAGCTAAAATCAAGGCACATTATCTATAATAACAATTTATGTAGCATCTTGTGAACAGTGTATTAATTGGACAAATTTAAAATGCTATTTGTAATACTGCCACATACCCTTGTAATATAGCAAAACTAGTTGATGCCCCGCCCGCGTTGCGGGGCGATGGCCGAATAATGAACGAGTGTTAAGCAGCTCATTGACACGAAAAACAATTAAATCGAGTCAACCAATTAAAACAAAACACTTTTATAGTTTTGAAAAAAAAAAAAAAAGAGTAAACTGCCATTTTGGTCCCTGTGGTTTGGCCAGTTTTGCCACTTTAGTCCAAATCTCAAACTTATTACATCTGGGTCCCTGTGGTTTGCATTTTGTTGCCATTTTAGTCCAAAATTCAAAAACCCCATTTTTTTACTGTTACAACCTCCTATTTTGTCCTTTAATGCAGAGGCATTTTGGTCATTTTTTAAATTTCATTTGTTTTAGTTTTTTTTTTAATATATATTGAGGATGATGATGTTGGGGATGATGATGATCATAATCAGTTCTCTCTCCCTCTCTCCCTCTCTCTTCTCTCTATAGCACCACAACCGCCACCTCCTCCTTCTCTCTCTCTATAGCACCACCACCACCGCCACCTCCTCCCCCTTCCCACCACCACCACCGTGAACTCCACCACCGCCACCACTGAAACCCTAAAGCGCCACCACCGCTGTCACCATCAAAGCCGATACTGAAACCCTAAACCGCCGGAAGTTTAGCAGATCTGGAACCTTCTATGTTCGATCCACGATGGTGTAGCAAAAGTATTGTTGAAAACCAGGTAAATAATCTGCTTTCACAGTGTGGTCAGAGACGGTGGTGGTGGAGGGTTTACGGTGGTGGAGGGGAGACGGTGGTGGAGGGGAGACGGATGATGATCTGTGATTTTGTGATGGATGATGATCTGTGATTTTGTTAGTTTTAAGGGATCGAGATGATGGATGATGATATGTGATTTTGTTAATGTTTTAGGTGGTTGAGGGTGATTTTGTAACATACAGGATAATCAAAACTTGAACCCAGTCCTTTTATTCACCACGAGGCTGTGATACAACAACAACAACAACCATACACAATATATCCCACAAATAGCAACGCTATTTATAGGGTCTGGGGAGGGTGGGATGTAGACAGACCTTGCCTCCATCCCTAAGGATAGAGAGGCTGCTTCCAGAGAGACCCCCGGCTCTAAAACCATCGGCTCTAAAACCATCAACATACCAACGCACCAAGTCACAAAAAATATTTAAATATATAAATAAGAAGTCAGAGATTATACCAACACACAACATACCAACATACCAAGAAAGTGATCAGAGAGTGACACAATATAATGTATAACATGTATGATAGCATACAACATCATATGGGTATAAACACAAGAATGCAATCACCTGTAAAGTCACTTAAAAGATAAGAAAAATCTACGTCCCTAAATATACCTAAGACCCTACTGCAATATCTTCTAGAAGTCTTTAACCCTAATTCTACGCCTCCACGAAGTCCTATCTTGGGCCATGTCCTCAGAAAGGTGCATCTCTAATAAATCATGTCTAATTTGCTCATCCCAGGTCAGTTTGGGTCTACCTCTTCCTCTCCTCCCCTCCACAGTGAGATTTTCCACTACTCTAACTGGTGCCGTCGTTTCCCTCCGCTTCACATGCCCAAACCATCTCAATCTTCCCTCCTTAATCTTATCCGATATACTAGCCACTCCTAATCTTTCCCTAAAAACTACATTTCTTATTCGATATAACCTCGTGTTTCCACACATCCACCTCAGCATCCTCATCTCTGCCACCTCCATTTTACGCGCTTGTGTCTTCTTGATGGCCCAACAGTCTGTTCCATATAGCATAGCAGGCCTAATTGCTACCCTGTAAAATTTCCCCTTTAGTTTAGTTGGGAACCTCCTATCGCACAATACCCATCTGGCTGCCCTCCATCTACACCAGCCAGCCTGTATGCGATGGGTTACATCATTATCTATGTCACCATCTCTTTGTACCACGAGGCTGTGATGATTTCACCTAATCCGAGTCAAAATTGGGTCAACATTTGAGATTTTCCGCAGCTTGGCGTGGCAGAATCGGAGGAGGGCAAGTGCGCTTGCAACCTCTGTTTGCAGCCATGGCGGTTTTGATTTGTTGTTGGAGCCTCGTTTCTTTTTGCAAATCGGTTTTTGATTTTCTTGAAGATGATGTTCTTGATTTTCTGGATTTTCTGGGTTTTGATGATGATGTTCTTGAAGATACAGATCTGAGCCTCGTTTCTTTTTACAAATCGGTTTTTGTTTTGATTTGTTGTTGTCTGTATTTTGATTTTTGTGATGGTTTCTGGTTTTGTTCTGGGTTCTTGATTTTCTTGAAGATGATGTTCTTGATTTTCTGGATTTTCTGGGTTTTGATGATGAAGTTTGATGATGTTCTTGAAGATGATGTTATTAATTATTGAAATGTTATAATAAATTAACATGGACCAAAATGCCCCTGCACTAAAGGACAAAATAGGAGGTTGTAACAGTAAAAAAAATGGGGTTTTTGAATTTTGGACTAAAATGGCAACAAAATGCAAACCACAGGGACCCAGATGTAATAAGTTTGAGATTTGGACTAAAGTGGCAAAACTGGCCAAACCACAGGGACCAAAATGGCAGTTTACTAAAAAAATAACTAAAACAATGGCAATATTGTAATTTTTAACTGAGGGAAAGTTGTATTTTTTGACTGGGGTAAAATCGTAATTTGCCAAAAGCTAAAGTAACGGCAGTACTGTAATTTTGAACCAGGGGCAAAGTTGTAAATTTTCACAGGGGCAAATTCGTAATTTTGAACTTGGGGTAATAGCGTAATATAAATTTGAACTAAGGGCACAATCGTGATTTTAAGCTGGAGGCAAAAACACAATTTTATTTTGAACTGATTGCAAAATCGTAATTTTGAGTTGGGGGCAAAAACATAATTTTATTTTGAAGTGGGGAAAAACATTTTGAATTGGGGGCGAAATCACAATTTTTTAAACGGAGAAAAATCACATTTTTTAACAGAGAGCAAAATCGTAATTTTTAGATGGGGGCAAAAACAGAATTTTATTTTGAACTGAGGGTGAAAAGGTAATTCTGATTTAAGTGCAAAACCACAATTTTATTTTGAATGGAGGGAAAATCGTAATTTTGCCCCGCCCGCGTTGCGGTGGTAATGGCCGAATAATTCTCAATCAATTAAAAAAAGACTACTATAATTTTGCTATGAAAAAAAAAAACGATGATAAGACCGTAATTTTGGGCTCAGGGCAAAACTGTAATTTTTCAGGACTAATGAGCCAGTGTTAGGCAGCTAGAGTTATGCGCGGCCCGCGTTGCGGGGCGCTAAACCGAGTATTTCTTAGGTTAATAACATGTACGCCTTTATGTCGGTTAGTTATACATGCTACGTATAACACGATATCAAAAAAGATACATCAAGTTAACCAATTAAAGAAAAGCAGTACCATAGTTATGATAAAAAAATTTAACGATGACAAGCATGTAATTTAGAGTTGGGGGCAAAACAATAATTTGTCAGGATCAATTAGCGAGTGCTAGGCAGCTGCTTGGCATGAATAAAAACAAAATTAAGTCAACAAAATAAAATAAAACACTACCATAGTTTTGCCAAAGAAAATAAAAACGATGGCAAGATTGCAATATTTAGCGGTTAAAATGGAGGTAAAATAATATTTTGAACTGAGGGCAAAACCATTTTTTTATTTTGAAATGGGGGCAAAATCGTAATATTTTAGCTGCGGGGAAAATCGTAATTTTTAGCTGGGGGCAAATTCATAATTTTAAACTGGGAACCAAATCGTAATTTGGCAGGAGAGCTGAGGGCAAAACCATAATTTTATTTTGAACTGGGGGCAAAATTGTATTTTTTAACTGATGGCAAAATCGTAAATTTAAGCAGGGGACAAAGTAAAATTTTATTTTGAATCGAGGGCGAAATCGTAATTTTACACCTAGGATAAAATTGTAATTTTGCATCACCTATAAATAACTATTATATAAAAAAAGAAAAAAAAACACAAAAGTCAAAGTGGCCGCCAAAAATGTCCAACCACTTATCAAAACTATTCCCCACTTACGTCATCCACTTATAAATGTATATGTTGAAAATATATCTCCATTGTATTATTTTGCTGCCATCATACTACTCTCATCTGATTGATGAAGGTGGTTACATGCATAAGTGGTTGCTTTGATTTCTTACACGTGTCTTCACCCCTTCATTTGATATTTTTTTATTACCTTTTAGCAAATTAGCAAATTGGCTCATGATAATTTGCTAAACAAGTAGTTATTGTAATTAGATTATATCAAAATTTCCTTTTAGCAAATTGGCTGATGATGGATTGCTGAACAAGTAGTTGTTATTGTAATTAGATTATACAATAAATCTAAACTCTTTAGTTATAAATTACATTTTATGGATAGTTAGAAATATTATTCTATCCCATTCTATTATATAACAACATGAATTATGAATTAACAGTAACAATAACTTGCAATACAATTTGAAAAGTTTTTAGGAAAAATTTTCTTTAGAAAGACGGTTATAACGAAGTACATGATTTTTTTTAAACGATGTTGTATTCAAAACAAAATATTATTAGGTATTGCAAACTATACTGGGTACCTATACGTGAACACATATCGATATTTCATTATATATCGTAATGAACAGAAATCGTGTTCCAGCTGCGTAGCGCGACTGAATTCCACTAGTTCTTTTACAAATAGGGAAGATGCTTTGTTTGTTTTCAAAATTTGTCCATTGCTTCATCAAGACCAAACCGGTTTTTTTTTTTTTTTTTTTTTTTTTTTTTTTTTTTTTCTGTTTAGGTATTATTTTAAATAAATTCCTTGAAGAAAATAAATCCCATAAAAATCTAAAATTGACCATTTTTCTAAAGATATGAATTATTTATCAAAGTCTTTGGGTTTTATAGAAAAATATTTCATGAATCCACATAGATAGACGCCGTAGAAATCATGTTGAATTGATTGTTTTGTTTAGTAGTCATGGTTCGCCAGTTGATCGACCGCAATATGTACTAAACAAAACAATCAATTCAACATGATTTCTACGGTGTCTATCTATGTGGATTCATGAAATATTTTTCTATAAAACCCAAAGACTTTGATAAATAATTCATATCTTTAGAAAAATGGTCAATTTTAGATTTTTATGGGATTTATTTTCTTCAAGAAATTTTTTTAAAATAATACCTAAACAGAAAAAAAAAAAAAAAAAAAAAAAAAAAAAAAACCATGACTCTTTTTTAGGAATTTATTTAAAATAACTTATCATAAGGTTGTGAATAATAGATCTCAAGTAAGTTCAAGGTCCGGATCTCATGTTAACTAGTTTAATACCCGTCCGGTGGACGGGTTACTCTAACAACGTAACAAACAAAGATAATGTATATTGATGGTGTTTCAGTTTGCTTATCCTTTTCTTCTTTTCCATCTCCTATTTGAAAAAGTTACAACCATCTAACTTTTCTTTTTCTTCTTTTCAAACCACAAAAACTCATTCTCAACACATTATCCAAACACTACAAAAATACCTATTAACTTTTAATAAGTCAAAAACTTAAAAGGAGCTCAAAGTAAGAAATCCTAAACACCCACATTAAGTGGACACAAGTCTAAACAACATTATTAACAAAAGCACAATTTTTAATTTATAAAAGGAAAACAAACGTGAACAATGTACAACCACAAAGCAATATAAAATAAAAGTCATAGAGTGATAAAAAATAAAATGGTGTCATTTTAATGCAAAAGTAAACGGTAGGCAACACTGGGGGAAAGTGTTGTAACAATCAAAGATGGCCTCAATTTTTCGGCTTTTGGATCGTCCTCTTTAACCTTAAAGATGGCCTCTTTTCGACTTGTATGAACCTATAAATAAAATCATAATACACAAGAAACATTAATTTACATCCATTTTTTTTCCGATTCCCTGTCCCATTTTTGGATGAATCTACTTGTTTGGTGGACGGATATTTATCCATATGACAATGACATAAGTTTTTTTTTTTTCATTTTTTTCATTCTAAAGACAAACATTCTAAAACTAATATTAATTTATAATAGTCCAATAAAAACCAAAATCGAAAGCCACATATTTGCAATCTCATCTATCTTGCAATGAGAGTCACTAAAGTATATTAGTCTTTCATGTATATAAATAATCGTTCCTCATTATAAGAACAATTAAAGATTTTTTTTGAATAAAAGCTAAGTGTTTAATATTAAAATATCGATATTTAAAATATGTTTGCTTTTAATTTATTAAACAAAACATCATATACAAAATGGGTAAGAAATGTTCGGATCGTATATGCGCCACCCAAATTAACAAATGGATAATATATAAGCACTTCTAAAACCTAATTAACCCTAGCACACTTGCACGTCTTCTAGATATTTCGCCCCTTTCTCCTTTCTCTCTCATTTTTGTTTGATGAAAGCAAGATTGTTCATCTAGTTCGATCCGATTCGTTCTTTGTTATTGTCTGATCATGGTTAGATATCCTAGATACTACGGTCCAGATGATCCCGTTTTCTGACACTTTGATCAGATCAAGGTATGATTGCTCATCTAGTCCGATAATATTTGTTCTTTGTTCATGTCAAATCAAGGTTTGATGTTCTAGATACCTCGTCTGTACGTTGTTATGATTATAAATCTGGTATTGGCTTTCTGAGAGTTTGATATGCATTTTCTCATATTCTTGTTGTTGATAAATATGGGTACTTTGGATCTTATAACGTATAAATTGCTGGTGGTTTATAAAGATACTAAGATTAGCCTAGAATATTGAGTTCGATTTTGTGATGGTTTTTGTCATTTCTTGAAGAAGTTGAAGCAAATATTTGATTCTATGATTAGTAATTAGTTGTTGATGAGTGTCTTACAATGAGTTAAGTTTTGTTTCTAAGTATTTATATGCCTTTTTATTAAAAGGGTTTTCTGATTCTTTTTTTACTATTATGTATTTGTCTATTTATCAGTTCATGTATAAACATCTATTTATCAGTTCATGTATAAACAATAATATCTTATAAGTCTAATATGAGATTCTTTTGCCTATTTAATATAACTTTGAGGTGCTATTAGATAAAATATTGAATTAAGTTGTGAACTTTAAGGTACTTATTAAACCGCATTTTTATTTATGTTTACTTTCGTGGTGCTTAAACTTATCTTGTAATGGGATAGTGCAAGTTCACTGGAATCTTATGGCATGGTACGTGTTTTAAGTGTGCTATTATGTTTTAATATACGAACTTGTGTTTATTGGGATGTGTGCTTTTATGGTTTTCTAAAAAGTAAAGATATCAATATTTAAAAAAATCATTATTTTTATTTTTTAGATCTTTGTTTAAACTATTCTACTTCATTTTAATGGAAGTAATTTTTCATATATTTCAGGGTTTGACCCTGTACAAGGTTTGGTCTACCAAGCCAGGTATGAACCTTTCATGTATTTTAGTGGGCTACTGATAAGCGAATGGGCTGAATTTGACCCTGTACAAGGTTTGGTCTACCGAGCCAGGTATGAACCTTTCATCTATTATTTATGTATAATTTGTGTTGTATTTTGTTTAGGATCTAAAAGGTTGGAATGAACCGAAAATAGTTTTTAAAATTAAACCGAAAATCCATTTTGTGATCAGAGTCTTGTGGTGAAGTGTTATTAAACAAAGTAGATTTTTCATAGACATGTTTAACGATTAGGATTATTTAAGATAATATTTGAGCTTTTAAGAAATATCAAATTTTTTTTATAAAATATTCAAATAAGTATTAAGATACCTAACAACAGCTTGCAAATATAATAATGCTCTATGAAGGATAAAACAATAATGAACGAAAAAGGAATAGGACTTTAAAACTTGAAAGAGAATAGGTAGAGAGAATCCTACAGATCTTTAAATCCGTGTAATTTTTCCAATGTATTTAAAACAATTTCAAACACAATAAACAAAAGAAGTGTTAGTACCTTGTCTGATCTGAGAACACAAATGTAAAGATTTTAATATGACACAAGTTGTATTTATTGTACTTAATATAATGGTTGATCATAGCCCACCGCCCCTCTCTTAATTAATAGTCTGATTTTTTGCTACAAAATGTTATTTAAATATAATTACAATAATATATGAAAACAAATTCGATATTACGTAAGTATAAGAAATATATTCGACATTACGTGAATGTAAGAAATAGATTCTTATGTGAATATATAAGAAATAAAAATAATGTACTCATAAATATGTGTGTAAAATGTATGCCCAAACAACATATTACATTATTACCTCTTCACTGATATAAAATAATCACTTTAAACCTTCACTTGCAGGTTAGGTATTCCATTTTTTGTGCCTTTTCAATCGTAGCTGGTGACTACATAAAGAGATATATGCGTTAGAAAGTAAGGTATGTGTTAATTGTGGATTGTTATGGATTAGAGAGTACCTTGTCATATCTGAACTGGTTGTCGTTGATTATTTCAGCAATTTTTTGAAGCTTCTGCAGTTTGTATAAATTTAGTTTTTACAAAAAAAAAAAAACAAAGTCTAATGAAAATAATATTCTAACCTGCTTCATTTGCATGTCAAAGTTTCCAGCAGGCTCTTCATATGAGAACAGGACAAATAATAACAATAACATCAAGATAAACCATTATTACCCAAACCTTTTAGCTCGCATACCTGCCCCTCCAAACTGAATTGCATTAATGTTTTGTAGTTTTCTTACATTAATTTTTTGTAGTTTTCTTAGTAAGTTAAAAATAATAAACTAATAAAAAACATCTGTAACAATTTAAAAAGTGAGGTATTAAGTATACCATTTCAGAGTTGTGTGGGCCAGGAACAACAATGTGAACGGTATCTTCAGGAAACTGTACATTGCAAACATATTACATGTTAACAATAAACTAAATTAATAACTAATGTAAATTAATCACTTTAACCTTCACTTGCAGGTCAGACGTTCCATCATTTTGTGCATTTTCGACCACAACGGTAACTACACAAAGAAATGCATGAATTAGAAAGTAAGGTATGTTTTAGTTGCATATTAATATGGATTAGAAAGTACCTTGTCAAATCTGAATTGGTCGTCGTCGATTATTTCAGCACCATTTTGAAGCTTCTGCACTTCGCATAAATTTAGTAATTACAAAAAATAAATTAAGGTCAAATAAAATAACTATTTTAACCTGCTTCATTTGCATGTCACAGTTTCCACCAGGCTGTTCTTTGTTCATAATTGATGGCTTTGGAGGTGATTGATTAATGGTTGCAGTTTTCAGAAAAAAAAAAAATGATAAATGATTCAGTGATGCTACTTGTTATATAAAAAGCAAAATAAACTGCAGGTACCACTATCCTTTTTTTTAGGAATTGAGTTGGTTAAACCCTCTATTCCACATTTATCAAAGGTGGTTTATTATTTTAAAAAAACTGTCAGCAGGTAGATAATGGGGCAGAAATACATGGAGCACCTAATTTAGAGGAGAGAGGTAGGACGTGGGATGGAAGCAAGAAACCATTTATAACCTACTTAAACTGCAGGATTGATAACCCTGAAATACGGACAAAGAGGGGAGAGTGGGGAGTTATTTGGTAACCTGCTAAAACTGCAAGTAACTGTCGAGAACCGTCATCATAGCGGTTAATTTTTGGAGTTTATGTGGCTGAGATTTAATCTCAGCCAAATCCAATGGTCATTATTGATTTCAAAGTTGGTTACACTTAATGGGAACCATAGATATATATAATTTGATATATAGTAAGTGCATAAATCAATCAATTTAATGTAATTATGCATTTCAAATCCAATTAACTAACTAATGAATTCAAATCATTAAGTCAAACGAATTATCCCTAGGTCGCACGCCATGCATGTCGTTCGACATTAAATTAAAATCAAACAGACACTTAATACGTTTAACATAAAATTATAAATAAAATAGTGATGGTTTAACATAGGGATGTCAACGAACCGAACAAACACGAACAAGGCCTTGTTCATGTTCGTTCGTTAAGGAAATAATGTGTTCACAAACAGTTATGAACGTTTACCGAATGAGATTTTATGGTGCTCGTTCATTAAGGATATAAACGTGTTTACGAACACACATAAAATCAAAGTAGACGGGTGGATGCTAGAAATGGATGGCAGAGGGAGTAGTGCTAGTGCTTGAATAACTAACAGTGGAACAGAGGTCAATGTATTCATTGACGTGAATAATGAGGAAGAAGTGGAAACGGTGCAAAAACAAGGTGGGAATATTGTTAGGGTGTTAAATTAAAGAATATAAATGTTTAAATAAAATAAACAAATGTACAAAAATCATTCATGAATCATGAACAACATAAACAAACGGACATGAATGATTGTAAATGCACTAACGCTCATGAACACCTTACCGGACGTTTACGGACACTTGAATACCGATAACCGAAACCGAAATCGGACCCGATTTATACCCGAAAATACTCTGAACCAACCATACCCTACACAAGAACCGGGTTATATCCTATGTCGGATATCGTTTTTGTAATACCTGATAGAATACCAAATTTTTAAAGTATATTTATAGTTTACTTTATACTTTTATATTTAAGTTTTAAAAAAACACATATTACAAAACAAATAATTTGTACTTGAGTGAAATTATATTATTGTAAATTATTTTAATTATTTTTACAAATTACAACCAAAATTTAATTTTTAAACGAATTTATTTTTGTGTATAATAACAAAAAAAAAACTTTTTTTTTAAACCGGGTATTAATTAATACCCGGACCCGATCATACCGGATACATAGGTTATGGTTTTTCTCCTCGATATATGTACCCGAACTCTACCCGGTTTCTCTGATCAATACCCAATTTTTCACTACTCGATCATACCCGGAACCGATTTCATACTCGAAAGAAATATTTTTCTTTGTGCCTTACAAACTTGTTTAACTGAACCACATCCAACCGATTTATTCGGTCCAGTTACAACAACTTGTTAAACTAAACAAACCCTTTTGACCCGTTTAGATAAACAAGTTACATGGGTTGCGACTTTTCAACATAACTACTTAAACGGATCGTGTTGGAATTATTTGATACCAACCCAAACCAGACTCAAATTGCCACACATAATAAAAACAAAGAACCCAATCTTAAATGAAGGCATTCTAAGTCCCATTGGTTGAACAGTATACGTGGTCAAGAAAGTGACCCAATTTGATTTGAGATTCGAGGCGTTGGATGAACACTCAAAGCTGAATAGACAGAGGTATCACCATCAAATGACTAGCATCTATATTACAGCCGCAGACCAATCACTTATGGAACTTGCAGGCGATATACTAGTGTTAATAAATAAAACATAATAAATAACTAAGCTACCAACAACCAACTTGGTTCAATCCACACATGAGGGTCAAGATGGTGTTTAGTTCCCATGAAATCCCCCCCAAAACTTTCTTCGACATTGGATGTGTGATACCTTCTTGTTTCGAGAGAATAGAACACTATCTTCCTGTTCTCGGAATGTAAGCGCGGAAAATAAATCTTGTTTGCCATTTCTGGCGTTTTGGCTTCGATGCAAAGGCATGCCTTACCACAAATATAAATCGTGTACCTTCCTAAGCTCTCTGTTTTCTCCCATTCTGTTGAATCATTCATCTTGAATACCTCAACGCATTCTCCAAACTCGCTCACGATGACAAGTAAAAGTTGTTCATCACATTTCATTAGAAAATTTTGTTTGGGAGATATGCAACTACTTCTTGGGCCTTCGCACCAAGTGAAATCCGGGTTATCTGTATCTATGAAACCAAGTCCTCCATTGTTATACAAAGCATAAAGATTATGGCGATAGAGTGTTGCAAAATGAAAGGAACGTAAGTCATGAACCCCAAAGTTTAGATGGAATCTACGCCATGATGGTTCTCGAGCTACAAAGTGGATGTAAACAGGCCATTTGCCACGGGTTGTAAACCCAACAACCATACAATCAGAAGAAGTAGGCGGTGCTGAGAAACAATAGCTGTCTAAATAAGGGGCAAATGGAAGCTCACGAATATCACTTGTGAAGGGGTTAAAGAATGTCAGGGGTCCCTCATGCCTGCGTATAAGCAACCAACCATACATGGAGCAGTATATTCTCAAATCACCAATCAATTCTCGAGGTGTCTTTATAAAATACTTGTCACCAAACATTGGATCAATAAAAGAGATAACGCCTAGCTCTTTGTCTAACACCATCAGCCAGGGTGAAACTAATGAATATGTGTGCAGCCTCCCTCCCTTACTCCATCGGATCACAGGTGCTGCTAACTGGCATTTCTTGCATGTAGCACGGAAGTTGAGGTATTCAACGCCAACACAAAACTCCATAATCACCTTTAAAACATCAAATGGAATGTTAAGAAGGCATGGCTCCATATTCTCTTCACGTGCTTCAATCCTCGTGCTATTACTATTACCATCCCCGACTGAGCTTACCCCCATCTCATTTTCGGTGTCCTCTCGTTGAGAATCACCTCCACACCTGATTTCTCCATGTAACCTACACAACAAATGATCTTTAAAATACAACATTTCCGCTTTTTCTAATGATAGCGTACAACATATAAAGTAAAAGCAATACCTGCATTCCGACAACGGCGCACTGCATGTTGGCATGGAAGACAAGGCTATAGTTTTACTCTCGAAGTCGTATGAGTGTATTACTTTTCCGGATCTGTCAAGAAAGTGTACATAACCCCCAGGCCCCGAGGGAACTGCAGCGCTATAAAAAGCCGAGTAATCATGAGCAAGATCCAGAAAGAATGCAGCGTCTTTGAAATCTTTCATTTCTTCCCATCTTTTATTAGTCATGTCTAGCTTAAACACAAGCACGACACCAACTGTTTCCTTCGTGATGTGGCCCACTCCATTACGACCTAATTTAACATAGAACAATTCTGTACAACATCCTATCAAAAAAGGAGTGGCGGTCAAACACCCATTCATATAATGATACGGGACCTCCATATATGGCAATAGACTTATCACAATTTCTCTACCCTTAACCATAATATCAATGTGTACGACAGAAAGATTACTACGCACAGTAGTCAAGGCATATACTTTACTGTTGCAAGAGGTTAGGCTGTATAAGAAACTATCACAGCCTACTATGCTCCTCATCTGTTTAGCGTAAGACATTTCCACCCATTTTAACTTCTTTCTTTTACGGTCTAGCCGACAAAAAACAATGGCGTACTTTTCAGCCGTTACCATGAAAACTGAACCTGGTTCATCAGGAGGGGACGACAAACAACATTGTTGAATAATGTTTGGACCTTTTCTTGAAATTAACCAGGGGAGGCGTATGATCTTAGAGGTTATAGGGTTCCAAAGAGACCACATGTCATTGTGTGGATGGTTGGAGAGAATCACCCAGCCATAGGAACACCCCCGGATACGTTTTCCGAGAAAGGATGGAATTTGACACCTCTGGTGAGAGAGTGGGTCACGTACGGTGTAGTTAATATGGTCTCTGCTGTCGTCGTCTTGTTCAGCTTCTATGTTCCGGTCCACCAACCAAGGATGGTTGGCAGATGGGTGGGTGGGTAATCGATCACATATAGAAGCACAAACATGCTTCGCCTCCATCTGAAAATGTTAACAAAAGTATTTCAAACTTGATTGATGCAATGATCTTTGTTTTCAAATCAAATTAAAACAACCCTATATTTCACTGAAAATTTGATTTGCTTCCTCAAACTTCACATAAAACAAAAATCAGCAAACCAATAACAAAGTTTAAGAATTTAACTAGGGCTGTAAACGAACCAAACGTTCGGCGAACTGTTCGTGAACCGTTCGGCGGGAAGTTCGTTTGTGTTCGTTCGTTTATTAAACAAACGAACACGGACAAGAAATTCCGTTTGTTTAGTTAAATGAACAAACATGAACAAAGGTCGCGTTTGTTCGTTTATGTTCGTGAACGTTCTGTAACGTGTTCGCTTGTGTTCGATAGTTAATTAGTGTCTTTAGATTTTATATTTATTTAAATATATCAAAATTCTGACAAACTAAATATCTAATAAGTGTTAGTGTATTATATATTTTGTTCATGAACGATTGTTTGTGTTCGTTTGTTTCCATTTGTGTTCATGGACATTAGTTTGTGCTCATTTGTGTTCGTCAACGTCCGTTGCCTAAAATTAACAAACAAACACAAACGAACACGAACAAGTTCATTTCCTTAACAAACAAACACAAACATAAAATCTCGTTCGATAAGTGTTCGTGAACGGTTCGCGAACACGTATATTTTTTAACAAACGAACACGAACAAGGTCTTGTTCGTGTTCGTTCGGTTCGTTTACAGCCCTAAATTTAACCATTAAAAATATATATACACATACATACATACATGATGTTTCTGTTGAGACTAATCTTGACATAACTCAAAAGTTAGAGGATGCTAAGTGGTTTAGTTTATTTTTAGGTTTAGTTTATTTTTAGTGGAAGATTAATTTATTATGGTAGTTTTATTTTATTATTATTTAGGTTGCCTAATTCTAGTCTAGGTATGTTTCTTGGGCATCAAGGTTGTTTAGTATAAATAAATGGTTAGGGTTATTGTAATATGTGTGCTTTTATTGATAAATAAAACAAAGAGTCTAACCAGTTCGTTCATCCGGTGTTTGTGTGTTCGATCAAGGGTCTGATTTCCAACAATTAGTAGAGCTTGGCGGTTTTGAAAGTCCTTTTCTGAGAAGCGGGAGCCGCCCCTCGCGGGGCTGCAACGGTGGCGGAACCGCTGTTGAAGAAGAAGAAGAAGAATAGAAAAAATAAATGGTGAAGGTGACGATAAAAGTCTGTGCAATTGGAGGTTATACGGAGGTGGGCTCTCGATCCAATTGACATAAGACTTACAAAAATCATTTAGTCAAAGTTGGAGGCTTAGATTTATAGGTGATGTTACTGTTGGGTATGTATATGCATGGGAAGTAAAATTTAACTTAAGGATTAAATTTTTGGCAGCTAATTCTTCTTTGGAGCAAAACAAAGATACACTTTGTGTTATTGATATTGTTTTTAACCAAAGATATTTGGAGGTTGTGTTGATCGACCAAAGGGAGTGGCAAAAGGGTTTAATCGAGGTTGGGTTTCGAAAGTTTCTTAGTCGTGTGGGAAATCAAAGGGTGATTTTTCTACGACAGTTAAAAAAAACAACGTATTTGGGTGCAATAAAAACGAGTCAGCAGAGGATGGATAGGGTTCGTTTAGCAACCAAAGAAGACAGAATAGCGGTGGCTTGTCGTGTTGGCGGTCAATAGCAACGGGTGCAGATCGATTAGGGAAGTTTTTGTGTAAAAATCCGGTCGAGGAAAAAAGAGGCGAATGGTGATTCGGGTGTCATGAGCGAGTGATGCGAACAAACACCGATTAAGGGGGTGATTGTTGGCTTTATTCGGGTTTGTTTGTGGATCACAGGTCGGCGGTTTCGAGGGTTTATGTTCCAGCGGGTCAAAAGGGTAGCAGAGACAAGTCGTGATTTAGGCCAAATCAGTGGGCTTGTTAACCCAGTTGTTGATCGAAGAACGAGAATGGATCGTGTTTTTATTTGTCGGATACTCTCTTGCCTAGAAGAATAATCGCAAGGAGGCGTCGAATTCTTATGGCAGAAAAACCAACGGGTGTGGCGCGGTAGAAACGAAACAGCGGGGTGGCTGAGATATTCGTTTAGCAACTCGTAGACGGTGCAGCAGGTGGCTGGTGTCTAGTTGGGGGTTGATATGCAAGGGGTGCTTATCAAGGAAGAGTTTGATAGAATAGTAAAATCACGATCAAAGACGACTTTGGGCGTGGTCAAGGTGAAGACCGGGGTGTCTAGGATAGGTCGAGTTATTGGGAGGCTTTGGACGTGACCGAGGTTGAGGTCGAGAGTCCTGTAGAAGTCAGAGATGGTAGAGATCGAGGATATGGTCGAGTACAACTGGACAAGATCCAGGTCAGGTGTTACAAATGCAATGAGTTCGGGCATTACATATCAGAGTGTCCAAGGTGGGAGAAAAAGGAAGAGGTGAACTTGACCCGATATGAGGATGATGGACACTCTCTTATGTGAAGAAAGTGATTAACAAGATTAGGGGGGTGATTGTTGGGACTAATCTTGTCATAACTCAAAAGTTGGAGGATACTAAGGGTATGTTTGGCATGAAGCTTTTAGGAGCTTCAAGCTTTAAGCTTTTAAGAAAAAGCTTCTACTCGATAAAAAGTCTTGTTTGGTTGAAGGAGCTTGAAGCTTTTGGTTGAACGCTTCTACTAGTAGCGTTTAGAAGTAGCTACAAGCTTTTAGGTAAAAAATGATTATTTTAACCTCTAAAGATAATAATTTTTTAATGCACAACCTTTTTAAATTTTTTATTATGTCCATTTTGGTCATTTTATACATTTTATTAAAAGCTCCAGCTACTCTGCCAAACACTAAATATATCTAAAAAGCTACAACTACTAGCAACTAGTTACAGCTACCAGCTTCCAGCCTACAGCTACCAGCTACCAGCTTTCAGCTTCCAGCCAACAGCTACTTTTGCCAAACATACCCTAAGTGGTTTAGTTTATTTTTAGTAGAAGATTAATTATTTGCGGTAGTTTTATTTTATTATTATTTAGGTTTCCTAATTCTAGTCTAGGTATTTTTCTTGGGCATCAAGGTTGTTTAGTATAAATAAATGGTTAGGGTTATTGTAATATGTGTGCTTTTATTGATAAATAATACAAAGAGTCTAACCTGTTCTTTCATCCGGTGTTTGTGTGTTCGATCAAGGTTCTATTTCCAACAGTTTCTACAGCATACTTAAAACATACATTTTCACCTTTGATTTTAGTTGGTCCACAGCCCCAACAAATCCACATCTCAAACACATATCTACTTAACTTTCAAAAAAAAAAAAAAAACACATATCTACTTCAAATATAAACAACAATTTAAAAAGTGATGATTTAATTGTTGATTAAATAAAGAAAATGAGGGATGCAAAAAAGAAATTATATCGGATAGAATGTTAAACGAATAAAAATGAGATATCAATTTTTAATTCGGATAAAAACTATTATTGCAAATCATCATTAGTTTTTGTAATGGCTAACACATACTCTTTAACATGTACTTCCAAAATTTACCTATTGTCTAGTTACGCGACTCATTTAACATGTATTTCCAAAATTTACCTATTGTCTAGTTACGCGACTCATTTTACATTTACAAAACTAGTTTTACTGTTGATCAAATTTATCTTTTATTTTCTTAAATATAAAGAGTTTAAATCTCATTTAAAAGCATTTAACTAAAAAGCATTTAACTATTAAATCTTTTATAAAACCAAATTTACTGTTGCCTAATTTATCTTTAATTTTATAAAATGTAAATTTTCTGATAAATAAGTACCTTTACAACACGTAGTGTAAATCAAATTTTAAAATGCCATCACTATTAGAAATGTAATGATTTGTACCCAGTATAGATAATAATTTTCATAAAATCACTAAACTAATTCCTTTCTTTTACATTTTAAGATTTACTTACAAATTTACATCATTCTTACGGTTACAAATCACATCCATTGTCACGTTAAATTAATAACTAAATAACTTTATTTCTATAACTTTTTGAAAGTAAAATCACAACATATTATTGGATAAAGAAAATTGGATTATTTATAGTAGACATTGTTGGCATTGGCAGCCATATTTTCTTTATTTCAATGACAGTTACTTTTAAATATTTTTCATTCATCGGTCTTCAGTTAAAAAAAACTTAACAGAATTAAATTTTTTTCCGAATTACAAATTGATATTTTAGGGCTTTTGATCAGAACAAGGATACGAGTCGATTGATGTAAACCTACCTTGAAACGGTGTGTTTTACGTCAATCGACTCATATCCTTGTTCTAATCAAAATCCTTAAAACATCAGTTTGTAAGTTGAAAAAAAAAACACTTAACTACGTTAAGTCTTTTTTAACTGAGGACTGGTGAAGACAAAATATTTGAAAGGCGAGACTGATAGTTACAATAAAAAAGTAGAGTAAACTTCCGTTTCGCTCCCTGTGGTTTTGTCACTCTAACGGTTTTGCCCCAAACCTTTCAAAATAGCCATTTTACTCTTTGATCTATGAAGACCTTCATGTTTTTGCTCCCCGCCCCTAAACGTCATCCACTTTAACAGTTAAAGTATGCCACGTGCAAAACACCTAAGGGGCAATTATATCTTTTCCCAACCCTCACTTTACAATTCTAGCTTAAAACCCTAACTGTTAAAATTGATGACGTTTAGGGGCGGGGAGCAAAATCATGAAGGTCTTCATAGATCAGGGAGTAAAATGGCTATTTTGAAATGTTTGGGGCAAAACCGTTAAAGTGACCAAACCACATGGAGCAAAACGGAAGTTTACTCAAAAAAGTAAAGACTATAGAACTGTTAATGGCCAATGACGTATACCGAAAATTATTAGAATCCAATTTCTCAAAAAAAAAAAAAACCACTTAAAACATACACTGTCTTCTCCAATTTATTAGGGTCTACATATTCACACACCCAACTCCCTATTTCCACACCCTTCAAGACGCCTCGTATAGACCTATACGAGGCGTATTACCTTTTTCAATTTCCAAGAGAATCTCTGATTATGTCATATTTTGTCTTATTTGCCTCGTATATGCCTCGTATAGGCCTATACTGGGCGTCTAGGCGAAAAAAGACCATTTAACCCCTGATTTAGGCCTATACTGGGGGTAAATTGGTCTTATATGCCAAGTATAGGCCTATATGAGGCGTATGTATATAATTCAAATTACCATTTTACCCCTGAGTTACGCCTATACTGGGGGCAAAACAGGGCTATAATGGTCTTTTGGACACCAGTATACGCCCAGTATAGGGCTATACTGGGCCTATACGAGGGGTCCAAAAGACCATTATAACCCTGTTTTGCCCCCAGTATAGGCCTAATTCAGGGGTATAATGGTCTTTTGGTCCACATAGACGCCCAGTATAGCCCTATACTGGGCGTCTATTTTTATTTTTTATTTGTTTTCTCTTTTTAAATATCAATAACACTAATATTAACTATAAAAAACTCATATTAATATCAATAACACTAATATTAATTATAAAAACTCATATTAATTATAATAACACTACTATTAATTATACAATGCCTATACGAGAGCTATACGAGACTTATACTACACTAAACGATACGATACAACACGGTAGGCCTATACAAGACCTATACGAGACTTATACTACACTATACGATGCGATACAACACGATACTATAGGATAGGATAGGATACGATACTACATCCATAGGCCCATACAATGCCTATACGAGACTTATACTACACTATACGATACGATACGATACGATACAATACGATATGAGACTATATGATAAGATACAACACTCGTATAGGCATGTAGGTGTAGTATAGGTCTCGTATAGGACTATAGGTGTGGTTTAGGTCCCGTATAGGCCTATAGGCATGTATCGTATACGGGTGTTGTATCTTATCATATAGTCTCTTATCGTATTGTATCGTATCGTATAGTATAGTGTAGTATAAGTCTCGTATAGGCATTGTATGGGCCTATGGATGTAGTATCGTATCCTATAGTATCGTGTTGTATCGCATCGTATAGTGTAGTATAAGTCTCGTATAGGTCTTGTATAGGCCTATCGTGTTGTATCGTATCGTATAGTATAGTATAAGTCTCGTATAGGTCTCGTATAGGCATCGTATAATTAATATTAGTGTAATTATAATTAATATGAGTTTTTTTATAATTTATATTAGTGTTATTGATATTAATATGAGTTTTTTTATAGTTAATATTAGTGTTATTATATTTAAAAAGAGAAAAAAAAATAGACGCCCAGTATAGGGCTATACTGGGCGTCTATGTGGACCAAAAGACCATTATAGCCCTGAATTAGGCCTATACTTGAGGCAAAACAGGGCTATAATGGTCTTTTGGACCCTCGTATAGCCCTATAGCCTATATGTCTTCTCCAATTTGTTATCATAAATATTACCAAATTTAAGAACACTTTTTAGAGAGAGAAAAAATAGAGACACTGACAGTGGTGTGTGTGTATACACACAGCGGCTCATAAGAATGTCAGTTTGAGTGTAGTTGTGCTCCCAATATACTCATTCCACTGCAATTTTTCGTGCTCATTCATCAAACGCAACAGAATGGGAAAGGTACATAACACACATGTGCTCTGATTTCATCGCCTTTTTTTGCAGAAATTGTAGCTCTAAATGCTCATGTGTGTTGAATTAGCATGTTTCAATATGTAATTGTTAGTTTGAATACAAGTTTTGTTGACGAATCACACTCGTTCGTTGAACGATGTTTTTACAGTTTTTCCGATTTGTTTCATCGAAAATGTTATTCCGAACGGTTTTCTTACATTGAACTATCCGAAATGTTCGGTTATTGTTATAAATTTGGCAATTTCAAAGACTGTTATAAACATATACTTGAAAAATACATATACCACAAGTAGACAGTGGCGGTTCGGTTCGGTTTGGTTTTGAGCCCTAACCGAACCGAAACCGAAATGTTTGATCTCGGTTAGTCAGTTTCGGTTAATTCGCTTAATCGGGTATGGTTTAACCGAATAGTCTGTTAATTGTTTGGTCTCGTCAATCCGGTTATTCACTTATTTGCTCAGTCTAAGAACCATATATGTGTGGTGTTTGTTATAAACAAATACTTATTATACATATACCATGATTAGGCAGACGCTGTTCGGTTCAGTTCGGTTTTGAGTCCTAACCGAACCGAAACCGACATGTGCGGTCTCGCCTAACCGGTTTCAGTTAACGCGTTTAATTCACTTAATTGGGTATGGATTAACCGACTAATCGGTTAATTGATATGATGATACAGGTACCAAAAGTGACAGAAGTGGTGTTGAAGATGCACCTCCACTGTGAAGGTTGTGCTAAGGATGTCAAGCATTGCATCCACAAGATGGAAGGTAATATTCATGATTACTGGTTTTTTTTATTATTATTATTTTAAATTTTTTTATAAATCAGTGTGGTTACAGTTTGATTATTGTTTTTTTTATGAGATTGTATAGTAGATTCATGGTGGTTATGTAACTAACAGGTGTACAAACCGTGAATCCCGATATGGAGAAATTGTTAGTGACTGTAAAGGGGGCTTTCGATCCAAAAAACCTAGTGGCTTACATTAGCATGAGGGCCGGAAGGCATGCGGAGATTGTGAACTCGAAGAACACAAACAACAAACAAAAGGAAGGTGAACATAAGGATGGTGACCAAAAGAATGAGAAGAAAGAAAAGGACAAGGATGCCAAAAACGCCGGTTCTGCGTACCCAAATGTTCCCCCTGGGCTTGTTTACGCGCCACAGCTGTTTAGTGACGAGAATCCTAACGCGTGCTCGGTTATGTAGATAAACAGATACGATCTTTTGGGTAACGTTTTCGGGTGCAACATGTGTTTTTTGGAAATATTTTTAGGGAGGCTTATATTTGACATCTTATTGACTAGTATATTGGCATCAATATTTTGGTTTAGAAGTTTGTATAGGGACTTTATGAAGTAAATGAACACAGCTATTGGTTATATTATAGGAAAAATTACAAGTTTTGTCCTTTATCTTTAGGGTACTTTACAGGCGGTGTCCTTTTTTTCAAATGTTGACAGGCGGTGTCCTTTAGTAGGTATTTTGTTACAAGTTTTGTCCTTTCCACCTAACCCAGTTAGATTTTTTTGTTAAATTTGGTTACCAAGGGGTATTTTAGTCTTTTTATTTTTCTATTCTTTTTTACTTTATTTATATATTTTACTCTTTTTATTAATAAACAAAATATTATTTTTGTTATATAATATTTTTGTTACTCTTCAATCTCTGTTACAACCCCACTCCCGCCACCACACACCACCACCACCACCCACCCCCGCCACCACACGCCACACACACCACCACCACCCACCCCCGCCACCACAGGCCACCACCCCCCCTCACCCCACGTCACAGATCCAAAATCTTGCATACATTCCCAGTACACAAAATCTTTTCTACCTAACAATCACAACAAATTCAATCAGTTTTAATCTAAAATACAAAATCATCAGCAGCGCACAAGTCACATGTGAAATAAAAAAAGAAAATACTAAAATGTTGGAGTTCAAATAAACCAAACCCAGGAAATTAATCAAGACCCTATTCTCCATTACCAAATATCAGAACAGCACATACGAACATCAAGATTCAAGAAACATTCAAGAACAAACCCTAATCAAGATCAAGAAGGTTTGACCAACGAGTCAACATTAAGAATGGGGGTGTGAATCAGGAAAGCCAGATGAAAAGATCAAAGCTTGATTGTAATTACCTGAGATGGGTACGAAGGAAAACGAAGAAGAAAGAAAGGGGGTGGCGGCTAGTTGTCCATAACGTTGGAGTTTATCCCCCCTCCCCCTCTCTCTCCCTCCACCAGTTCACCTACCAGTCTACCACCACCACCATATGTTGCCACCACCACCACCACCGTCTTCATCAACACCAAAAAAAAAACCGGCAACCGGCAAAAGTTGAGCGACAGATCTGAACTCAAACAAAACCGGCAATAAGCACACGGTGAAGGTGCGGAGCTTCAATCCGGCGGTCGCCGGTGCAGGTGGCCGGTGAGACGACTTCATTGCAACGTTTGTTTGTGAGAATTTCGCCGGAGATGTAGAAGAATAAGACCCTTCCCGCCAAGATCCAGCCGTCGCCGCCGTTGGACCCTCCATACCCTTCCCGCCACCCCATTCTCGCACTCCCGCCCTACTCTTTTCCCACCCCACAATTACTTCAATCAGGGGTTATGGTTTCCCCAAAACCCTAACCCTAATCTCGTGGTGTTGATGAAGACGGTGGTGGTGGTGGTGGCAACATATGGTGGTGGTGGTAACGTTTGTTTGAGTTCATTGTTATACACACATATATATGTATATAATTTTTTTTTTGGAATATTTTTAAAGAATAAATTACAACTTTTGTCCTTTAAATATGTAAAAAGACATAATTACCCTCATGTGCTTATTATGTGCCACAAATTAACTGAGTTTTTTAACCAGGTTGGGTGGAAAGGACAAAACTTGTAACAAAATACCTACTAAAGGACACCGCCTGTCAACATTTGAAAAAAAGGACACCGCCTGTAAAGTACCCTAAAGATAAAGGACAAAACTTGTAATTTTTCCTATATTATATGATACTTTTCAATTCTATGCACTTCTGTTTGTAATTTTGAATGTTTTATGGATGATTTGGGCTTTGTGAGTTTGGGCTCATAGCTAAGGGTGCAAACGAGCCGAGTCAGAGCTCGACCAGGCTCGAGCTCGATTAATTTATGAGAGCTCAAGCTTGGCTCGATTCGAGCTTTGTTTTCAAAGCTCGAGCACCACTAAACCGCCAAGCTGACAAAACCAAACCATGAAGCGAACCGTATAATCTAACACTGACCAACTTGCTTCTATTTAAATGTTTCTATTGGTTTCTAACGATTTATACACACTTTATTTGTCTATACAGAAACATCATACTCTCCCATTACAACTTATAAAGATTAATCTTGGTCCACAAGAACTCCAAATTTACACCCAACCCCCTACAACTACAAAAACTTGCAAAAAATACCATAAAGTACACCTCCAAAGTACAAGAAATAAACACCACACCATCATTCTAACAACTACTCCAAACCTTCCATTTTAAGCATCAAATATCGAACATACGAAACAAAACCAATGCTATCGTGGACCTGGTCGAGCAAACGACTCATCAATCGACAAATCTTGATCGTTGGCCATTAAATCAAGTGATCCCATGTTCAAAATTGTATGTCTTGGCATTTCATCAGAACTACCTTCTCGCGCAGCGGTTTCCACTCCCCTTTGCATCAAGATTGCATCTTGTATATCCTTTATAACTTCAGACATCGATGGTCTCATGTCCCCGTGTGGCTGCACACACATCAAGGCTTTTTCGGCTATCTTCCACATTGATTGGATGTCATATTCATTACCAAGAGACGGATCAATGATTCCCTGAATGTCACCGCTCTCTATATGCATCTTTGCCTATAAACAAATCATTAAAATCATTAATAGTACCATTGGTGAAATGGGCTGGTCGGGCCCAGTAATTGCTCAAAACGTTAAATGGACTTACCCATTGAACGATGTTACGACAACTGCTACCAAAGCTTTCGTTTGAAATTGCTTCTTTGCCAGATATTAGCTCAAGAAGAATGACCCCAAAACTATATATATCCGTCTTGTCAGTTAAACGGTTTGAGATATAGTACCTACAATTCACACGTAATGTAAAGTTAGTTTAAATAGCATAAGTGTTTCGTTTAGTCCCATAAAAACTGCAATATTTTACTTCTAAAAGATTACAAGAATAATCTTTTATCATTGATCAAGCCTCAAAAGTAATTTGAGTTATCTCTCATTTTCGTCCCTGTGGTTTATCCAATTATGCTAGTCCACGCCAAATTTCAAATTTGTACGATTTTCGTCCCTGAGATTCTTGAAACATGCAATTTCCGTCCAAAAACTTAACGTATGTTAAAACCTGCCGTTTTAAGGAAGGGTAAAAACGCCATTTTATTTATTTTTATTTTTTTTCTTAATAGGGTTTAAAGGGGGGATAAAAAGGAAAATGACGGTTTTACCCTTCGTTTAATATTAGGTTTTAACAAGCGATGGTTTTTTTGGACGGAACTGGCATGTTTCAATAATGTCAGGGATGAAAATGGTACAAATTTGATATTTGGCCTGGACTAACATAATTGGACAAACCACAAGGACGAAAATGGTTAGTTAACTCAAATAATTTTCAATAAATCGATGAGCAATCTTGCATATTATATGATGGCAAGCAAAATAGGTAATTTTCATGGGACATCCAAAAATAGTAAACTTAACATTAAAACATACTCCGGATCAAGATAGCCAAGTGTGCCACGAACGACGCTTGATACGTGTGAAGTCCCATCAACTGTAAGCTTTGAGAGGCCAAAATCCGAAACCTTAGCCCTCATGTTTTTATCGAGAAGAATATTGCTTGTTTTCAAATCTCTATGAATGATGGAAGGGACACAACCAATATGAAGATACTCAATCCCTAAAACAATTTTTAAAAAGACAAAATTAGCATATGTAGAAATATATAATCTTGATAACAATAGGGAAAATTGCATAAAATACCTTTGGCAGACTCTTCAGCAATCTCCAATCGCTTGAGCCATTTAATCCCTCGTTCCCTCGCTAAAGGTCCTAAATTTAAACATAAAGTTTTATGATTGTTATAAGAACAAACTAAAAGTTGAATGGAGCTAACAACATAAAGAGATTAACAAAACAAACCATAAAGATGTTCTTTGAGCGTTCCATTATGCATGAACTCGTAAACAAGTATATCCGTCCCTTCTTCTTGGCAAAACCCGAGAAACTGTACCAAGTTTCTATGATGGATTCGCGAAAGAAGCGTCACCTTTAATCAGCAAAAAAAATTAAATAATCAAGAATGGCTCGTTTTAGCGAGTAAAAAACATGATGAAATTATTATATCAAACGTTACCTCATTTTGAAACTCTTTCTTGCCCTGATAAACATTATTATTTGAGAGTACTTTCACCGCAATTTCTTTTCCATCGTTAAGTTTTCCATAGTAAACGGTGCCATAACCTCCCGAGCCAACTTTGTTTTCAAAGTTCTTTGTGGCGTTTCGTAGTTCGGATAATGTGAAGCTTTGAGCGGCTTCTGTTGTTGCATTGTTTGTAACAGGAATGCTATGTTTGGGCTCTGAACAAAATAAAAAGAAATAAAAAAGCCAACAAATTATTTGTTAGATATTATAACAACGACGACATTATAGCTGATTATGCAAAATCACATAACCACTTTCATATCAGTTATCACACATCCGATTTCAAAATCACCTACCGGTTTTTGGATGTGTTTTTCGTTGGTGAAGAAGTAGGCATGAAGTTATGAACCCTAAGAAAAGGGCAGCAGCCCCGACTGCTAATCCGATAATTATGTTTCTGTTACGTTTCCCATCATTACTTCCTTTACTAAGACTATCATTTCCTGTGTAGCTGAAAATAGTATATTTAAAGTAACATGTTAAATTGATAACGTGTATTCAAGTCTAAGCAGTTGACTTTTAAGTAACATGAAGTCAATTATATTTGAGTAAAATGCCATTTTCGTCCCTGAGGTTTGGCCAGTTTTGCGACTTTCGTCCAAAGGTTTGTTTTTTCGCATCTGGATCCAAAAGGTTTGAAATCTTGTTATTTACATCTAGCTCGTTAACTCCATCCATTTTTCTCCGTTAAGTTAGGGTATTTCCGTCTTTTCTATTAACTAAAAGGACAATTCGGTCTTTTTACATACAGTGAAAAAGACTGAATTGCCCTTTAAGTTAGCAAAAAAAAAAAAAAGGGAAATACCTCTGACTGAACGGTAAAAAATGGATGGAGTTAACGAGCCGGATGAAAATGACAAGATTTCAAACCTTTTGGATCCAGATGAGAAAAATCAAACCTTTGGACGAAAGTAGCAAAACTGACCAAACCTCAAGGACGAAAACGGCCTTTTACTCATTATATTTTTAAGCGAAAAAAAACATAGGGTAAGATAGAAATACTCACTTCAAGACTAAATTCTTGTTCAGAAGACCGGATGGTACTTCTCCGGATAACAAGTTATTTTGTACATAACTGCATTCATCAAGAAAACCAAATTTAATATGACCATATACAAATTACAAACCAAAGAGAAAACAGAATGATTGATATATCTCTACAGCGGTGTCAAAAAACGCTATTTGCAACAGAATTATGATTTTTAACATAATTATGAAGCTGATAAAGAGTTGATATTGGGGACAGATGGAATAAAATAATAATTTACTTACAGTTGACTTAAATTAGGTAAATCTGCTAACCAGGTAGGTAATTCACCACTCAACTGATTGTTCTCAAGATGTCTGCACACACAAAACTTAATGAATTAAATTATAAAAAAAAAACATTTGCATAACGATGACGATAATATAGTGTGCGTTACATGATCTTTAGATTTGGGCATCCAGTAAAATCAGGTATCGGACCCGTGAGGGCATTCCCATCAAGCCACCTATATTTAACAACATGCAATATTCAGTGGTCAAAATCAAATACTTGTATACATTTACAAAAATAAAAGGTGCACAATGAAACTTACAACTGTTCTAAGCTGGTCAACCTGGTCAAATCGTTCGGTATGCTTCCAGTCAAGTTCTTGCCAGACAATTTTCTGCATAAAACCGGAGAAAAAACTTAGACAGATAACGGATAAAGAATATAACAACGTTTTCGCGTTCATGCAAATCACACCAGTCTTGCTTTTTTATTTTCTACATTGGAGTTAACAACAAGATAAATAAAGTTAAGAAAGATACACCGATATAATCTTCGGTTCACGATCTGAATTACACTCCAACCACGACCATGCAACCGGCAAACATGGGTCGCCACCTTCTTGAGCCCAATCCGACAACTTGTAACCTGATACCAAACTTGCAGCCACAGCTCCTATAAATAATATTGAAAAAAAAAAAACAAAAAAATAAGATTTTTAAAATTATTGTTAGACAAATTTAATCTAAAAAACTTGGTTTACTTACCATCAAGAGATCCATCACTTATTCTAAGATATTTACTAATCTCAATTGCATTAACAAGAGGCCCTTGAGTAGAATCCGATGTTTCCGCAAACTTAAACGACAAAACAAAAGGAAGCGAAATGTTTTCAAATCCCGGTTCATACAACCGGTTCGGCCCCTGCGCGTTTTCCTGGATATTAACAACAGCTTTACTGACCTCCGGTTCACCGGGAAGAACAAGCCGGAACTTTCGTGTTTCATCGGAACCCAACTCTTCAATTTCCGCAAAATAAGTATACGCCCAACCGTATCCCGGAAACCCGTCCAAATTCATACGATAAGTCAACGTCCCGTTTCTTCCTACAACAGCTGTCTGCATTACTTTCTGAGGTGGCTGCTCGTCCTTTCCTGTATAAACCGGTAAACTCGTCGATATTCTATCGGTTCCAGCCGCAACATCAACAAGATAATTCGCTTTCTTCACTAAATCCGATTGCCAGATTCTATCAAACGGGTCATCCGGGTACCTAACTGGATCTTCATTTTCCGCTCCAAAGTTGATTCTTGCAGAAACACTAAGAAAGAACTGGTTTTCAAATGGTGTAAGGTAAATCGACCCGTTAAATGGGCGGAGTTCGAGTGTGGATATAAACGGTTGACCCGTTGTAGCGTTTGATAAACACACACTGACAGTAGAACCCGAAGCCAAAAATATAAGTTCTTGAGACTCGATGGTGTTGGCGTCTGAAATGACGATTGTAGCCCAAGGAGTGGGTCCCATTGAAATGTCGAACTTCGGGTAAACATTGTTATTGTCGAAATTACCATATAAGAATGTTGCTCTAATAAGGTACCGAGTCCTGCTTTTCACGTCGAGTGTGTAACAATATTTTCGGTTGTCTGCAGGGAAATATCGGACGGTTTGATATTGTTGTCGTGTTTCGTTTGTGACAGAGATGTTAGTTGTGATCCCGTAAATGATTTGGTTGTCGGGAGTCCAGTCGAGGCCGAGGTTGTCTGTGAAATTGGTTTGACCTCCACAGTCTAAACTTACAAAACCTGTTATAAATGATCGAATTTGTCAACGAAAATGTCAACTTTGACGGAACGAAACAAAAAAAGAACATAAAATGATCCAAAGGGAACACATCAATGTAATCATCAAGTTTAAGCATCTCATATCTATAACATGATTATCCGAATTGAAATAACTTGTATACGAGAAATCACATCCAAACACCCTCTTACATATCAAGATTTGATCCGTCAGACCATTAAACACATAAAACCAGTATACGAACACGCGGGTCAGTTTCTAAATCATTCTGCAGTTTAGTAAGCCTAGCAACATAACAAGTGCAAAATCAAATATTAAGAGCTAGATGCCCATAAATTAGTCAACTAGAAGCCAAAAAACCAGCCACCAACCACAAAATATGTATACCCTTAAATCAACTAATAAACACCATCAGTAACCCCCCCCCCCCCCCCCCCCCCCCCCTCACATACAAACATTTCAAGATTAACAAAACTGAAACTTTACACATAAAACCTAGGGGTGTAAACGAGGAGGATCAGATCGGTAAAATACTCAAACGATCCCGAGCTCGAGCCTTAAATATGACTTCTTTAGTTCTTGAGCCCAAGCTCGAGCTTTACATACAAAGCTCGTTTAGGCTGGCCAGCCTAATCGAGTCCAAACAAATTTTATATTATTTTTTTATATATAATATACCTACTATTTAACATTGGCGAGACGAGCTTTGGCTCGTTTAAGCCATCAAAGCGAGCTCAAGCCTAGCTTTGCCTCATTTAAAACTTTTCTCAAATTACCTCAAGCCGAGCCGAACTCGAACCCTTTAGGTTTTAGTTTTGAGCCGAGCTCGATCTCAAAATAGTAGGCTCAAACCGAGCCGAACTCAAACTCAAGCTTCATAAAAGCATGATGAGTCTCTGAGCTCAGCTTAACTCGTTTACACCCCTAAATTAAAACCCACATCAATCAAGAAACCCATAAAGAAAAAATCATATAAACTTGAAGAAAATTGCAACCCACATACCAAAATTAACTAAACATACAATCAAGAGAGAAATTAAGAAGAAAGTGAACCTGATATCTGAGCTGTGGTGATGTCAAAATTGAGAACAAGAAGGATGAAGAACAAGAAGAAGAAATGATGAGTCCCCATCTTGTTTCTTCTATATCTTTTTCCCAAAAAAGTTGCAATGAATTCAGTAGAGGATTAAAAGCAGAAAAAGGACCAAAGGTGTGACAGCATTATTATTAAACCCAATGGGTGAAAACTGAAAACACCAATGTTGTTGTTCGGGAAAGTAATAAACTAACATAAAGTTTTCCTTGATTAACTAAAAGAAATGAAGTAAATTAGCATGCAGAAGAAGATTGATCCTCTGTTTATTCCTAGTGTATATATACACATGTTTGTATAACTCTTAGAGAGAGAGAGAGATGGGTACTGGGGGCCCACCAATAACAAGCCATGTGGTGCCTACTCAAGCTTTATAATATTGAGTTGTTTTGGAAGTTAATAATCATGCAACATGATGATCTAAGTGAGTCAGGTTTGATTCCTGTCATCTCTATTATTTTCTACGGTATCTGGTGATGACGGAAGACTAGACGAATAGGTGGAGATCGCTAGTTCGATCCTTGAACTGAGTGGGTTTTACCTCACCGCACTGTCGTGCCTTCGGGCGAGTGTTCACGGGCTTCGGCCCTAGGTGAGGGTTTTCCCTGGTTCGGAGGCGAGTGTATCCCGATGTGGTGAATTTCGCCAGTAACTCATTTGAAGAATTCGTTGGCCGTTCAAAAAAATAATAATCATGCAACATTTTGTTATTGCCCTATGGTCACATTTATAAAATGAATTCTACTAGTGTTCATTGTTAAATTTCATAAATTGTACTTTTGGTGGACCATAAGGTTTGAAGGGTGTACATATAGGTGTAAAAGAAAACCGGTTTTAGGATCAAAACCCAAAAAAGAAAAAATAAATTGGTTTTTTTAACTGGTTTCAACTCGAATCGAACCGTCGGTTTGTAGACTGGTTAGCATTCTTGATCTTTGGAACCGGTTTAAAAATCGAAACAGGTTTAAAAAACCGTTTTTTACCCAAACCAAAACCAGTTTTTTAACCGAACCAAATCGATTAGTATCAGTCTAGGTTCCCATCATGTAAAACGGGTTTTAAAAAAAAACCGGGTTTTTTCCCCAAAAGAACTGTGTAATAACTTTGATCCTTAACGGTGCAGATGGTAAAAACAAATGTAAAAATGAATTAAAATACACTTTTTTATAACAAGGTAAATAAAGATTTACGAATAGCCCATGCCCATGTGAAAACTCTTACTATTTGTTGTTGTGGTTTGTGTTTGTTTAAACTTATTTATAGTATAAAGTTACTACTAATGAAAATCTGAATACGTGTTATTTTAATACATTTAACCCTATAAATTAGTTTTCTTTATTAGCCATAAAAAAAGTATAGGGTTAATACATTTTTTGAAAGGTTACCTTGATGATCAAAGTTTTGTGTTGATTTATACTTAATGAAAATCTTAATACCGAAATGACATTTAGATGCAGTCCATAAACCGTGTGCTTAAACTAAAAGCACATTTAACCCTATAGTTTTTAATGGCTAATAAAGAAAACCAATTTATTTGGAGTAGAATCTAAACTTTGTGTTGTATGTATTATCAAACCTAATTTCAAAAGTCAAAAGGTTTGCAAAATGAATCTTTTGAATTTTGAAAAATCGTTGTATTTAATAATCTGTTTACATGAGTTTATTATCAACTACTACAATCAGAAGAGTGGCACCGACCAAGCAATAGTTGTTGCCCTTTATTGGGTTAAATGGGCGGCACCTTCAATAGTGCCAGGCAGCTGCCTGGCACTCACCTATTGGCCCAACAAATTTACAATTTTATCCTCCTTTAAAATTACGATTTTGCCATCAGTTAAAAATTATGTTTTTGCCCTCACTTAAAAATAAATTTACGCTTATGCTCACAGCTAAATATTTCAATTTTGCCCCCGGTTAAAAATTACGATTTTGCCCCGTTTCAATGTACAGTTTTACCATTAGTTTTTCCCTTAAAAATACGATTTTCCCATCAGTTCAAAATTATGTTTTTACCCCCACTTAAAAATAAATTTGCGCTTTTGCTCCCAGCTAAAAATTCCAATTTTGCCCTCGGTTCAAAAATTACGATTTTACCCCATATAAATTTATAGTTTTGCCATTAGTTTTTTTTTCTCACAGCCAAGTTACGATTTTGCCCTCAACTTAAATTTACATTTTCCTCATCGTTTTTGTTTGTTTTCCTGGTGACATTACAAGTTTGCCCCCAGTGTAAAATTACAGTCGTGCCGGCAACTTTCTGGCACTCCCCCGTTGGTCCATTTAGTTTACGATTTATCCCCGAATTAAAATTATGATTTTGCCCTCAATTAAAAATTACGTTTTTCCCATCGTTTTAGTTTTTTTTACCAAAACTATAAAGGTTTTTTGTTTTAATTGGTTTACTCGATTTAATTTTTTTTTTCGTGTCAAGGAGTAGCCTAACACTAGCTCATTAGTCCTGAAAAATTACAGTTTTGCCCTGAGCCCAAAATTACGGTCTTATCATCGTTTTTGTTTTTTTTTTCCTACCAAAATTATAATAGTCTTTTTTTAATTGGTTGAGAATTATTCGGTCATCGCCCCGCAACGCGGGCGGGGCATCTACTAGTTATATATATATTTTTGAAGTTCTTACCTACAGTAATTTTTGTATTTTTATGATTTTTGTCTTTTGTAAATTTTTTTCATCTTTCCTTTTTTATTTTCTATTTTTTTGTTTTTTTTTTAAGTTTCAATCGAACCTGGTGTTGTACATGTAACAAAACGAACGCTCTAATATTGACCGAACAACAGTAGTATCGAAATTGATGTTCGTTTTTATTGTTTCGATTGATGCAAACACATCTCGGTATTGTTTTGGTCGTATCATGACCTATTTTTTTGTTTCTCTTTCAGTAAGTGTCGGTATCTTAATGAACCGAACCAATATCAAATGAATTCCTGCCATTAACATTATTTTTACTATTTCGTCTACGTTTCCATTAAAAATTGGGTCGCCCCGCCACAGAGCGCGGGTGTAACCCACTAGTTGAATATAATTATCCAGATAAAACAATATGTATAGATTTGAGTAGGGTAAAGACAATAAGACACGTTCTTGAGGAGTATAATTTCATCTCGTTAAGATAGTAATTTAGTGTTATGTTGTCGGCGGAACGTGTAACTTATTGTATGTTTGAGTGAACGTCACATTTAATGCTTGAGAACAACATATTCCACCTCAAATTATTGGGTCTTTATCAAGCTTATGTTATTTATATTTTTAGAACTTTTCAAATATATATATATATATATATATATATATATATATATATATATATATATATACATGCAAATATATAACATTAACTTTTCCATTGAGTCAAGTAGGGTGCAAAAACCAAATCATAACCGAAAATTGAACTGTTAACCAAAAAAAATAACCGAAATTAACTGAAACCGTCCAAACCAAACGGTTATGGTTAGGTGAATATGATTAACCGACCTTTCCGTTACGGTTAAGGTATTTTCGTTAACCGAATTTAACCGAACCGAACCTTGTTTTTTTATTTATTTATTTGTGATTCTTTTTTATATTTACGGTTGAAGTTAAATGTTTAGTAAGCATTAGCGTTATTTTTTATCATCTTCCTCTTTGTTTCTTGTCTCTTTTTATTTGTGTCCCTTTTTTATTTATTGCAAACTAAATATCTATATCCAAAATATGGTTATATTAATTACTTATGAACTAAGTAATTCATTTTTCAGGATACGGTATATGCTCTATAAACTAAAATAGCTCGTATAAGAACATAATCAGGTTTTATACAAGAATACAATCATATTTTATCTAAAAATACCAAAAAAAAAAAAATCGGTTAATAACCGAAAATAACCATAACCAAACCATAACTGCCGATTACCCGAACCATGGTTAACCGCCTATCGGTTATGGTTACAGTTAACACTTTTAGATTAACCGAATCAGCGGTTAACCAACCTTGCACACCCCTAGAGTCAAGTTGATACAAGTTTGAAGGTATCGAGCACGATAATCAAGAATGTACATACAATAGATAATGTTAGTTGAGTTGAATTAAACAAAATTTTGAAAGTATTGATTGATTTATCAAGGTTTAACTTGAGTGCGTGCGTTGAATCAACTGGTAAGGTTAGTTCCTTTGTGACCTTAAGGTCGCGGGTTCAAGTCGTGGAAACAACCTCTTTTACAAAAGTGTAGCGTAAGGTTGTGTACATCATATCGCAAAGTGACCCGGCTCATGTGCAAATGCAGGAGCTAGGGCTGCAAACGAACCGAATATTCGGCGACTGGAAGTTTGTTTGTGTTCGCTCATTTATTAAACAAACGAACACGAACACAAAATTTTGTTCGTTTAGTTAAATGAACGAACATGAACAAGGGTTGCGTTCATTCATTTATATTTGTGAACGTTCGGTAACGTGTTTTTTTGTGTTCAATAGTTCATTAGTATTTTTAGTTTTTATATTTTATTTAAATACTTGAAAATTTCGACAAAGAAAATATTTAATAAGTGTCAGTGTATTATATATTTTGTTCATGAAAATTAGTTTGTGTTCATTTGTGTCCATCAACACTCGTTTTTGTTTGTTGCCTAAAATTAACGAACAAACACAAACGAACACGAACAAGTTTATTACCTTAACAAACGAACACAAACATAAAATCTCGTTAGGCAAGTGTTCATAAACAGTTTGTGAACACGTATATTTCTTATCAAATGAACACGAAAAGGACCTGTTCGTGTTCGTTCAATTCGTTTGCAACCTTAGCCGGAGGCCAGTGGCGGAACCAATGTACAAGGAGGGGTAGCCCGAGCAACCCCTCAACTCCCTCTTCGTAGTGTAAAAATACCCTTCAACTTCGTCTACAGAGTGTAAATATCTATTTTATTTTTATACAAATGATACCGGCCTCTAATAAAAAAAAAGATACCCATAAATTTTTGGGCTAGCTCCGCCACTGTAGAAAGCTAATACATCGGGCGCGCCCTTTTATCAAAGGTTAAACTTTAAAATTATTGGTAGTTGAACTTGAAGTCAAGTTTAAAATTGAGTTAATTGTCATTTTAGTCCCTGAGTTTTGTCCAAATTTGCCATTTTAATCCAAATAGTTTTTTTTTCCGCCTCTGGGTCCCTGACTTTTCCCTTTTGTTGCCATTTTGATCACATACCCTAACTCCATCCAAAAACCTCATTTTTAACCAGGGGTATTTTGGAGATTTTCATTTTAAATCTTTTCAATTGCCATTTTGATCTAATTCTAAAAAATCAAAAAATTTCAAAAAATTTCTAAAAAATCCAAAAAATTCTAAAAAATCATAAAAATAAAAAAAAATCAAAAAATTCTAAAAAATCAAAAAAAAATCTAAAAAATAAAAAAATTTCTAAAAAATCCAAAAAATTATAAAAAAATATAAAAATGAAAAAATTCCAAAAATTTCTAAAAAATCCAAAAAATCTAAAAAATCAAAAAAATTCAAAAAAATCATAAAAATTCTAAAAAATCAAAAAAAATTTCCAAAAATTCTAAAAAATAAAAAAATCATGAAATTTCAAAAAAATGAAAAAAATTTCTAAAAAGTCTAAAAAATTAATAAAAAATAAATATAAAAACTCAAACAAACATATTTTAAAGTTTCAAATTCAAAAAATGACGATATATTACTCGTCCAGACGAATATATTTTCGAGTTTATCTATTTCGTTGAGTGAATGAGTGATCATGATGAGATAGAACCATTTATCCTTTAAAAAAACAAATTTCATTTTAAGTTGACACCTTTCACAAACATTCTTACATTTCCACATTAATTATCACCTTTTTGGCCTTTTTATATATGTTTTCATAGCAAAACTATTTATTACAATAATTTTTCCATCTTTAGTTTTGTATCAATTAATATAATTTACTAAATATAAATATCATGAAATATAAATTTTATAAACTAAAACATAACATGCATGTTCGTTAGATAGCGAATTCTATCTCATCATGACCACTCATTCACTCAATAAAATAGATAAAACTTGAAAATGTATTCGTCTGGACGAGGAATATATCGTCATTTTTTGAATTTGAAACTTTAAAATATGTTTGTTTGAGTTTTTAGATATTTTTTATTTTTTAGATCTTTTTAGATTTATTAGATTTTTTAGATTTTTTATTTTTTAGAATTTTTGTGATTTTTTAAAATTTTTTTATTTTTTAGATTTTTTTATTTTTTATAATTTTTTAGAATTTTTTTATTTTTAACTTTTTTTATTTTTAGATTTTTTGTATTTTTTATGATTTTTTTTATTTTTTAGAATTTTTTTGATTTTTTAGAATTTTTTGATTTTTTAGATTTTTTTTTATTTTTTAGAATTGGATCAAAATGGCAATTGAAAAGATTTAAAATGAAAATCCCCAAAATACCCCTGGTTAAAAATGGGTTTTTTTTATGGAGTTAGGGTATGTGATCAAAATGGCAACAAAAGAGAAAAGTCAGGGACGCAGGGCCAAAAAAAAAAACTATTTGGACTAAAATGACAAATTTAGACAAAACTCAGGGACTAAAATGGCAATTAACTCTTTAAAATTATAAAATTATTGACTCGACCTCGATGTAAATCAAGTGTTTAGCTCCATCTAGATTGTCACTTGACAAGTTGGTCAGCTTTTAAATGGAAAATCTATCTACTATAATAAAAGAAACCAACTTAGGGACACTTATCATTATTCTAGACCATCATTAATTATATATAATTATTATTTAATTTAAATTATTAATTAAATCTAATATGTTTCAAACATTTAAAAAATTATGGATAAAGTTTCAAAAATTTCTTATTATTTATTTACAACTAATGTTAAAAAACATTACCACGTCACGTCTACGATTAAAAATAACCTAGAGTTTTGTTGAATTATCAAGTAAAGAAACCATCAACAGAACAAATTATTAGCAATGTATACCTGTATATCTTCTGTTTTTGAGTTTAACCAAATTGTGTGATACTTAAACCATACAGAATTATAAAGCAAACACCTAAAGAAAAAACATTGTCGGATAATGCGATAGCCTAGGGCATAGCATCAGTGGCGGATCCAGGAATTTTTTTCAAGGGGTTCACATTTTTAAGTGTTCCAATATCATATGTCCGAACATAAAAAAATACGGGTCGGTTTGACGGTTCGGGTCGGGTAAGTTGATCGCATAATAAAAATACGATACAATAATGAAAAAAAAAACATAGAGGACGAATGGAAGATATCTCGGTAGAAAATTGGAACAATTTGGGTGTAACCGTAATTGAAAATTAGGCGATTTATGATGAGAACATGTAATGACTTTCTAGCTCTTGACAAATTTGTATTTCACGAAAGCAATAAAATCGATCCTCTTTTATGTTAAATAAAAGTTATTGATCCAACCTAGCATGTTTACTTTAAGTTTGCACTAACAATCGTTTTCAAGAAACCATCTATCCGAATTTGGCACATTAACAAAATTTAGAAACAAAGACCAAGACCCTTGATTCTAATTAATCTCAGTAACTTCCAAGTTCCAAACACATTATCTAAATCAGACACACAAAAAAAATAAAAAATAAATAAATAAATAAATAAATTCAAAACAAAGCTCTTACAAGACTCGAACTCAAGACCTCAAGTTTAAGAGGCGCCCTGAACCATTTTATCATCTATGGCTTTGCTTATAAGGTTCCCCTATAAAATATTAAAGGGTTCCTTCAGAATTTTCTATATTACTTAACACTATAAATTACGAAATGAACGGGTTCATAGGAACCCCCTAATTAGCTCTAGATCCGCCCCTGCATAGCATTGCCGTTAGCAAGCATCAAGTAACAAAAACTAAAACAGAAAATAAGATTTTGTAAGTTAATCATTAATTATATATAATTATTATTTAATTTAAATTATTAAATTTAATATGTTTCAAACATTTAAAAAATTACGGATAAAGATTCATAAAATATCTTATTATTTATTTATATTAACTACTAGGTTAGAAATTATATCTTAATTCCTTAATTGTAAATAATTATTATTTAGAGTTAATTGCCATTTTCGCCCCTGAGGTTTGGGCACACTTGGCATTTTCATCCAAAATGAAGGTTTTGTACCATTTTGCCCCCAACGTTTGTAACTGTTTGCCATTTTCATCCAAATACCTAACCAAGTTACTTTATATCTTATTATGGGTTATTTTTAACCTAACCAAGTTAGTTTATACCTTATTATCGGGTATTTTTGAAATTTATCAATTATAACAAGGTAATTTATAAATTATCTTCTAGTAATAAATTAAATTTGACTACTTTTGTGTTATAATAAATAAGTTTAAAAATAAGAATACACAATTTAAGAATGATTGCTTAAAAACTAAAATGATATGTACATTTATGATTAAAGCATTAACATGCAAACAATATTAAAATAAAAATTTTCGGGTTAAAATGGTTGTTTTTGCATTAATTCGGGAATACACGTGTCGTGTTTGGGTTTATGTACGTGACATCACGACCCGTTTAGTAATCCTAATAAAATCAATAGGTGATTTTGGTTCAATAATTTTAGTGAAAGTTCTAGGTTGAATTGTTAATTGTGATATGTAAAATTACATTTTAATTACAAGACTTTTAAAGTTTTTTTTTTTTTTTTTGTAAAATTGTAAATGCAAACATATTAAAGTATAAATGCTTATATTATTAATGTAAAAAAATATATACACAGCTAAAAATCGTGTTATATTATAAAAATGTTAACACCAATTTGATCTTATTTAGGTATACAAACATAAAAATATATAAAAGCGTAACAATGAACAAAGCATATGTTATCATATGAATTGTATTTTTATAATTCGAATCTTTAATAATAGACCATCTCCAATATATATGCATTAATTAAAGTAAAATTTAAAATTTAATGTTAGATCATCTTTTTCAAAAATAATAACTAGAATATAATTTATAAAGGCTGATAAATAATAACTAGAAGATAATTTATAAATTACCCCCTTATAATTGATAAATTTCAAAAATACCCATAATAAGGTATAAACTAACTCGGTTAGGTTAAAAATAATCCATAATAAGATATAAAGTAACTTAGTTAGGTATTTGGATGAAAATGGCAAAAAGTTACAAACGTTGGGGGCAAAATGGTACAAAACCTTCATTTTGGACGAAAATGGCAAGTGTGCCCAAACCTCAGGGGCGAAAATGGCAATTAACTCTATTATTTAATTTAAATTATTAAATTTAGAGTAAAATGCACGGATAGTTCCTGTAGTTTTGTAAAATACCACCTATAGTCCCCAAATTTTAGAAATTACATCGGTGCTCCATGTGGTTTGACAGTTTGTTACTTGGATAGTCCTTGGAGTGGATGGGGGTTAGTTTTCTCAGTTAAGTGGGTGTGAAATGACCTTAATGCCTTACTATATTAAAAATATTAAAATATTAAAGGATAAAGTTAACTCAAGTGGCCCCACCCCACCATCGCCCTCACCACCTCCAACTCCTTCATCGATACACGCCTTCTTCGTGCATTTTACAAAAGTTGGGGACTATATGTGTTATTTTACAAAACCACAGGGACTATCCGTGCATTTTACTCTTAAATTTAATATATGTTTAAAATGCAAGAAGAATAATAATTACATTTATCATACTAATAAATTTATCCAAAAACAATCATCCTTTTAAGGTGCAATTCATGTCCAGATATTTAAATTTTAAAGTTATATAATTTAATAATCACCAATAATTTATACTTATCTAATTAATTTAAATTGAAACATTATTTTTTTGATATAAGTTTATCTAATTGGATAATTGCTATATGCCTAATCTGTACATTTCAACATTTTTTTAGAACTAATAAATTAAGACCACTATTATTTAAATAAAACTTGGGTTATTAAATGTATGTTCACATGACTGTTAAAACTCGTGAGAAAGTCGATAATACAGTCTGTCTTCTAATCGATGGTTCAAATGCTTTCGTGTTTATAAACTTGACAAACATCACAAATTTTTATCATACATGACGCATAATTTTGTTTGGATATCAGAAAAGCGTCTTAAAAATATCGTTCTATAATTGTTAAATGTTCGTTATTAACTATTTGATTTTATATCTACTTAACCCGTGTAATACACGGGGTTATAACCTAGTTATTTATCATATTTGAAAGAAAGAAAGATAGAAAGGTATATCTTTACGACTTTACTTAAAGAGAAATACCAAAGTTTGTATTATTAATCTTTAATAATACAAGGAAAATTAAGTTATTAAAAATGTTTCACTTTAGGTAAAGTTTTGCACTTTGCCAGTTGTACGGTACACATGTTTCTGCTCAAGGTACAACATGTTGACGCATTCATAGTATCTCAGCAGCATCTGGAAGGCACGTTACTTTCAACTATTTCATTAAAATAAATATAAATATTGAAAAAGTATGAACATCATCATCAACATAGTCAGTAAATCTATCAATAACAAAACAAAGGTATGGTCTGAGAATGGTAAAATGTAGACAACCTTACATCTACCCCGTAGGAATAGAGAAGCTGCTTCCAGTTACACCCCCGGCTCGTGAAAAAGTATGAACATGTTTAGTGTAATTGTGACGAGTATAATTGGTTTGGAAAGGTAAAACCAATTGATTTTTCTTCTACATGTATTGCCTAGTGTTGTTCTATGTATCACGACTAATATAAAAGTGTTGCAAAGTTATACCTCAGTCGTCAGGTGTATCGTAACAATCCATTATTTTAGAGGTGATAACTTACACACTTCTAATTCTGTTTTTCAGTCTACATCAATGTCTATCATTAAATTAGGTACCTCGACCACTTAACAAGTAACACACTTTACCAAGTATGTACATTTCACTTATGTATATTTTGAAGTATAGTGCATGGATAGTTTCTGTGGTTTACCAAAATTTTGGATTTGGTCACTAACTTTTCAAAAGTACACGGGTGGTCCCCATGGTTTGACTTTCTAACACATTTAGCCATCATCCAACAAATCTAAAGATTTTAGCATGTTCAAGTTAGGGACTAGAAGTGTTATAAAGTGCAAACCACATGACCGTCCGTGTACTTTTGAAAAAAAAAATTGGGAACTAAATGTATTACGAAGTGCAAACCATATAAACTATCTATGTACTTTTAGAAAGTTAGGGACCAAATTTAAAATTTAAGTAAACCGTAGTGACTATCGGCATACTTCACTCTATATTTTGTTTTACCACAAATCACTTTTATCGGCTTTCCATCCAATGTGTGTGAAGGTTCAATTAGAAGTTAAGGATGAGTAAATATTTTTTTTTATATAAATACGAGTGAATTTTTACGGTATTTTAAGATAATTAGATGTATTTGAAATATAAATTCATATTTTTGTCTGAAATGCTTAGTCATAATTAAATATTATTTTATATTAGTTCTTATATTATTAAGAGTCCTTGAATATTTAAGAACTATTTTATATTAGTTGACGAGTAAATGATTCCAAAAGTGGTTAACAAAATGGTGATATGGTTCCTATAGCTTGTAGTCTCCCATACCTATACTTACAAATATAAGATCCAACTATATATGTATATTAAATGACTTTTCTTAACGTCTAAGCATTCAATAAGAGATCCAACTATATCAAACACCAAGTATTGGGTCCAAATAAGAATAACATATCAATGACTTTTTGTATATATCTGTGTCGCAGTTGTTTATAAGAGATAAGTGTGATGATCTTATATTTAAGAATGTCAGCTTAGCTAACAAAACACATACAACCTGAAATTGTAATCTTTGGAATTATATATTTTGTTATAATATTAAGTGGGTTTAATGTTTTTGTAGTACTTGAGGCGACAACGCTTGCTACTGAATCAATCGATGCCCGACTAAAACGCCCTACATCCTGTAGCATGTTGCCTAGTAAACAAGCCATGTTGCGTTGCCGGCACGAGGGTCGTGCGATCCATTAAAAATGATTAAATGATGCATCACTTCCAGAAGTCGGGGTTAGTTGTCGGGTGTCAAAACCGACAACACTAAGGCGAGTGTCAGAACCGATCAAGCCCGTTGTAGAGATGTTTTTGGGTGGGAAGAGACGAAGCTGAGTGACGCATGACTGATCTCAGTGGATTGTGACAGCAAATGCTTAACTATATTTTTTTCTAATATAATTAATTCATGTATCATTTTCAATAATAACGTTAAAAGCGGGTGATGGTTAATCATGCATGACGTGGTGGCGTTGATAGCTGAAAGACAAAAGTGTACATGCACTAATCGGTCTTTGTCCCGATCGCTGAAGTTATGAGCCTTATGTCCAAGGCTTGATGCAAAAATACTATCGAGCCGGGAGCCTTACTAGAAGCAATCTCTCTATTCCTACGGGGTAGAGGTAAGGTTGTCTACATCTTACCCTCCTCAGACACTAACTTAGCTTTACTATTGGTGAGATTTACTGAGTATGATGATAATCATCACTTTCAATAACCGTTATTTATCAACACTTAAAGCTAATCATAAAAATTTTGCTAACCATAAGGCACTTAAAACTAATATATAATTGGTTCTTAAGAAAAATTATAAGACAAAAAATACAAAATGAAAGTTATCATAACTTTATAGGTAAGTTTTTACCAAAGTCAAAACTCAAAAGCATACACAAAATAATAAAGTGGCAATTGACAAGGATAATATGGTCAAGAATGTTGAGCACTATTCTTGTTGGATTGTAGTGGGAGAGAACAATATTTTCTTTGTTACTAAGAAAACATCATTGCAAAATAAATAAGCCCCTATCACACATGTTACATGCCTATCCCCCTTTTTGTTGTCATGAGATCTATCTTTTTCTTTCGATTTTAAACAGAAAATCAAAGGGAAGTGATTCAAGCCGGCTTTAAACAATAAAAGTTTGAATCATGTCTAACTTAAAATGAGTTTGAACTCGAAAAAAATAGAATTTATAAAATACGAACTTGAGCTTGCGTTTCATATACCAAACTTGAATAGACCCACAAATCTAAATGAGTTCTTTATTTATATAAACTAGAATTAACCAACCCCCGCGTTGCGGCGGGGGCCTAAAACTATGCCAAATAACATCAATGCCACACCGCTGGTAGCGACCACCAACACTGAAGTTGTGGCGTGTTAATGCGGAAATATAAGACCGAAACATATAACATGAAAAAAATAACTATGTCGATTTAGGACACACGCGTTGCGACGAACTTGTTACATGGAAAAAATAGACGTAAAAACGTTGAACCACACACGCGCGTTGCGCCGTGTTAACTCGCAAAATAACGTAGAAAAGAATAACTAAGTCAATATAGGATACGTCCGTTGCTGCGAACTTGCCAAAGTGGGAAAATAGACACATTGCCACATACCTGTCAAATGTGAAAAAAATAGACGAAAAACGTTGAACCACACACGCACGTTGGGACGTATTAGCTCGCAAAATTTAGAACGAAACGTAAAACGAAAAACTTGCGAAAGATAAAAAGTATGGGGACCAAAGTTGTAAATAAAAAAGTTTTGGGTTAAATTACAAAAGGTGAAAAGTTTTGGGTTAAAACTAAACAAATTAAAAGTGTTAAAATACAAATGATTAAAAATTTTGGGTTAAAAATGAAAAATCACAATTTTTTTTGGAAAACCCCCCATGCTTGGGGTACAACACATAATGCAACAAGTTGTTGCAAATTTATATTATGGAAATATGATATATGACAAATATTACGACATATTAAATAAATGGGATAATAACTAAATAACATACAATTATATATATAGTTAAATATATAAAAGATTTGGATCAAGGAAAAACTCCTACGAGTTGTGAGAACTTAGAGAACTCGGCCTTCTCGTGCGAGTTTTGCCTCCATTTTTTTCACACCCCTATAATTAAAATGTTACAAAGAAGACTATAAAAAAATAAAAAATTTATAGTGGTGTTTTTGGCCCATTACAGCTGCTGTAAATGAAAAAAAAAAAAGGAACTGTTTTTTTTTTTTTTTTTGGAAAAGTTGATTTTAAGGATTTTTGGTACATTTTTTTCCTTTTTGAAAAAAAAAACCTATCGTAAGGTCAGATTCTCTAAGTTCTCACAACTCGTATGATTATTAATACACAAGTGTAAATTAATGGCCAGAATTTGATTATAAAAATACACTAGTGTATTTTACGATTTGATGATGTAAATTAATGGTCAGGATTTGTTCACCCAGTTCACAACTACGCTAGTGTTCACTCTAGAATCCCACCCTATAGGGTTAAGTTCATTTGTGAACAACCCCCTTGATAGTGAACACTAGTGAACTAATCCTAACCCTTACTTTGATCTGAGTTGGAGTTCGCAAAATTATTAGCAAGCTGAGCTTAAACTTTACATAAAGCTTGAAATGAACCGATTTCAAGCTCTTTTAAATTAAACGAGCACGAGCACTACTCAACTTGTTTACTTCGCCACCTAATAGCAACCTGGTTCATCACTCTAAAAGCTTTGTTTTTTCAACTACAAAGGAACCCAAAAACAAAACCAAATTTCAATATTGTATTAGTATTGGGAATATTTTTGTAACTCTTGGGTTAAATAGGAAGATTATGATAGTTGATTATTTTTTCAATGACTAGCCTAAGATAACAGATGACTTGCTAACATTATTCCTTAAAATGTATCTTAAAAAGATAAAATTTGTCAAGGAACTTGATGTTCATGACAGGAGTCTCCCCCTTAGCTGGTTTAAGGGAAAGCGGGTTTGTAGCAGGACAAGCAATAAGGAAAGCGGAATCAAAAGCATGTGCTGATAACCAACATGCATTTGTCTCCTTCGCCTTCGACACCTTTGGCTCCCTAGCTCCAGAAGCTATCCGTTTGTTGACTAGGGTCCAAAAGATTGTCCACAGCAGTTGCTCATCAACAGGGGGGCAGGGCAGGGGTTTGTCTTTAATGGGCTAGAGTTTGCTATTCAGAAAGGGGTAGCGGCGCAGCTTGTTGCTCGCTTACCTGCGATATTGATGTAACTCGGCCAATCTATATATGAAATATTAATGTTATCAAATTAAAAATTTTGTATATTTATACATTTAAGTATTTTTTCACTACCATCTATGAAATACTTTAAAAATGTTGTATATTTATACATTTAAGTATTTTTTTCACTACCATCTATGAAATACTTCAGGTACATAGTTATACGGATTAGGATCAAATACAAAGGATCCTAATTGTAAGAAGTGTAAGAAGGATTTATAGAGTGACAAGTGTCCAATAACCTAAAAAAACCTACTACACAAAAAACCCACTAAAAAAAAAACAAAACCTTAAACATCCACCACCACCAAACCCCCCCCCTCCCCCCACATCACCCACCCAAATTTTTTTTTTTTTTTTTTTGCCGAGGGGGTGGGGGTTTAGGTTTTTGGGTGGTGGTGGGGGTGGGTGTTTAGTTTTTTTTTAATATTTTTTTTAGGTTTTTGGGGGGTGGGGGGGGGGGGTTAGGTTTTTGGTGGTGATGTAGTGAGTTTAGTTTTAGGTTATTGGACACTTGTCACTCTATAAATCCTTCTTACACTTCTTACAATTAGAAGCCTTTGTAGAATAACTTGACCCATAGTTATACATCAAATACTTCAGGTACATAATTATACATCATGGTCACTCGTGGAATAAAATATAAAGCATTAGAGGTGCACAAAATCGGGTTTTTGTAATACCCGGTTCGGGTACATACTCGGGTACGAGCGGGTTTTAAATTTCGGGTATTGCCAATACCCGGGTCGGGTTCGGGCCTGGATATTGGCCAGGAATTCTATACCCGGTGTATCCGGGTTCGGGTTTTTTTATACCCGATTATTTAAAATACCTTATTTTTTGTACACAGCTATAAAGCATAAATAATGGTGATAAAAGCATAGCTATTGGCCTTATCCAAACGAATCAAAATAGGCCCATTATTTTTTCACATTTAAAACCAACAAATCACACCAAAATTCGTATCAAGGTAGGCCCAAATATAAGGAAGTGAAAACTGCAAACTGCAAAGACAGCCTTTTTATCGTGTAATTGGGCTTATTACCCACCAAAAGGTAAAAAACTGAGTAATATTATTATATAAAATCTAGAAAAATTAATTCTTAATAATTTAGAAATTCAAAAAGTAATTTACTAATTCAAATCAAAATAATTCTATCACATCTTAGATGCTTTCTTTTTCCTCATTCATGTGAAACCAAAGTTATGAATAACAATTATTAGTTGTCTGTTGAGAATTTTGATAAACACAGGCACACAGCCTAAGGCTTAAGAATTTTATTTATTTATTTATTTAATAACTATATTTTAACCATCGGTTCAATAAGTTTAAAAAGCACTAACAACTTTTGAGTTGGTTATGTTTGAAGAAAATCACACACATATCAATCTTTAAGTATATTTATAAGTCAGTGCTCATAAGACAATATTTTTTTAACTCCATGGATATTGACATACGAAAACAAAATTTTACGTATATGCTTTTATTTTTTATTTTTAACTCCATGGTTATTGAGGAAACGCCATTAAAAAAAAGGCAAAAAAAGCCCTGGGGGCGGTGTGATGGGCTTTATGGGGCGTTTTTGGGGTGGTCTAAGAAGTATTAGAGTGAACCTAAAGTAACAAGTTTAAGAGTGTTGTAGTAGTAAAACGATGTCAACAAAAGTATTCCCCTTCAAAAATATATATTTTGATGTCTTGTTTGTGAGAAATTTGACCCCACTAGCCCAAAAGGTTTGATGTTTGATTGTGAGAAATTTGATCACCGAAAAAACCTGAACCCATTGGAAAAAATAAAATCATGGGTCCACCACTCGGTATTGACCCATAACTTACAAAAAAAAAGGTAGACTTGAATTAGAAAAATTAAACATCATTGTGTATCGGGTTAGAACGGACCAAAAGAGTGTCGATCTTGGTCGGTCGAGTTGGATTCGGTTTATCCCAGACCCAAACTAAAGGGTTCGAAGCGAACCAGAACCCGAAAATCATATAAAAAATTATTAAACCGATGACAAGACCATGAATGATGAAACATTATTCGGACCAATATCGAGTCAGTCTTGGTTCAGCGAAATTTGCACACCTTAAATAAGGAATACTTCATTATTGCACTATATGTTGTCTTTTATTGAGTAACCATAGACTTTTGAATAAAAAATAAAGAAAAAGATAAGGAAATGATTTGACAGTGGCACAGTTAGAAGAATAACATGAGATAAACCAAAGAAAATCTGTCACAAACAAACCAAAGATGCCTGTTCCTGTGAAGGAAGACAGACAGAAGTGACCTTTTTAACTGATTAGATTGAGGAAGCCTTGCTAAAACCTAGTACCTTTTTTTTCTGTCATTATTAAATGTGTGCCAAACATCTACCTTCCTTATCATAATGCCCCCTCATTCAACTTATTGTTTTTAGACACGTCATAGTTCTATACATAGATAGATAGATACAAACATTTTATAAAGCTTGATATTGAAAGATATAATCATATCACTTTTATTTTTATTTTTTGAACGGTAAAAATTCTCACGTGCAAACCTATCTGTTTGGTGTTATGTCCAAAGTCGATTCATCGATTGCTATGATACCGTGGCCCCTGATGCGTGGGAACCGGATAGAATCGGTAAACCCTCGCCCCCGTAAGGTTTGAACCCGGGATTGAAGCTCCACTTCATCCCTTCACCCAGATGTCCGTAAAAAATGGACAAGCGGAAATTGAACATGCGTCTCCACTAGAAAAGGCAAGTCTTTTGACTACTGGACCAACATCTCAGGACATATTTTTTTTAAATGATAAATTTTGTTTTAATATGTTAAAGTATGTCTTAGTGACTGATGATAAATTTTGTTTTGGTGGAATGATATTTCTCTCTTTGGCTGCCAAAAAGAAAACCAATAACATTTCTAACTAAAACAATATAATGTTGAATGATCAAAACGCAAGAGGCTTTTATTTTTCTTTAAACCGGTTTCGGTAAAAAAAAAATTCACCGATTTTTGTCCAAACCAGTTTCGGTTTTTCAAGTGAAAGATGATCAGTTCATTTCCAAAGCGGTTATGTCTTTTTATCGGTTCCAAGTAAAAGATGATCGGCTTTTGGCTGATTCAGTTAGGTTTAAACCGGTTTAACGAAGGAAAACACCAAAAACAAATTACATCTAGCAAGCAACTAGAGGAGAACACCAAAACAAATTGCATCATTGCATTTTCAATATTAAAACTACACCACATATTCCACTCTAAACGATTGAATTCTAGCTCTATGTTTCATACTCATGGCAATTTGCATTGATAGCCTTCTTTTTACCCCTTAATCCGTCCATCGTATTGGAGTACTCTAACAATTCTTTAACCGATGCAAAGCCACTTAGGATTGGAACTTTAAACAAGACCCATATTTGCCACCAAATTGCTTTTGTCATTGTGCAATCCCACTAGTAAGGGGCTGTTTGGTAGCCTCTGAATGATCATTAAGAGGCTACATCTTAATGGAACCGTTAAGAATTTTACCAATGAGAAGGTAGAAGAATGTGACATGTGATGATTTGCCATTCAGATGTTACCTCTTAACAATTCAGACTTGAGGTTACATCTTATTCTTTCAGAGGTTTTAAACCATTAAAATGTAGCATCTGAATGGTCATTAAGAAGCTACCAAACAGCCCCTAAGTGATATGTGTCTTCTTGGCCGATTTCACAGTTCGTGGACTTGAATGGCTAATTTCTTTAATCTCCCATCGTCTGTGGGACTTGAACCCAAGACATTTCCCTTCCCAACCAAGGTGTTTTAAAGGCTTTGCCTTTGCCAATGGACCACCACCACTCCTTTTTTAGACATCATAATATTTTTTTGAATTTTACCCGACTCCATTCTCCATACAAATAAATTGGTCTTTGACAGTATTCAACTGTAAAAGATGAAACTCCGTTCACTTTGCCCCTGCTCTGCTACAACACCAAGATCTTTCTTGATATTTTTTACTGAGAAAACCTCCTCGTCGCGTCCCATCCATTTACATTTGCCATCCGATTTTGTTATATTCATGTCTCCCATCATGTTTGTAAGTTATCAGTTTCACCTCACTTGCTAGTTACAGTGGCCGGTAGTGGATCTAGGATTTTTTTCTAGATGATTTCTTTTGATAGATTTTCACTAATTCTCACTATTTTTTTCCAAATTATACAAGGTTTCCATTAATTTTGTTTTATTTTCTCCAAACCGAGGAGGTTTCTAGGAACCCTCAAAACCCCTAGATCCGCCCCTGGCTAGTTGTCTTACCCAATCCCACTTCCATCTTGGTTATAACGGTCCCTTGTCATATCTTTGTTACAGTTTACCAATCTGAACAAAGCATGAACCCTTCTATACTTGTACTAAATCATATTAAAACTCAACTATTTTAAATCCGTATTTCCTAATGGTTATATTAGTTACTAATAGACGATTGCTTCAAATTATAAATGGTCGCTACACTAAATTCTTTATTTTGTAGAAAGGACCAAAATTGTGAGTTCGCTTTAGGACTTGAAATATAGGCTACAACTTATTTAAATATATGTAACATATGTTTAAATTTAAACTAGTTATAAAAACCATTGCCACGTTGCGGCGAAATTATTTTGTTATTTATTATGTATTTATCGGCGAAATTATTTTGTTATTTATTATGTATTTATATGTGTTTGAAATCACTACGAGCGCGTTGCACACGGAATCGCTGGCAAGAATAAAAAGAAAATGTAGAAAAAAACACTAAAAAATAACCGAAAGAAAATCAACTAAAAAAGTTGTATGGTAATTATGTTGTTCGATAGAAACCCGTAGTCAGAGATGAGCAAATAGTAATGGGTACCGGTACCGAATTTCCTGAACCGAAAGATCCTAAGTACCAGTTCGGTACTGACGTTTTTATCTTCATATACTGATACCGTAACCGGTACTTTCGGTACCGGTTTTTACCTTCATATATCGATACCGTAACCGGTATTTTCGATACCAATACCGATTCGGTATCAGTTGGCACCGAGCTCATCCCTACCCCCGAAACTAAAAAAAAAAGTTGTACGATACCATTGTTGTTCGTACGGTACCCATGATCAGGGATGAGCAAATGGTACTGGGTAGTAGTACCAAATTTCTTGAACTATAAGATTATCAAACTCAATACGGTACCAACTTTTGGCGTTTTATGTACTAGGCTGGTGCTGTTTTTTACCGATAACGAACCGGTATTTGTGATACAAGTACCGGTTAACACCAAGGTTATCAAACTTAAAAAGTAAAAAAGATAACAATTATTATAGTATTAAAATAATAAAGCTATAAAAAATTGTATATAATAATTTATTATATTCAAAGTCACTGTTCATTTCATTCAAGAATTAATTGTGATACAAGTACCGGTTAACACCAAGGTTATCAAACTTAAAAAGTAAAAAAGATAACAATTATTATAGTATTAAAATAATAAAGCTATAAAAAATTGTATATAATAATTTATTATATTCAAAGTCACTGTTCATTTCATTCAAGAATTAATATATAATATAGGAGAATTTTGATAACTTAAAACTAAATGTCTTATATAGTTAATATAAACTGATATGTCATTAACGACCTTTATAAAAGAAATAATATCCAGTAAAAAGTAAAAGAACTTTGGAAAAGTAAAAAGGATTTTGAGTAATTTAGTTAATTAATGATTTGACATATCATAGGTTTTGTGAAAAATTGAGGAGTGGTAATAAGTCCGAGGGACATATTTTGAGTTTTTGACCACTATCAAATCTATTTGTCCAATCTTCCTACGGTGGCTACACCTTTCTATCCAATTATAGCATCCCAACAAAAATAAATAAATAAATAAATCATATATTTATTTTTCTTCTTCTATATAAAAATTATTTTCTTCTTCTATATAAAATATCTAATCTTATATACTAAAATACTATATATATAAAGTTTCATCACTCCAAACACCCACTAAAAGTATAGTTTTATGATTCACGTTAAACATGCATAACTTATCCTTATATACGAAATGCTTCACCGTAACACAACTAGTCTAATCTAGCAACATGTTGGTAATTGATGTAAAATCTCACCTATCTATGCTTTTAACATTCGTGATTTGATAGAGTTGAGAAAGCGGTGAATGCAGTTGTTCTCAATCATGCTAGTGCATTTGGAAACGACGCAATGACAAACTCTTCAATCAGATAAACAGGTCTCCCTCTTAGCTCTCCGAAGACATAAAATCTCTTAGCTTTTTATGGGTCAATAATAGATCCAAACTAAAAGAGTTAGATTGGTCGAGATGGTGCTCCTTTGACTTTGGCTAGCTGGTCATTCTCTGGTTGACGTTTCTATTTTATTTTGACGTTTGTATTGTGGGTCCTAGCTTCTTGCTAGCTCATCTTTCATTTTATTTAAAACATCTTTTTTTTTTAAATTTAATAAGATCAATTAAACATTTTATGCTAAGAATGTATAGTAAAAATACAAGATAGAATGAAAATTCAATTAAAAACATAAATGTTATAAGGAATAACTATACATAACATTATATTTTCTAATATATTACGTTGAAATAATTATATTTAAAAACTTTCGAATTATAAAACTTCAGAATTAAAACATAAATGTTGTAACAATAATATAATATTATAATGGGACTTGCGTGACATAAGAAATGTGTTTTGATAACATCTCCATACAAAGAAGGGTTATTGGATTTTATCACCCGCAACTATTGGCCTTTGGCCGATGACACCCGCAACTAACACTTTGACACCCGGCACCCCCAACTTGTCTTTTTGTTTGCACTGGCACCACTCAGTTAAATATTCTCTAACCTGGTTAGTTATTTGTCCGACGTGGCACCATTATGCTGATTGTACATGCTGATGTGGATGATGAGGTGTAATGTCTCACTTATATACCCTACCTTACATCATAATCTCAGTCATCACCTTCACTCATCACTGCGATCATCACATGAAGCCAAATGGAGCCCTAATATGCCGACTGTAAGGTAACATTTCTTGAAATTACTCATTTATTTGAGATGTCTTCAACCATAGATGTTATGCTATGGATTGGCGGTCACATTGAGGTAGGATTTGGTCAAGCACAGTATGTAGGAGGTGATTCAAAGCTTGTTAAAGTAGATGTAGACCACATTTCTTACTTTGAACTTGTAGATTATGCCATGGAATCCGGTTTTTACAGTTCTAGAAAATTTCATATGTATGGGTTGGATGCTGATGATGGGGGACTTAATCACTTTGAGAGTGATAAAGATGTGTTGCACTTGGCCGGTAAGGTTATGAAATGGAAGGAACCATTTATGGAAGTCCTGATCCAACCAGGTCCTATATTGGCAGATGAAGCCCACTCCTGTTCCAGGCCCACTAAACCATCTCCCCGGCCCAATGAGCAAAAAGCCCAATCCACAAAGCCTCCTAGGTCAACTGATAGGGTTTCAGTTGATATAGACAATGAATATGGAAGTGATAGTGATGACAGTGAGTATAAACAATCAGCTGGATCAGGAGAGTCGGATGATTATACTGATATTGATGACCTAGTTCCAAGCAGTGATCATGATGAGGAAGAGGTTGTAGAAGAGGTAAATGGTTCTGAGTCTGATAGAGAGGACTTGGAATGGAGACAGTCACAAGATGCAGTTAGAAAGGCTACTCATGTTGATTGTCAAGCCAAAAAAAAGTTGTTTGACGAATGCTTAAAGGAGAAAGAAACAGAGGGATAGTTGCATGAAACTAATGATGCAGTGGGTGCACATATAGAGGGGTACAGTAGCTACGAGGAATCAGATGGTGACATTCTTACACCCGGTGAAAGTGAGGACGATGATATCAGGGGTAAGAAGTATAAGGAAGCTGCTCCATCTGTAACTGAAGAAACTAACTGGAAGAAATTCATTTGGAAGGTAGGAACAAGGTTTGCATCAAGGGATGACTTCAAAGAGGCAGTGAGAAGGTATTCAGTGACTAATGGTAGGAATTTGATCCTTGCTAAGAGTGAGAAGGGCAACTGTGGTCGTATAGTTGTCAAGTGTATAGAAGGGTGTCCATTTTTCTTATTATGCTCACTGCATAAGGGTAAGGAGTCTTATATGGTTAAAAGAGTGAAGAATAAACATTCTTGCCAAAGGAACATGATAAAGAACAGACAATTAACAGCAGGGTTTATAGCTAATGAGTTCCTACCATTGTTTAGATCCAAGCCCAATTGGTCAGCTAAGGAGATTGTATTGGCTGTAAAACAGAAGTATAAGGTCATAATTACTAAGTGGTTAGCTTACAAGGCTAAATCTTGTGCTCATAAGAAGTTGCATGGATCAATGAGGGATCATTATAGTAAAATTGGTGCATACATGGATATTTTGAAGAAAACAAATTCAACATCAACGTTTGTTCTTATAACTGCACCACCAGGTTTTATCAATCTAGATCCAACAGCCACATGCGAAACATTCTTTAGGTTATTTGTATGTTTTGATGGTGTCAAAAAAGGATTTTTAGCCGGATGCAGGAAGGTGTTATGTTTAGATGGTTGTTTTCTGAAGACATTCTTGGGGGGAATGTTATTAACAGCTGTTGGTAGGGATGCTAACGATCAGATGTATCCTTTGGCATGGGCAGTGGTTGAAGGGGAGACCAATGATAGTTGGGAATGGTTCATGGAAGAGCTCAGGAAGTGTTTGGGAATAAATGATGGTGGGGAAGCACTTGATGAGATGAGATCAATCAACCCTGATGCAGTAGAAGCATTATTGAAACAGGATAAAACTTGTTTCAATAGGTGCTACTTGAAAACTCACACTAAATGTGATGTAATAGTGAACAACATGGTAGAAACATTCAATGGTTACATCATCAATGCAAGGTCAAAGCATATTATTCACATGTTAGAGGATATCAGAATTCAGATCATGAGTAGGTTAGTGACAAAAAAAAAATAGAAATGGCTGCCAAAGATGTTGTCATCTACCCTAACATACAGGAAAAACTTGAGTTTTCCAAGAGTAAAGCTTTTAGGTGTGAAGTGTACCCCTCATCTCATCAAGTTTTCCAAGTAAGAGACTTTGATGATGTATCTGTTGACTTGGATAAGAGAACCTGCACATGTAGAAAGTGGGAACTTAGGGGATATCCATGTAAGCATGTGTGTGCTGTGGCTGGGTTTTTACATAAGAATGCAGAAGATTATGTGGACCAGTGTTACCACAAAGATACATACATGAAGATCTATGACTTCACAATCCCTCCATTGCCAAGTGAAAAATATTGGCCAAAGGTTGATTATCCACTGGATCCACCTCCAATAAAAGTTGCTCCTGGTAGGCCTAAGAAGAACAGAAAGAGAGACCCTCATGAGGACCCTAAAAAGCCAGGAAAACTAACTAAGCATGGAGTTATAATGACATGTGGTATTTATGGAGCACAAGGTCATAACAAGAGAAGATGTGCTGAAAAAGGGAACATCAATACAGGTGGTATTTAGTGTAGATATCTAATTATGCTAACTAATGTTGTAGATCTCTAATTATGCTAACTAATGTCATCTTATTGCTCATAGCTGAACCTGGATCAAAGAGAAAGAAGGGGAACATAAGGAAGAGAAAGTCAACACAGCAGTCAACACAACAGTCAACTCAACAGTCAAGTCAACGGCAGTTAACTCAGCAGACAAGTCAACTCAACAGCCAACCCTCCAGTCAAAGAGGGGGCAAACTGTCAGCTAAAAGAGGAAGACCTAGAGGGAAGGGCAACAGAGAAGGATGTGCTTAGTTGATGAATGTTTAACTTATGTTTGGACAATTTAGTCTTTTGTAATGCCTCTTTTGGACAAGAATCATGTAGGCTTAATGTTAAGTAATGAAACTATGTAATGTAATGACTTAATGTGGTATGTAATGTTTTGGTTAGTTAATATTAATGATGCAGGGGTAATTTGGTCATTTGACAGCTGTTGTGTGTATATAATAGTGGGTTATATAACCTTTAAATCTTGCAGGGGTATATTGGTTATTTGCCAGCTGTGGTATATATATGTCAACTGTGTGTATATGACAGTTGTTTAAGAAATGGGTCAAAACAGCTGTGTGCTGCACAAGTATGCAAATGATCACAAGGTGTTGCACAAGTATGCATATGATCACAAGGTGCTGTCATGCCCACTATTGCTCATTGACTTATGTTTGGTCATTACCATATCATCCAAATGAGTCAAAACAGGCTAGTATTGGTCATTGATTTATGTTTGGTCATTACCAAATCACTAATATGGGTCAAAACAGACCACTGTTGGCTGCTCTTTGGTTTGGTCATTACCAAATCATGACAAATGGGTCAAAACAGACCAGTATTGGTCATTTATCTATGTTTGGTCATTACCAAATCATCCAAATGGGTCAAAACAGACCATTGTTGGCTGCACTTTGGTTTGGTCATTAGCAAATCATCCAAATGGGTCAAAACAGACCAACTGATGCAAAAGTGTAACACCCCAAAAATATGTAATCTAATTATTTTCTCTAAAATAGTTCATGAAAGGAAGGTTTGGGCTAAAATAAATAAACGTTAAGAACCGAGGGACTAAACATGAAAAAATTAAAAGAAAGACTAGTTAAATGAGATAACACACACACACTAGACACTTCTAGTGTGTGCGTGATCTTGTCCAGGAGAAAAGAAAAGAACTCCCCAAACCCTAGTTCACTAATTCCATCAAATTGAAGGTGATTTCAAGTCGAACGATTGTAGGAACGCAAATCCTTGGTCATCAAGGTGTGATTAACAAAGTGGTAAGTTGAATTTCTTGAAATCATGAACTTTAGGAAATGGGTTTTTACCCAACTATGATTAATGTTGTGATATATATCAATAGAAGTTAAGATTATGAACTAGAACTCGATTGAGGTCCGGGTTATGGTGATTTAACTTGTTTAGAGGGATGGAACATAGATGAATGATGTAGGATGAGAGAATCTCATTAACTTGCTTGATTGTTATGAACTTGTAGATTAGTGTGTGAAGATACTTGTAATCAAATACCCTATAAAGGTGAAACCCGCCAAGTGTTTGATAAAATGCCTAAAAGAACAAATAACAAGATGTTGTATGATAAAAGTGTGTAAAAGAATGAAATGTTATGTAGTCGGGCTAAATGAATGAACATGTCGATGTAGGTGTAAAAGAAGAAGGTTCAAGTGCTAGGAGGTCGGACAGCTCACAGGATCGAGGTATGTTGTTTTATGCATACAAGCTCTACTTTCTAATGATTATTGTTGTATTAGAACCGTAATATGATTATCCGTAAATGATGTGTAGTTGATAGTTTAATTCGTCATGAACGGGTCGTAAGATACGGTAATGATGGAAAGTTTATGTTATGGTTGGTTGGTGTTGAACTAGCCGTATATTGGAAGTTATGAAGGAAGGTAATGAAATAGTTAAATCTGTCATGAACGGATTTGGTATGATGTTTATGTTGCGATTATGTCTAATCCGAGATTAACGGATTATTGAAGGTTATGCATGGTCTCGTTTGGAGATGGTAGATAATGACCCGTTTCAACGGGTCGATGAAAGTGAAATTATGACATGGTTATGTGATGACACGAATGGATGTTAGTGGTTATTTACTATTATATTGTAAGAAACTGACTAGTTAAACTTGATTTGCGATGTAGGAAAATCCGTGATTTAGGTGGCGTGGCGAACTTGGAGACGAACACCAACATGCACACCATGGTCTATGCGCTTCCGTAGTAGTGTCGCCCTTTTGAAACAATGTTTTTGTTAAACTTTTTATTTCTTAAAAAGTTGTCTTTTGTTATGTAAATGATGGATTAGAAACTTAGTCGGTTGTAACTAGATATTTTAAACTTGCATTTTGACAGGGTAGTTCGGATTAACACTCATAACTAGACTAGGGAAGGTGTTGATCTCGAACTAGCTACAAGGGTATTTTTGGTAATACAAAGCTTCTAGTTGCAAACTAAATGTTTTCTATGTATTTCGGTCTTTTTGTAAAAAGGGCGTAACAAGTTGGTATCAAAGCATGGTTTGAGAGAATCAAGCACGAGTTGAAGTGCTTGGGCTCAAACCGATAGCTCGCGCAATGGGTGTGTTCCCTCCAGGTTCGCAAATAAGGTAAGGGTCTAAAATGCTTTAAATTTTATAACGGGTCAAAATAATGATATGTATCGAAATGGGTTACGAGTGCATAGAACTCAAGAATTGAATCTTGGGTGATTGAAAACATGTATGGCATGGCATTGGCAAGAAATGGTATGCAAACGGATAAGTTTGGTTGATTAACCATGGATGGGATGAAAGTTTATAAGCCAGAAAATGGCCGAAAGTTTAAAAATTTCGAAAATAGTTAATCCGGGTGCCGGATTTTAACTCTATGTGAAGGGGGATGGAATTACGATCGTGTAGGAAGAAACGGATAGTGAATCGGATGAAAATTGAGTGAGTTAAGATCGTTTAGGTGAAAAATGGGATTTTGAGAAAAAATGCAGCAACCAGTAACGAACTGTCTGTGAAAATGGTACCCTCGCGTCGCGCTAGGGACCCTCGCGCCACGCGAGCCCCCTAGCGTCGCGCGACGCCTTAAAACGTGCAGAAATTGTTTTTTTTGATGATTTTGGCCAACGAACTTGTTTAGGAAGGTTATAAGTCATGTAATTAGGGTCGTGAAAGTTATTACGACATTATGGAATAACTCGTAACGAACCGTAAGAGTAAGTGATGTGAATTTATTAAGAATCATCGAGAAATTTTATTGTGTAGATGGAGGAACATGCGGATTCGAATGATGACGATATGGCACGGGAAGATGCATTAAATGAAAAGATGGCGCAAATGATGGATAATACTTTTGAAGCCAAACTTCCGAAAATGGTGCAAGAGGTGGAGAGTCGTGTGTTGGAAACGATTGATGCAATAATGACAAGCAAAATGGATGAAATAAAGGAGATGATTGGAGAGTCTAAAAGCAAGAGTAAGATACGAAGATGCACGTACAAGGATTTTATGGCGTGTAGTCCTTCTCCGTATGATGGAAAGATAGATCCGATTGTATGTCAAAGATGGATCTCTAATATAGAAGCCGTGTTTATCCGGAGCCAGTGTGAGAAGGAAGATCAAGTAATGTTTGCTACGGGTCAACTGCAATCGCAAGCTAAAGATTGGTGGGACGCTTATTGCAAAGAGATAGGCGAAGATAAACTTCAAGTGATTACGTGGCAGGAATTTAAAGAACCTTTTCTAAAATACCATTGCCCTCAATCCGCCATCGATAGGATTCAGGAGGAATTCTTGCGCCTCCGACAGCATGATGAAACAATCAACGAGATAACAAATATTTTCTTGGATAAGCTGAAGTTTTGCAAGGAGTTCGTGAATTCAGAAAGAATGAAAATCAATCGATACCATGATATGTTGAAGGCGGAGTTTAGGGAGTTTATTACGCCCTCGAAGTGTGAAACTCTTGACGAACTCATAAACTGGGCGCGAGACAGGGAGATTGAACTCAAGAGACAGGTGGAACGAGGTGAAAAGAGACTGCCAGAGAAGGTGTCTAACCCAACTCCTTTCAAGAAAGGCAAGTTTCAAGACCAAGCTAATAAAGAGAAAGCAAAGAGTGGAATTCCCCGTTGCAAGAATTGTGGAAAGCTTCACTCCGGGGAGTGCCTGTTGGGCAAGAAGGGATGTTATAACTGTGGGGAAGAGGGACATCCGCATTACAGGTGCCCTAAGAATACGAAGACATGTTATAATTGTTTCCAAAAGGGTCACATCAAGGCGGAGTGTCCCAAGCTCCAATCGGGAATGAAGAAGGAAGGCAAAAAGGAGGAGAATCCTAAGGCAAAAGCAAGAATGTTTCAAATTATGTCTGAAGAGGCTAAAGCTCATCCAAATGTTGTGTCAGGTATTTTCTTGCTAAATTCCTTGCCGATGTATGTGTTATTCGATACCGGAGCTACTATGTCATTTGTTTCGAGTGATGTAATTAATCACCCCTCATTTAAGATTGAAAGAATGTCAATACCATTAGAGGTAGAGATAGCTGATAGCAAGAATTATTTGTTGCACGAAGTGTGTAGAAATTGTAAGCTCACGATAGAGGATGAGGAGTTTGATATTGATCTCGTACCTATGGTCTTAGGAGAATTCAAGGTAGTAGTAGGTATGGATTGGATGGCCCGACACCTTGCGGAAATTAAATGCGAAAGTAAGACAATACGCATGCAATCTCCGAGTGGGAAATGGTTAAGCGTTCAAGGAGAGAGAAATGTAAAAGCCAAGTTATGCAATATTGTCCAAGCCTTCAAGTACGTGCGTAATGGAAATAAGGCATTTTTAGCCTATGTAGTTGATGTTCATCAAAACCTTCCCAAGTTCGAAGATGTGGCAGTAGTGAACGAATATCCGGATGTGTTTCCGGAGGAGTTGCCGGGGCTTCCACCCGAACGCGAAATAGAATTTCGTATCGAATTAAATCCGGGTGCGCGACCGGTGGCTAAATCCCCATATAGACTGGCTCCCACCGAAATGAGGGAACTAATGACCCAACTGCAAGACTTACTTGATAAAGGCTTTATACGTCCGAGTGTATCACCTTGGGGAGCACCCGTTCTTTTTGTGAAAAAGAAAGATGGGTCGATGCGTATCTGCATCGACTACCGGGAGCTGAATAAATTGACCGTGAAGAACCGTTATCCCTTACCCAGAATTGATGATCTTTTTGATCAGTTGCAAGGGGCGAGTTGGTTTTCAAAGATAGATTTACGTTTGGGCTATCATCAAGTAAGGGTGCGAGAGGAGGACGTTGCAAAAACTGCATTTAGAACTCGGTATGGACATTATGAATTCTTGGTCATGTCCTTTGGGTTGACGAACGCGCCAGCCGCGTTTATGGACCTTATGAACCGAGTGTGTCGACCTATGTTAGACAAATCTGTGATTGTGTTCATAGATGACATTTTGGTTTACTCCCAGAATGAGGCCGATCATGCAAGACACTTACGTGAGGTACTTGAAACCCTCCGTAGAGAAAAACTTTATGCGAAGTTCTCAAAGTGTGCCTTTTGGCTCAGGGAAGTGCAGTTTCTAGGTCACGTAATAAATTCAGAAGGTGTCTTAGTAGATCCAGCAAAGATTGAGGCCGTATTAAAGTGGGTCCCTCCTAAAAACCCAACCGAGGTAAGGAGTTTTCTAGGCCTTGCCGGCTATTACAGAAGGTTTATTCAAGAATTCTCAAAGATTGCATTACTGCTGACCAAACTGACAAGAAAGGAAGGAAAGAAGGAAGTAAAGTTCGTGTGGGGTAAAGAACAAGAAGAAGCTTTTCAAGTGTTAAAAGAGAAATTATCGAGTTCTCCGGTGTTAACGTTACCCGATGGAACGGAAGATTTGGTCGTATATTCAGACGCGTCACATCAAGGCTTGGGGTGTGTTCTAATGCAAAGGGGAAAAGTTATCGCGTATGCTTCAAGACAACTCAGACCACATGAAGTGAACTACCCGACCCATGACCTAGAATTGGCAGCGGTAGTTTTTGCCTTAAAAATTTGGAGGCACTACCTGTATGGGGTAAAATGTACGATCTACTCGGATCATAAGAGCCTTAAATATTTCTTCGAACAGAAAGATTTGAATATGAGGCAACGAAGGTGGTTGGAACTGATTAAAGACTATGACTGTGATATTTTATATCACCCGGGAAAAGCAAACGTCGTAGCGGATGCGTTGAGTCGAAAAGATTATCCACAACCGATTCATGTCAAATCTATGAAGATGACAGTTACACCTCACCTCCTGGAGAAGATACGAGATACTCAAATAAAAGCACTAGAGAAAGGGGATCCAAAGAAAGAAAGAACGAAAGGAATAGCAGAAAAGTTTGAAGAAAACTCGAACGGGCTTAAAACACGATTTGGGCGGATCTGGATACCAAGGTTTTGTGAGGTCAAGACAGTGCTACTGGAAGAAGCTCATAAGTCACGGTACTCCGTTCACCCTGGGGCTACAAAAATGTACTATGATTTGAAAACAAACTATTGGTGGCCCGGGATGAAACGCGATATTGCTAAGTACGTCGCGATGTGTCTAACGTGTTCTCAAGTGAAAGCGGAACATCAGAAACCTTATGGAGAGTTACAACCTTTGGAAATTCCAGTATGGAAGTGGGAGGAGATAACAATGGACTTGGTGACTAAGCTACCTAGAACGAAAAAGGGGCATGATACGGTATGGGTAGTTGTGGACCGACTCACGAAGAGTGCACACTTTTTACCAATTCGAGAGGCCTACTCCTCAGAAAAGATGGCGGAAGTGTATGTGAATGAAATAATATCTCGACACGGGGTGCCTGTGTCAATAGTTTCAGATCGGGATACGAGATTTACCTCTCGTTATTGGTTGAGGTTCCATGAAAGTATGGGCACGAAACTGCACATAAGTACTGCCTACCACCCGCAGACTGACGGTCAATCGGAAAGAACGATTCAGACGCTTATTGATATGTTAAGAGCATGCGCGCTAGATTTTGGGGGAAGTTGGGATGACCATTTACCACTAGTGGAATTTTCTTACAATAATAGTTATCATAGTGGTCTCAAAATGGCACCTTATGAACTATTATATGGAAGAAAGTGTAGGACGCCCGTATGTTGGGGGGAGGTGGGACAAAGGGAGCTCGCGCCTAACGAATTGATAGCAATGACCAACGAAAAGATTGATCTAATTAGAGCTCGGTTAAAGGCGGCTCAGGATAGGCAAAAGGCATATGCGGATAAGAGAAAGCGTCCTATCGAATTTCAAGTAGGAGACTATGTTTTATTAAAAGTATCCCCATGGAAAGGCATAATCCGTTTTCGTAAACGGGGAAAATTGGGGCCTCGTTATATTGGGCCATTTAAAATCTTGGCTCGAGTGGGGAAAGTGGCGTATCGTCTAGAATTACCGTCTTCATTAGATGGGATCCATAGCACTTTCCATGTATCACAACTAAGAAAGTGCCTTGCGGATGAATCGGCGATCGTACCTCTTGATGATATTGAAGTAGATGAGAGCTTAAATTATGTTGAAAGACCGATAGCCATTAAAGATTTTAAAGTAAAGAATCTTCGCAATAAGGCCATTAGACAAGTTCTAGTACAATGGCAACACCGGAAGGGGTCGGAGCTTACATGGGAGTCGGAAGATGAAATGCGAAAGCATTACCCTTCTTTATTCGGTATGTAAATGTTGAATTTTTATAGGTATTCAAGTTTCGGGGATGAAACTTTTTCTAAGAGGGGTAGACTTGTAACACCCAAAAAATATGTAATCTAATTATTTTCTCTAAAATAGTTCATGAAAGGAAGGTTTAGGCTAAAATAAATAAACGTTAAGAACCGAGGGACTAAACATGAAAAAATTAAAAGAAAGACTAGTTTAATGAGATAACACACACACACTAGACACTTCTAGTGTGTGCGTGATCTTGTCCAGGAGAAAAGAAAAGAACTCCCCAAACCCTAGTTCACTAATTCCATCAAATTGAAGGTGATTTCAAGTCGAACGATTGTAGGAATGCAAATCCTTGGTCATCAAGGTGTGATTAACAAAGTGGTAAGTTGAATTTCTTGAAATCATGAACTTTAGGAAATGGGTTTTTACCCAACTATGATTAATGTTGTGATATATATCAATAGAAGTTAAGATTATGAACTAGAACTCGATTGAGGTCCGGGTTATGGTGATTTAACTTGTTTAGAGGGATGGAACATAGATGAATGATGTAGGATGAGAGAATCTCATTAACTTGCTTGATTGTTATGAACTTGTAGATTAGTGTGTGAAGATACTTGTAATCAAATACCCTATAAAGGTGAAACCCGCCAAGTGTTTGATAAAATGCCTAAAAGAACAAATAACAAGATGTTGTATGATAAAAGTGTGTAAAAGAATGAAATGTTATGTAGTCGGGCTAAATGAATGAACATGTCGATGTAGGTGTAAAAGAAGAAGGTTCAAGTGCTAGGAGGTCGGACAGTTCACAGGATCGAGGTATGTTGTTTTATGCATACAAGCTCTACTTTCTAATGATTATTGTTGTATTAGAACCGTAATATGATTATCCGTAAATGATGTGTAGTTGATAGTTTAATTCGTCATGAACGGGTCGTAAGATACGGTAATGATGGAAAGTTTATGTTATGGTTGGTTGGTGTTGAACTGGCCGTATATTGGAAGTTATGAAGGAAGGTAATGAAATAGTTAAATCTGTCATGAACGGATTTGGTATGATGTTTATGTTGCGATTATGTCTAATCCGAGATTAACGGATTATTGAAGGTTATGCATGGTCTCGTTTGGAGATGGTAGATAATGACCCGTTTCAACGGGTCGATGAAAGTGAAATTATGACATGGTTATGTGATGACACGAATGGATGTTAGTGGTTATTTACTATTATATTGTAAGAAACTGACTAGTTAAACTTGATTTGCGATGTAGGAAAATCCGTGATTTAGGTGGCGTGGCGAACTTGGAGACGAACACCAACATGCACACCATGGTCTATGCGCTTCCGTAGTAGTGTCGCCCTTTTGAAACAATGTTTTTGTTAAACTTTTTATTTCTTAAAAAGTTGTCTTTTGTTATGTAAATGATGGATTAGAAACTTAGTCGGTTGTAACTAGATATTTTAAACTTGCATTTTGACAGGGTAGTTCGGATTAACACTCATAACTAGACTAGGGAAGGTGTTGATCTCGAACTAGCTACAAGGGTATTTTTGGTAATACAAAGCTTCTAGTTGCAAACTAAATGTTTTCTATGTATTTCGGTCTTTTTGTAAAAAGGGCGTAACAAAAAGTCAAGACTGTACAATGCAAAATCAACTATTAATTGGCCAATAAACATACTAAACAACTGTCAACTTGTTTTCATTAATAAGTTCAATATTGTACAACCTAATTAAATCACTTGTTCAAAATGTACATCCATATGGCAATGACAAAACACATAGTAAACACAAATGGTTGCTTCCACATGGACTTTTTGCCAAGAATTTGTCTTTTCAACAACGTGTTCTCTTCGAGTAGCAACTTGTTCTGCAATTCCAAGTTCTCATTTTTCAGTTCTTGATAACTGACTGGACTTGAACTACAATTTGAATGTGCTTCGAAAAATTTGTCGAAATCTTGTTTCCACATAAAGAACTTGCAATCTGATAACTACAAAACAATATACCAACCTCAGTTTCAACAAGAATTTAAGTTCAATCCATAAGTAAACAACTTACAGGCCATTGAGGGCAACCATAAAATTGATCACCATGTCGAACACTTTTAGGACCAGCGATGCGAAGAACAGCAACAACTTCATGATGACAATACAAGTTTCCATCCAAATCAACCTTGAACAATTTAGGGGTTCGGTTCACACTCCATGATGAATTGGAAGATGAACTCATCTCGATTAGGGTTTCTGTGGGATGAATCGATGAATTGTGGGATGAATCGATGAATTGCAGTGATTATGGGATGAATGGATAATTAGGGTTCATTTGGGATGTCTGTGTTATAAAGGAGAAGGAGACATTACACCTCATCATCCACATCAGCATGTACAATCAGCAAAATGGTGCCACGTCGGACAAATAACTAACCAAGTTAGAGAATATTTAACTGAGTGGTGCCAGTGCAAACAAAAAGACAAGTTGGGGGTGCCGGGTGTCAAAGTGTTAGTTGCGGGTGTCATCGGCCAAAGGCCGATAGTTGCGGGTGATAAAATCCAATAACCCTACAAAGAAATGGTAGGTAACTATTTTACAGACTTACGGACATCACGAGTTTAAAATAGGCCCAAACTATCTACACACCAAAAAAACATCGTTTTGATGTGTAGATAGTCACCCCAAAAAGATGTTTTTTGTCCTTATGTGCACACCATGCAATGTCGAACTGTGGCCAAAACGCGGCGTTTTGGTCCGGTTAACCAGACAAAGACTGACGGGTGTCTGACGGGTCTGTTGACCGGACCAAAACGATGAGCTTTGGCCGCGTTTTGGTCCTGTCAACCAGACCGGGTGTCAGTCTTTTGTCTGGTTGACAGGAACAAAACGCGTCCAAAGCTCAGCGTTTTGGTCCGGTCAACAGACCCGTCAGAAACCCGTCAGTCTTTGTCTGGTTAACCGGACAAAAACGCCGCGTTTTGGCCACAGTTCGACACTGCAGGATGTGCATATAAGGACAAAAAACATCTTTTAAGTGTGTAAATAGGCAAATGGGGTGTGGCAATAGGTACACCCTTAAAATATCTCATTTAAGTCTCTTACCAAACTGTAACATCAGTACTAATTTTATATTATTCTTTATTTTTCTAGTGTCTATAATCTACCGAATCATTCAAATTAAAGCAAAGAGTCATTTTGGCCGGTTTGAAATTTATATGGTTAATTTACCATTTTATGTTCCATTCGGTTCATGTACGTTTTGCAACTTAAAACCGATTATTCATATTTAGAGTAAAGATCCCGCACAAAATATCTTATCGTACAAAACGTACAAATGGCGTGGAAAGTAAAAAAACGCGGTGACATTCTCGTAATTTTTTACTCGTAATTACCCTACAAAGATCAAAATTACCCTACAGGATCATTTTTAGAGTGATTATGATATTCTACAAAATTACCCTATAAAATCAAAATTACGTTACAAGATCAAAATTACCCTACAAGATCATTTGTAGAGTAATTTTGATAATTACCATACGAGTAAAATAATTACAAAATATCACCGTGTTTTTTTTTTCCACTTCATCCGTACGTTTTGTATGATAAGATACTTTGTAGTTGATCTTTTGTGTTCATATTTATTGTATATTTGTTCTTCGTTGTTAGAAATGCAATCATACATATGTATAATATACATTAACCAATTTTATCATTTCAAAGATTATCAAAGTGTTCAAACCTCAAACCATGCATAATGTCAAACCAAACCTTTTGACCATTCGTATCATCCCAACAACCCGACTGGTTTGGTTTGCCATTTTTTAAAACCGTAGTTCACGATTGGACACAAAGTTTTTGTCAAAATAGTATGGACCGGATTATATTCATAAATTTGGACAAGCAATATGCTGTAAATAGCTTGCTAAGATGATAAGTCGTAAATCTAAACAAGCCACGTGTTGTCAAACACAACTTATTAAAAGTATATAAGACAAGGGATATTAGATTTAAATAATCTCAACTTTCATCAATTTTTGGTTTGTACAACGTCACTCCCAAACTAATTTTCCCCTGCACTCCCAAACTAACTGAACCCTAATCCAGTTAGTTTGTTTGTTTTGCTGTTGTGGCACTTGTGTGGTGACGTTGCATCTGACTTGGTTTTTTTGATAACGTGACAACTGATGCGGCACTGGGTTGGTGACGTGGCATCTGACGTCAAGAAAATGGGTTAGTTTGGGAGTGATATCGGAAAATAAGTTGAAAGTTAGGAGTGGTGTTGTACAAATCGAAAGTTGAGAGTGTTATCGGCCAATTCGTGAAAATTCGAGTTATTTAAATCCAATATCCCATAAAAGAAACAAAAAATATTGACATATTCTTGATACTGCTTTATTAACAACGTAAATTGTATTTTACGTCCTTTAAGTTTAAACCAAATTGCGGGTGTTGTCTTTTAACTAATGAAATTACACTGGATGTCATTTATGTTACTGTTTCTCATCAGGCGGTGTTCTTTTGCCCTAACCCAGTTAATTTTTTATGTTAACTTTTAACAAGTGTCACTTACATGAGGACGTATTGGTCATTTTCACTTAATTATAACTAAAACAAAATTAAATAAAAAATAATACATAGTAACAACAAAATAAGTGAAAATGACCAATGTACCCTTATATGAGTGGCACGTGTTAAGAGTTAACAGAAAAAATTAACTGGATTAGGGTAAAAGGACACTACCCAATAAGAAACGATAACATAAACAACATCCGGTATAATTTTGTTAGTTATAGAAGAGTGCCTGCAATTTGGCTCAAACTTAAAACACGTAAAATGCAATTTAGTGTGTAGTAAATAATTTGTCTCAATTGATTTCTCTAGGAAATATTACACTGACATAAGAGTAAACATACATCAATCCACATTATCAAGAAAATGTTGCAATCTCTTCCTCTACAAAAACAGGTGAAGGTGATGTGTCATGGGTGTGCTTCCTCTACTTGTACTTTCAGCTCTTACAGTAGTACGGCGGGATCATGGTGGCATTGTAGTGATAGTAAGCAGCAACAGGCGACGATGAACTACCGAATCCTGATGATGCTGCAGTAGCTCCACCCCATACCGCCCAACACGGAGGAGCGTTTGGTGTTCCCTGATCATTAAAAGATGAACAAAAAAATTAACCTTATAAGATTGGCCCTAAAATGCTAAAATACTTTTCATACAATCAAGTTTGATGCATTTACTAGTTATGTGATTTAACGGGTTGTGTTGACTAGTCAACCTAACCCAACCCGTTCCATTTTGACCCATGCATAAATTACACGTTTTAACATGTTACCTAACTCAGCCCGGTTCATTTTGACCCATACTTTGTCAGGATATTTTTAATAATTTGATTAATAATTAATTAGCGCGCGTCGAATATTACCATAGTTCTTGCAGCCTGAGAAGACATGTCTCCTAAGATGTCATTTACTTGAATACCTCCTGTTAAAGATGGGGGAGCAATACCCAAGTTCAAATCCATAGATTGGATGTGTTCTGTAGATATAATATGCAAATCATGATTAGCAAAATAAACCGAACTTAACGAGTGATAAACAAAAAATGTTACATAAATCTCTACGGTTTTACCACTTCTTAGCTCGGCTTCATATGAGTTGGGATCAAAGTTGGTGATCGCTTCTCTCCCGTTGCATTTTATTGCTGCCTTGTCATATGCCCTAACGAATTTGTAGAATCACATCATTGTAACGAATAATTTTTTATGTGTTATCTATCTAGTGCATCCGGATTTCGTTTTTATATGTAACACAAAGGTTGGCCTTGATTGAGCACACATATTCGAAGAGTGAGCTTGGTAAAAAAAATTATTGGGTCCGCCACAGGTAGGAAACACAATGTCCTATCAACTTGCTACCAATGTTGCATGCAACCTAATGATTTTAAACAAATTTTGCAAGTTACTTGCAAATTCCTTCCGAACCATGCAAGTGCGTTGCATATATCGATAGCAAAATGTGGAAGTACATGGTGTTTCCACATTTTGTCAAATGAGGTAATTAACTATTATCGAGTTAGTTAGGGAAAACGAGCACCTTGCAGCTTCGATTTCACTGTCAAACAAGCCAAGATAGATGTACCTATTATAACATGTATGATAAACTTGAGTCCATATTTGTTGATGCCTACATATGATGCTAGTTATATAATTCATGGGAACTCACTTCTTTCCTAGAAATTGCCCCATTCGGGCCTCCCATCAACCGCATTTGTGCAAAGTAACCCCTCGATATTTAGAGCTTCCTCTAGAGAATCCTGTGCTTTGACGTCGAAGAAGATGCACAAACTCTTCTTTTGTCAAGTTTTTCATCTGCAAACATATTAATTAGCTAGTATCATAATGATCCACTCATAGTTATCAAAAGCGTGCGCTTTTGGCGCCTAGGCGTTTTTTCTGGGCGATTCCCAGTAATTGCGCTTTTGCTTCCAAGCTAATTATAGCGCAGCCTAAATCCTAACGGTATTTAATATTTTTTTAGTAATTCGTAATATCCCCTTTTTCTGCAGTATTTATAGGGATTTTACTAACAAATGATATCATTAAAGATCAAAATCTCGTTTAGTAATATTCAATTTGTATTAATTCGTAAATTCCACTTTTTCTGTAGTATTTATAGGGCTTTTATTGCAGTATTTTTTTGCTTACTCTTTTATTACTTTAATGAACTATTTGTTTTCGAATATTAACATGTTGGTTTTGAGTATTTTGTTATTTGAGACTTTTTAAATGCGAGTATGAACATTTTTGTTTTGGTTTTGAGTACTTTATTGCTTTAATGAACTTTTTTATTTTATTTTTATTTAAGTGCGCTTTTTTTTTCTCAGGCCCACGCTTTTTTTGCGCCTATCGCCTAGGCCCTAAGCGCCTTGAGTGCGCTTCGCGCCTTTGATAACTATGGATCCACTCCACTCCAACCCTTTTTTGTGTCTCACGCGCATCGTAGGGTTGTATTGAATAACATAGCGCAATAATGTAGTACTATGGTGTACAATACAACCCTACAATGAAGGTAAGACTCAGAAAACGAGACAACACGTCTTGTGTGCTTACTTAATGCTTAGGATGTCACACAAACCTGATCAAATTCTTCCTCATAATCACTAATATTAAAGTTAATATCAGCGTCAAGTCCTCGAAACTTTATAGCACCGCGATCATATGCCCTGAAGATAATGTTACATTGGTAGGTTTAGTAATGATTCAAATATCAAAATTATTGTGAATATTATGAAACAAGAATATAAAGAAAATGACCTAGCAGCAGCATGTGCAGTATCAAATCCACCTATAAAATCCAGTACACAGAGAATTCAAACAAAAATAACACGTCAGATTCTATGTAAGAAAGAACATATTCTTAGAAGGTTGAACCCCAATCCGCCACGCTAAACCGACTCATGCCTAGATGATTGTCCAACCAGACCGATATACAATTTACAAAGCACAAGTAGGGGTGCTTGCGGTCCGGTTAGATCAATCTTCACGTATAATTTTGCTCGAATTGTTAACTATGGTTTTAGGAAACGACAAACCAAACCTGTTGGGTTGACACTTAGAACCGATTTTTTATTCAAAATAGTTAGTTTACATTATTATAATTAATTTAGAAATGATAATATTGATTCATGAATATGATACATACATATTACTTAATTAGTATTCCAGAAAATTCAAAAGAATAAATATAAAATTAAATGCTAGGTTAGTATACCAACACCAGATTCAAGTTCCAACCTGTTAAACCGTCAAAACTGAACCGTATAAAATCAAACCAGATGAATGCTAGGTTAGTATACCAACACTAGATTCTAGTTTCAAACTGTTAAACCGTCAAAACCGAACCGTATAAAATCAAACCTGATGAACCAACTCGCTTCAGTTCGATCCATAGGTTTCCACAGTTTATAAAGTTTATAAAAACCTTGAACACTTATATCCAGTTTCTAGGAAACCAACTCAAACCAAAAGGACATCAAGCTTATTATTGCTTACCTAGATACACTTGTTTCCCACAATCCCTACAAACAAATCATTAAAAGTACCAACATAAGTAATAAACACAACAACCTTAGAAATTAAACATGAATATAATTATCATTACAAAAAACTAACCAAATATGTGATTCCCATCTTCCAGTTCTTCGATAAAACGTCACACCACGATACTGCGAGCTTCTAGACCGCGGTCCCCTCCTACTCCTCTTCACCTGCTGTATATGCTGTTGTTGCTGCTGGTGATGATTTTGCCTCAACACGAATACTCGGTCTTCGCGACCTTTATCCACCCAACGGTGCGGAATAAAGCCCCCATCCGCAACAAAAACTTGCTTCATTGCAACACTACTAGAACCCTTCTCTTGAAAAATTTCCGGGTCATTGTTTTTTAGTATATCGAACCGATACGCAACATTCGGGCAATAGTATGAGTGTTCATCGTCGCGGGTGTTACTCGAGGCCCCGGTACAAGAGTTTGAAGTGATGGAATCAGACAGTAACCCAATACTTAGATTAAGATCTAACATCACGTTAGTTTTTTCTGCATATGAATATTGTGACATTAAAAGAAAGTGAATCAACCACATAATATAATAAGATACAAAATATGAATATTATTATTGATCATACTGCAAATTAAAGTGGCCGGAAAGTATGTTGTTTGCTTCTGATCTTTTTGAGAGGGTTGCAACTTACAACGTTTGTTCTACAGTGAACAACGCATGTTGGTTGTTGCAGATTTAAGGATAGCTATTTAACCGTTGGTAAAACTTTTGGAGTTTATGACCGGTGTGTTTTTTTATATTATATGAGTAAATTACGTTTTTGGCCCTGTGGTTATATCACTTTTACTGTATTAGCCTAAAATAAGAATTTTTAACATATCTGCCTCCATAGTATCTATAACTAACTATTTTGGCCCCCACAGTCTCTATAACTAACCATTTTGGCCTCCATGATCTCTAGACTAAGGGGCCAAAATTAGGGATGGCAATGGGTTGGGTTCGGGCCGGGTATTGGTAATCCCATACCCACACTCGTTTGTAAAATCGTGTCCCATACCCGACCCAATACCCGTCGGGTATTTGTCGGGTAATTACCCGTCGGGTATCGGGTATACCCGCGGGTATCGGGTATACACATTAATTTGTTAAAATATTTACGTTGGGGTTTCCAAAAACTTTTTTTTACAGTTATAATTATTATATATTTAATTTATACAACAACTATTATAAATTAAAGACGTACATTACATAATATAAGTTCTATCATAAATTAATAACAACTTTATAGTACTTATACACTTATATGTATATACTTCACAACATACAAAATATAAATAATATTATTAAATACATATACTAAAAGAAAATTTATTTTTTCACATTATGAACATACTAAAATAAATCACTAATAGACAAGGGTTAATGGAAAATAAAAATATAAATTAAAAAATCCGGATATATGATCGGGTATATAGTTCGGGTAAACGGGTATGTGGTTTCGGGTAATCGGGTCGGGTATCACCTAATCCCATACCCGACCCATACCCGCGAAAATTTTTAAAACTAATCCCATACCCGGCCCATTTGTGTCGGGTTTCGGGTATACCCGTCGGGCTCGGGTATTTTTGTCATCCCTAGCCAAAATGGTTAGTTATAGAGACCATGGGGGCAGATATGTTAAAAATTCTTATTTTGAGCTAATATAGTAAAAGTGATATAACCACAGGGCCAAAAACGTAATTTACTCATATTATATTTACCATACATAAGTTATGAAATGATATATTGATATGAGAAAACAGGTTTTAAAAGTATTAGTTATAGAATTGTTAGACCAACTTTATTCAGAGTGCGATGTGATACATATGATGTCGTGAGACACTTATAAACACGTTTTGAAATTTCCACACATTATTTAAAACTCATTAGTTTTTTTTTCCCTTAGCATCATTTTTTTTTCATTTATTTCAATAATCAATTTCTTTTACTAGATGAAATAAGATGTAAAAATTTAATCGCTATATGTCATGAGGTTTGGTTGAGAAAAGGAGATGTCACGTTGGTGACACGTAGGCGTATTTTTTTCTTACAAAGAAATGCTCAAAAAGGTGTAATGAGAAGGGTTTGGTTGATGGTTATATAATCATTAGTTTATCATTTATATTTTTTTATTTATGTTAGTTTATATATTAAAAAATGTATTTAAATATTATTAAATACACTTAAAAATTTATAAGAAATTAAAGTTTCATTAAATTTAAGATAAAAAAACACTTAGAAAACCCCCATTACAATATAAACCAAATTAGTTTTATAATAATTAGTGTTTTTTCATTTTATTTAAACAATATAAAATTATTTAAAAATAAAGAAGAGTAAATTGCAACTTTTTTCCTTTATCTTTTTACCAAATTTCAGGCGATGTTCTTTTTCTTTAAAACACATGGCGTTTATACCTAATATTTCTAAATGCTACACGTTATGTCCTTTTGCTATAATCCAGTTAAATTTTTTAATGTTAAATCAGATCACAAAAGGATAAGTTAGTCTTTTTATTCATATATATATATATATATGAATATATATTAATTAATTAACAAAGAAAACAAAGAGTAAAGTATACAGATAATCCCAATGGTTTCTAAAAATTTTGGATTTGATCTCTACCTTTTTAAAAGTACACATATGGTCTCTATAGTTTGCACTTTATAAAGGCAAATGACACCTCTTGAAATTTGGTATAAAAAAAAACAACTTTCAATTTACTCTTTAAACAAATACTAAGAAACTAACTATAAGTTTGATTAAAACCTCTACCCAATTGAATTATTTGTCAAAAAATCAGCCCAAAGTTATTTTTATAAAATCACCGGCCCAATCAAATCTATACATATAATAAAAGAAACTATGTTAAGGACACATGGCGTTCTATGAGTCAGTCTTAATTATTTTTTGAAATATTTATTATGAAAAGTCATTTATTGATAATATTAAATTTAAAATTTGTAGAAGAGATTTTAATGATAAAAATAAAGATAACTGATAATAATATATTAATTATTAAAATCTAAAAAATATATTAGCGTTTTAAATATTTATAAAGATAAAGATTTTATTTAATTGGTAGTTTTAATTGTTTTAATATTTTTATGATAAAAACAAGGATAACTGATAATCACATATTAAAATAAAAATTATTTATTTTAATCAACTGTTTCGTTAAAATGATTTATTCAATACATGTAGAACATATATATTTTTTTATACATGGTATATTTAGAATCCTATTTCTAATAAAGGATCTCATTATCCCGTTTTACACTCCAATGAAATAATAATACTAAATCATAATATCCAGCTTATCTGTTATATATTTAATATTTTTTACTAAAATATTTCTTTTCTTTTTTTCTGCTGATTATCCAACATCAGGTAATACATAAGTTTCTAACCTAATAATAAATAAAAAAAACTAAGTAAAATGCTATACACCATGTAATACACAACTCTCTAACCTAATAAAAAATAAAGTGAGATGTTACAATAAGTAAATAGTACCTCAAAGTTTCTTTTGTTAGAAAACACATCCTGATAACTAAATGTTTTAACGAATTACATTATTCGTGTAAGACATGTGTTTATTCAAATCGTGCAATACACGAGTTTTTAAAAGATGTAACTATTTTATTACTTAGTATATAAAATTATATTTATTTAACCTGTGTAATACATGGGGTTCTAACCTAGTGATTATATAAAAATAGAGCCAGACTTCACTTACAAAATCTGATTTTATTAATTTGGTCTTTTCTGTCCACATTTTTTATTCTTCTTTCGTATCTATACTTCTTCTACACAAGAATTTCAAGTGATACAAGATCAAGTAAATCAAATACAATCTCAAGCATCATGTTTTCGCGAAGGTTTCTAAAAGTTTGGTTGTTTATTTTTTTAAATGCCAACCCTGCGTTTAATCCTTCACCTCCCCCACCATGTCATGGCCAGCCACAAGCCACCTACCCTGCGCCATGGTGTGGTGGTGTTGATGGGCGTTGTTTGCTGATCTGGCACCGAAAAACTCCCCATGTGTGATTATAACACATGATCTTATTATTATAATTTTTTGCAGTATTGTCAGGGGCGGACCCAAGTTATGGGGTGGGTGGGCGGCCGCACCCCTTGAAAAAAAAAATTTAGTGGTATTTTTCGCGAAAAATTCCGACCGCACCCCTTGGAAATTTTCGTCCGCACCGCTTGAAAAATTCCGACCGCACCCCTTAGAAAAAAATGTTAGGAATTTATGTAAAAAAATTGTGAACACGGATTGAAATCCGATCAAATTATGTAAACAAGTTAGCCTACTAACCCCTTTAATAAAACATAAATTCAATCCATCAATCCCAATAACTTAATACACATTTAAGCTCAACCAAACTACTAGTTTTGTTAAACAAAACAGTCCACATAATAAAAAAAACTCAAATCGCTGCCACTTGCCAGCGACTCCCGCCCTCCCTCTGCCTCACTTCAGCGCCCAGCGACAGCATAATTCCGGCCGGCGACTGCAAAATTTCGGCTGCAAACTGGTTAATTCAGGCCGCCCCTGACAGGTACATGTTTTTTACTAGGGTTTATAATAATTACTAGGGCTTGAAATTCAAAATTTTGGTTGCCAAACATGTTTGTTGATTATATGATTGTTGGTTGGCAAATAATAATTACTAGGGCTTGAAATTCAAAATTTTAAATTGAAAATTAAGGAACATGGGCTATGGTTGAACACTTGAAGATCCTTGTTTATTTTGTATGTAATAGGATTAGGAATGAGCAATGAGTAGGGAAGTTACGCCACGATTTCTCAAGAGGAAAGGGGTTGAACCACTTTTTTCGCCGGATTATTCAAATTAAAGACCAAGGTATGTGATAGACAAGTTTTTTTTTTTTTTTGTTCTTTTATTGAATGATTAAGAGAAATAAATATAGGGATGGTTTGAACTTTGATGTTTTTTTGTTTGTTAATGTGATAGGAAGTTAGGAACTAGGGTTTGATTGTTTGAGAATTGAAATGGACCCGACCCGATCTAATTCGACCCGCTATGAAACTTTGTTTGTTTGTTTTTACTTGTTTTACATGACCCGACCCGATCCGACCCGCTATGAACTGATTTTTTTATATAGCTAGGGGTCTAAAATCTTTAAAAAAATTTCGCACCCTCAGGAAAAAAATCCTGGGTCCGCCACTGAGTATTGTATAAGACAAATAAAATAATATAAAGTTATAACTACATTAGAAATAAAGGGCAGTGACCTCCAATTCTCCAAACTCCAATGGTGGCCTTTTGGAAGGGCTTGGGCCCAAGGGCTTCCATTAGAGAAGCTGTGTGATACTGTGATTTGCATTGTGTTGTCATATGGATGATTCACAAAGTTACACTAAAATTATTAAACTCATAAAAACCGTGAGAAACCATCTAGAAAGGAAACAAGGATTTTAAAGAGTGAGAGGTATTCTATTATACACACACTTGAACTATAGAAAATTAAACTCTTGAACTTATGATGATTTAACAATAAATAATAAAGTATATAAAATTTATTTACAATTTAAATATTGTAATGAAACAAGATTTAAACCCAAAAATATTAATAATAAGCACTTGTTGACCGACTTAGTACATACACATGCCTTTTAAAAGAGATGTCTCATATTCAAACCTAGACAAGAGGGTGTAAGTTTGAATTCTGGTTTAAAATAAAGTAGAGTAACATTTGTAGTTAAAAAAAAACTACTTATTGAAAACTATGAAACAGCCCAGCTGAATATTGATTGGGTCAGTCTTCAATCATGAATAAGGATAACCCACCCAGCTCCGGTTTACACTCCATAGACGTCTATGGTACCACTATGATCATCTCTTAAACCCACTCTTATATCCTAAGTTTATATTGTCATTGTACCCGCGTTAGGAGATTTTTAAGTTTTCTATTCTTTTGTTGCCATGTGAGTTTTACTTGTCTATGTTGATGGTATCCTTAAGTCTAATGGCCCCATCTACTTCCCTTGCTATGGCTAATCTTTATGCTCTATCATATGTTTTACGTATCCTAACCACTTTTATCGTATGTTTTACGTATCCTAACCACTTATATGACTCTGCCTTCATCGTATCAAAAGCCTCTTTCATCCGTGATCATGCACATTCATGTTGATATCAAACCAAAGTTCCATTAATAGAAACACTTGTCTTTGATCACACTCAATATCGCAACCTATTTTAAGTGTGTATTATCATACGTCTATACATTATTTATCGCATATGGTATTCAACATGTTTGTCTATACATGCATGATCCTCGAGAAGCACACTTTAATGTTATCACACAACATTATGCACTACATATGTTGAACTCTAGATCAGGATCTACACGTCATTCATCCTTAGTTGATCGTTTAGCTAGTTATATCGACTATGATTTAGTTAATTACATGTATACATGATAGTATACCTTTGGTTATTGGTCTTTCATGGTCTTCTAAATTTCAACATGATGTATCTTGATCTAATGCGAAAATGTGTCACGAAATTGCAAGTGTCATTGTTGAATATGCTTGACTTAGAAATTGCCTCCCAGAATTGTTTTTCTAGTTACAGAATTGTGTTTTTTTTTTCTTTTACAGTATTAATGTCGGTTATCTATCTTCTAACCCAAAACAACACCAAACATGTTAAAGTTGATCTACGATGTATTAGAGAAATAATTCTTTTTTAACTTGGTTACACTCACACACCCTTTGATTCTACTCCTAAATCTACATATTTGTCCACCATGTGACTTGAACCCTCAACCGCATGAGAAAAAACATATTCCCGACGCATCTTAATATCACCAGGCCACATGATATTTGGTAAATAACTTATAAGTTCAATGATGGTTTTACTAATGGTTTATCCTCTCAACCTTGGACTTAAAATCCTATTAGATATAGATCTAATACATGGGGCATTACGTTAGATTACATTATACAGCCAAAATGTTTAAATGAATTCGCTTAAACTATGATATAATAGCCAAATTGCTTGAATTGAATTCGATTAACTATTATTATTATTATTACTAGGTTATAACCCCGTGTATTACACGGGTTGAGTAAATAAATTTATATACTAAATAATAAAACATTATATCTTTAAAAACTTCCTTTATTGCACGGGTTGAATAAATATAATTTTATATATTAAATAATAAAAAGTTATATATATAAGAACTATATTGTACGGGTTGAATTAATGTAATTTTATATACCAAATAAAAAAATATATATCTTTAAAACCACATGTATTACACGGGTTGAATAAATGTAATATTGTTTACCAAATAATAAAATAATACATCTTTAAAAACCTCATTTATTACACGAGTTAAATAAATGTAATTTTATATACCAAATAATAAAAAAATTAATAAATGTAATTTTGTGTAGTGAAAATAAAAATATTTAATATATTGATACAAAGTTTGGTTTTCGTGATAAATAATTTGTTTTATTTAAAATGTTTTATATTAACAATTTACAATTTTGGATAATTTTTTATTAGAAAAATAGAAGAATGGTATTCGAAATTTAAAGTATGATAAAATTTAATATTAGCTCATTATTCATTTATTTATTTATTTAAGTAATATAAGATAAGTTTGGAAGTGAGACGAGAAAATCATAAAATAAATACCAACAATGAACGACATGTGTCACACATTAATGTTTTATTATATAGTATAATATAGATAAAAATTTAGATTGATATAAATAGATTATTTTATTGTAGCAAAATTTGTTAACGAAATCTCAATAAATTTAACTCATTATTTAAAACTCTGTAAATGTATAAATGATAAATAATATTAGTTAGAGTAAATTACGATTTTGGCCCTTGTGGTTACACTTTTACCCTTTTAGCCCAAAAAAGAATTTTTTAACATCTGAGCCCCCAACATCTTTTTTCTAACCCCATAACACTAACCCCACCCATTAAATGTTAGGGACCAAAATGGTTAAAAAAACACGTTAGGGCCAAAAAGATTAGAAAAAAAGACGTTGGTGGCTCAGATGTTAAAAAAAATTTTTGGGCTAAAAGAGTAAAAGTGATATAACCACAGGGGCCAAAATCGTAATTTACTCTATTAGTTAAATAAATAATATTATAAATGAGAAGGAGATAAACTAAATAATAATTATCCATATAAAATTAAACTAAATAATATTTACTAAGAAGATTATCTATAATTAATTAGAAAAGATTAAACTAAAATAATACTTATCTATAAAACATGGCCTAATATGATGACAAGTGTCCTCAAAATGGTTTCTTTTATTATATAGTATAGATAGATATAGATTATTATTATTATTATTATTATTATTATTATTATTATTATTATTATTATTATTATTATTATTATTATTATTATTATTATTATTATTATTTCATGTGTCCTCATTTGGGTTTTTGGTGTGACCCATTGGGAAACAACAAAAGAACACCATGGGTAGAATCTAATGGACATAAGTAGCACTTAATTAAGAAAACAACGGTTATTGTCTATGATTTTTTTTTAAACAAAAACTAGAATGATTAGATTAAAAAAAAAAAAAAACTAGAATGTCGGGGTCTACTTCACCGTCCATAAAAATTAAAAATTTTGCTTATTTTTATTTGAAAGGCATAAATTCATTGGTAACCAAATAGGTAACCACTCCCTTCACCCTTAAATAATAATCTACTAATTAATTAATATATGTTTAATTAACTTGTTAACCAAGTTAATATTTCCAGTCACCTCTTCAGGGTGGAGGGTATAGTCAATCACCCTACGTTGTTTGAGTGAAATCCTACCCAATAATATTATGCCATGTCAACTCCCCATTTTAAACTCAATCACAAGGTATGGTCAAACACCCCACAATTAAAAAAAAAAACTTGTTTGGTTAGTGATCCTCTCTCCTCTCTCTCTCTTCACTCCTCTCCTCTCAACACAATCGGTGACTACACACCGAATTCCCTCACCGAATACCCACTCACCGCATAACTCAATCAAGTGGGGGTGGTCACCGATCGGTGACCCCCACTCACCGCCTATGTCCCCGCTTCCTATACCCTCCGCCCTCACACACAAGGCCACGGTATGGCTCGGTAATTCCCAACAGCTTAATTTTAATAGGGTATTGGGCCATCAGGGTATGACTTCTTCATCTAATAATAAGACCATGAGTAGTGGGCGTGTTTTTTCAAAATTTTCCCATAATAACGCCCAATATTGCCCCAGCCCCACCCCCTAGGCGTGATTTTGCAAAAAAAAAAAAAAAAAACCCTCAACGTGTTTTAAATCACGCCAAATGGGGGAATAACTTGACCAATCACATTCAACTTCATTTGTTTTGTCCAATAAGATTTTTTAAATGTTTTTTTTTATTTTATTTTATTACAAACATAATGCCTCACAATCCTCACATCCCCACTACACCCCTTTTGTAAAAACGCCGAATAATGCCGCATTGCTGACTGAGCTGCCACATGACGCAAAACGCCATAGGATGGGGCATTATTCACCTAAACGACTACGCATGGTCTAATAAAAGAATACTTTTAATACCACATGGCATTCTTTTCATTGATTTAGTAATAATAATGCCAAATGTCATTTGTTACTTCAATCTTACAATTTTTATTTATATTTTTTAATTAATTCTTTTATTAATATTAGATGTGGCATTAAAAGTATTCTTTTATTAATATTAGATATATATTTTTGATTATTTTATTTGGATACTTAAAATATTTTAGATTTTCGCAATGAACGAATAACAAAATATTCTAAATTAGTATTAGCGACAAAAACATTAATATAAATTATATTATTGCAAATGTAATATATTTAAACATTATAAATATTAATTATATAGTTTTTCTTTCTTCAAATATTTATGCGAATAACATTCTCTCCTTTAATTTAATATAATATTAGTTAAATATAATTAATATAATAATTAGTTCTACAATAATTCTAATGGGTATCTAATACTATAATTAATTACCGTACTTCATTTTTTTTAAGATGTGTTATGAATTATATTAATTTACTAATAGTATTATTAAAATAGTATTTATTATATTAATATCTAATATTATTATCATTAATATATTGTATTGTATTGTATTGTATTGTATTGTATTGTATTGTATTGTAAACAACTTCAATATTTAAATGGTGTAAAGATAATTAGGTTCTCAACGGGTTCGATCAATCCAATCGGAGAACATCTCCATCTTTGCATTTATGACTCTAATTTTCAGATCTATTATCAAAATGCATATCATGATTTCAAAATAAAAAAATGGTTAATCTCAAGCTATCCATGTTCATCTAAATGACAATCTATAAACATCACCGCTAATAACAGTTTTAACTTTACCAAAGCATAGAGGTTTACCTTTTCTGTTAACATACCATAAAATACCATACTACCACTATTATTCTTCAATATTTCAAAAAAAAAAAAAAAATCTGAATATTTTCATAACAGAATCATACTTGCTATGAACGAAGTTGTACAGAAAGTAAATGATCACCTACTTTCATTGCTTCCCGACAGAGAAAAAGAATAACTAAGTTATGTAAATTGATGCACGAATAAAAATAAATCACTTATGTAAATTTGTGCAGATATTGTAAAGTTACATGATTTCTGTCTTTAGATCTGTGTAATACACAGGCTTATAATCAATAATAATTTAATGCAAGTCTATACACACTAGATGTCCTAAATGGAGTTATAAATTTAGGCTTGTCAAACCATTGATAATTACTAAAGGTCAGTGTTTCAGTGACGTTATCAAGAAATACTGATGGAAATAATGGTTTATGTAACGGAACTCGACTTCAGGTCCTATCACTGTTTGATCAGGTTATTGAGGCATCATATTATCCGGAAGTAATACTGGCACTCGAACGTTTATCCCTAGATTTCGTTTAATACCGCCAAATATAAGGATTCCGTCTAAATTGAAAAGAAAACAGTTTCCTCCCGCCCTATGTTTTGCTATGTAAAATTGGTTTGTTTCTAAAAGAATCAGTTTTTACCAATGACCAACTGTTGCGTCATCTATGGTAAAATAAATCACTTATGTAAATTTATGAAAACAATATAAAATTAAATAATTTATAATTTTATATCTTTAAACCCGTGTAGTACACGGGTGTAATAATCTAGTAAACAAATAAACGTACAAGACTAATAACATTTATTTTAATTAAAAATATATATAAATATTCGAATCAAACAACGTCATAGAAACTAGATAGTTCTCCATTTTTGATAGCTTTACTGGAAAAATAAAACTCAAATGGTTGGATCAGAAATCTGACTTTTGTGTTCAACCTTTGTCTCAGTTGTAACATACATCATCCTTTAGATCTCATTTGAAAAAAAAAAAAGAATGTTAATGTATAGACTTTTGTTGAATTAATCAGATGTTATAGTCTATAACATAACTTATAAAGTGTAATTGAAAGGTTAAAATAACTATTTATATCCAATTTACTTACAATTGGATTCATCATTACCTGTAAGACAATCCATTGTGGTCCGGGTGAATACCCGAATTCATCCTCTAATATTGCGACACATTGCGTTGACTAGACGCATACTCATCCCCTTGCCCCCACCCCACCCCACCCACTTGAGCCTGTTGTGATTACTTCACCAACAGCGCCCCAAAACACCCCTAAACAAGCCCACTCGCCCAGGCTAGCACACTCACTTCGCTCGCTCGTGCCGGCGTTAGTTTGACCATGTTGTGGTGTTCGCGAGCCACGTAGCAGCCGTGTGGCTAGTGCCACCTGCTAGCGGCTTCCACAAAGATAGTCTAATATACAAGTAAATGCATCTAGTCATTGCACAACCTTTTTTTTTTTTGAACGGCAAATTTGGATCACTGACGAACCGCTGGAGTATTATCATGCCACCAGCGGAACCACCCGATCATATCCATCTCCACTAGGCATAAGGCCTATACACCAATTCAGGAGGAAACCCAATAAATATGGGAAAAAACCCCTTATGAGAATCGAACCCAGGACCTATTGGTCCAAAGTCTTATCTCACCCCCAGATACCACTAGGCTATAAAGCCATGGCTCATTGCACAACCTATCTTGATTTTAAGTATTGTTACGTTTATTAATGTAAATGGAGAGTTTTATTAATTAGTAGATCCACTAGGTGCAATTAATTTATTCGGGTATCATTTTCAGGTGTTAGCCTGTGGGGTATGATGGGGCGGGGGTTTGGGGCATGGGTTGACACGTGGCTTGGGTGGTTTTCGCTGGGCTGACCCATATTGAAGACGGTATGGTGGGGCGAGGGTTTGGGGCGTGGCCAGCCCAAACTGCATATTTTATATTTTTAAAACAAATTTAAATTTTTTAATAAAGTGTTTTTTAAATAAAGAAAATTACATAAAAAAATTCCTAGTGCTTGTAATATTTTTTCTTTATCTCTTCTCTCGTCCCCAACATTAGTTCTAACTATTCATCTGATATGTGATCGATGAACTGGGCTAGAAATTTCATATCATCTCGTCTTTATTTCAGGGCATCCCTAGCTTCTTTGTTCTTCCGAATTTCGGCCCTTTGTTGTTGGAATACGTTGAATGTATCTTACTTGCATGCAATGTCTTCCAACTGATCGCTGTATACTCCCCTACGCGAGCCCGAACTCCCAACTGAAGACGATGGCGTACCCGATCTTGATTTTTGAGCGCGTCTTTTTGCGGCATCTCTTCCGTATTCTGGCCGGTTTGGCGAATCATCCACATAGTCCTCCAACTCTTGATCTCGTGCATCCGATTAGGCTTGGGACGAGGGTGTCCTTGACCTTTTGGAAGACGTGTTAGTTTCGCTACCACTGGAAATATTCGCCCACTTGGGATGGAACTTACAAAAGCCCCAACAATTCATGAAACGAAAGTCGCTCCCCATATTCGTTTTGTATGTAACCAATGCATTTGTCACAAAGTCGGCTTCGGTTTCACCACTTTTTGGGTTTTGCTTTGCCTTATGTAAATAACCACTAAATTTGGTGAGTTGCCCACTTATCTCGGTCCACTTCGAGGATAAGCTATCATTTTCACGATAAAGCTCCCTTTCCATTTCTTCATAGAATGCTTTACTGATCGCGTCCCACAAATGGTTTCTATGTTGAGAATTTCCTATTTTAATAAAAACAAAATTTAATATATTACAAAGTTATATAAAAAAAACATAAATATTAAAATAAGGGCTATGTTATGAATGCATCATAATGTGGTGACTCTCCAAGTTCTTAACTCCCGTCTCTTTACTTACTCTTGTCTTAATAATATGGCCTATATATTGAGGTCATATGTATTTGATATGATGTACTCAATATTATAAGAATTATCTCATTCTCCATATTTCTTTCTCTACATGATCTGTATTCTCATGTTTATCGTGTATATTGGTTGCTAACAGACCACTGTTTCATAACACGTTATCAGCTCGTGTTGCTGCAAGATGTTCATATCCATGATTTGGTTTTCCTTCATCCATTCAGGTAACGATACACATGCCTTATATCTCAACTTAATATTTTTTACACATCTTGAATAAAGTTACAAAGTTTTGTTGCGACTAATGGGCACAAATTTTTATTGGACTAGAAATAAATCTGAATTTGTAGAATTAGTCGTACCCATGAAAAGTGAAATTAATAGTAGAAACAATTGACCTGCCTCTCACCTTGGACGCCTTCATGGTTTCATATTTTGTCCTCATATTATTGTTTTTTTTTAATCTAGTTTTGTGAATTATTTTGACGGCATGAAAGTAACCGGGGAGAAAATAACCAAAAAATAAATAAATAAATTATGTTTGATTTGTTTTAGAAATTAAAAAAAAAACTAACAATAACTGGCTCTCCGTTCACTAGTTATGTAATTCGATCCATTCATACAACTTGGATATTCAAATTGAAATGGATGGGGATTTTCTGCCCTAATTTTTATATTATAAACAAATGTTATGATTTGTTTTCATCATTTATGTTTTTAGATTTAATCCACTTATTATTTCTATTCATCACATATGTTTTTTTTTATTAAAATCGAAGGCTAATTTAACATGAAAATTTTAATTGTATTTGATTTGATCATCACTATACATGTTATTTTGTTTTAGTAATGCAAATAAGTGTTTAATCATACTTTAGTGATGCAAATAAGTGTTTAATCATAAATATATATAGATTGAACTATGTCGTGTTTTATTCCTAGTGATTTATTATGCTATTAATAAGTATGATTAATGTGATCTTTTGAAATATTTTATTAAGTTATTGTTTTGGCATACATAAGGTTTATATTTATTGTTTTAGTTTGAAAACAATATGATTAATGTGATTTTTTAAGATATTTTATTAAGTTACTGTTTTGGCATACATAAAGTTTATATTCTTTGTTTTATTTTGAAAACAAGTATTTGTGGAATATATGGTGAATGTTGATGATAAACTAACCATCTAAATATTTGATATAATTAATTTGTTATGAAGTTATTTACTAAAAAATATATGGTTCAGATTTAATTGTTATTTTTATTCATATATATTTTACTTGAGCTGAATATATTAAGTAGATGTCTTTAAAAAATTGGTTTTAAGATTACTTTATGTCTTATGTTATTGACTGGTACATAGAAAATTGTTCTTAATCTATTTGTCTTGTTTGTACATCAATAGCACATGCCTTAAATGATAAGAATGATCAAACCATATAAACATATTCTAAGTCGATATGAGCTTTTATTATACGTAAAGTGCATTATTTGAATTGTTGATTCATGAACTAACACTATTTTGTAACATGTGTTAACTTAATTGCATAATATTTCAATATCAACTAAATCAACTAAGATGTTGATAATTGTGCATGATATTATCACATATTATTTGGTGTAAGTAATAGGTTTCTTTATTCGTATTGAATATATTTTATAGATGCTTCTATTTTTTTTATGTGAGAGCAACAAATATTTTATATAAGATATGCATAAGATTGGTTAATCCATGATAGGTTAATGCATAATTTATATATTTTGCTTGAATGTGATGACATATTATTATTTCATAAGGTTTTATTATAACCTAATTTTATTTGATAACATGTTATAATGTTATGTATTGCTTGATTTAACTTTGTAGTATCTATACTATATTATAAAGCATTTCATAAGGGTTCCAACCAAATTTAAGTAATTGCAACATTTTATGCTTATAGTACAACAACTCAATGAAGTTAGTAAAGGGATAAATTAGTCTTTCTACATCAGTATAAACTCACAAATACAATTAAATTGATAACTTTATATATAAAGTATGTTAAATACTTCATAAAGAATTAAATCAGTCTTGCTTTAATGTTTTAATTAGGTTTTAATGTTTCTTACATTGTTGAACATCAATAGTCCTTTTCAATGAACGAATTTCAGTCTTGCTTCTCCACCTTCCCTCCCAAATCGTTTGTACTTCCCACATACATATACAAGAGGGAGTCTGGCCTCTCTTCGTTTTCTATTTGACCAAGATTAGGTTTAGTTCTTCCCCCAAATACACAAACAATCACTCAATCGGAAACAAGATTATCATGTAAAACACCAATTTCTGTCGGTCGATTCCTCTTAATCGATTCAATTTCGTTTTTTTTGTGGCCCATGAATATTTTAGGGTATCCCGCACACTTAACATATTGAAAAGAACACACACATAGCTTCTAAGGTACGTTTTTTCTTTGTTTTTCAATGTTTCTGAATCTAAAGTTTCGATTTTGTTATAGAATTATTAGGTTGATTGGTTCATCGATCCTTGTTTGAGTTATGGTAGATCTCAATTTGTGTTTTTTTATTGATCTTTTGTTTTTTTTTTTTTTTTTTTTTGTGAATTGGATGAATTCTTGATTTACTAATCTGAATTTAGGGGCATGAGGTTTGGAATTGGATGAATTTAGGGGCATGAGGTTTCTGATGAAGTCCGATTAGATTCTAATGAAACACATGCAGGTCAAGAAGCGAACTCGTGAGCGGGTACGAGTGTGAAAAGGTTCCCGTGTTTGTTACGGAGTGGCGAACTTCCGAAGTCCGATTAGACTCTGATGAAAGCGAGTCAAGAACGGAACTCATGAGCGGAGTGTGAAAAGGTTCTCGTGTTTGTTATGGAGTGGCATTTTATACCGATTTATCGGCTGAAGCCATTAATCAACCCATTAAGTTTCGGTTACCATTATGAAACTGAATTGGTTTAATCAAAAAGTGAATGGGTTAATCAATTGTCTGTAGGTAATGAACAACTTTGGGTAAACAGGTGCAGTTTTAAGATATAATTAATAATTGAAAACTTCTGGAATGGAAACCAACAACATATGGGTTAAAAGGGACAGCAATACATGAAAAACAAATCTAGAATTTGAATGTTATAGGAACTGCAATACATGAAAAACAACCACCATGGAATTATGTGCTTTATAAACAAATCTAAAATTTGATTAACCAATTATTAAACTGAACAAAATAATTTGTTTACAATTTTATAGATAACAAAAATGATTAAGCTGTTCATTACCTACAGCCAATTCAGTTTTCATTTTATAAAATAACCATTCAATTTATTAAATGAGATTCAATTTTCATTTTATTTAGTTGGGTATAAAATGATTAAGTTGTTCATTACCTATAGCCAATTTACAGACAATTGATTAACCATAATTCAATCTTCAACTCATGGTAGTTGGATGATTGTATGTGGTTTGAATCGTGCAGTTCATCGAGGAATGATGAAGATGAGGATGGGAGTGTAGGTGGTGGTGATTTGGTGGTGAGGAGGAGGTCGGATCTTGAAGGCGATGATCTAGCGGAGATGTATGTGGCGAAAAGACGACTGTCGCGGATTTTGAGCAGGTGGGTTGCTCGACAAGCACAGGAGATGATCACCACGAGAGAGCGGAGGACTCAAGGGAATGAGTTGATGGCGCTTCGTTCAAGTCGCGGATTTTGAGCAGCTATTAATCATCTGAAAGCGGTTCAAGATACTCCTGAGCTTCGTTCCGCCATTGACGAGATTCAGGTATTCCTACATTGCTTTCTGCTTGATTGATTTCACAGTTTCGTAACATAAATATATTTGTTTGTGTGATTGTAAGAGCATATGGTTGTATGATTTTAACTTGAAGTTTTGACTTTGTGATCTTATTCGAATACGTGTGCAGCATGAGAGCATTACATTTGGCCTAAAGGTTGATCAATCTAAACCAATTTATAATGCTTTCAAGGCTATGAAGGATTCACCAGACTGGGCAACACTAAGTGATGCTCGTAAACTGATTAGCACAAAGCCTTAATCTTTTACTTAGTTTACTCTTGCTACCGATTTAGGGTCATGAAAATGCCACTGCTGAAAATGGGCCATGGATGATAACATTAGACGGGCCAAGTTTCATGTCTGTTATGCAACATGCTAAGAATCGGGCTTTGTGGGAGGAAATTTACCGTGCTTATGTAACACGTGCTTCAAGTGGAGATTTAGATAATACTCCAGTTATTGAACAAATTTTGAAGCTTAGGTTAGCAAAGGCTAAGCTTTTGGATATAATAACTACGCAGAGGTTTAAACTTTAAGTATTTGTTTTTAACAATTTAGTTGCTATCTAAATAAACTTCAGTTTTGTTTATTTATATTGTTACTTATTATGAAGCTTTAATCATTAGTTAAGCATGTCTACAAAGATGGCCACTGTTGATAAAGCAGAAGAGCTGCTCGAAAAGCTAAGGAGTGCTTCTTGTATTTAAATATCTTGTTACTAAGGTTGTATTATATCCGGTGGCGGATCTAGAAGAAATATTTAGGGTATCCCAATTTTTTTTAAAAAAAATCCGTATAAAGAATGAAACCTCGATAATAACTTTACTTTAATTCCTTTTGTTTATTTTGATTGTTTGCAGAGGCGATAATGAGAACCACACCTAATATATTATATTTTTTTTATTGTTTTAAGGTTTGAATTATATTCTCATCCTGTGTTATCGACTCCGCAGCAACACGCGGGTTTCCCACTAGTATTTCATCTATATGCTATATATTGTTTGTATGTAGATATTAAAGTTTTCCATTGGTCACACCTGAGACATAATCTTGAAGTAGCAATATCAAATGAAAAGTTTGAAATGATTTCATATAATGAAAAGCTATGAAACATTTTTTTGGCTTTCCTTCGTTTTTCGAAGGGAATGTGACTATATATTGATTATTATGATCATGGACATAACTGAAAAATTGGTATGATGATCAGATTTATAATGAAATCGATTATAAAACGTGTAATGTAACGAGATAGACCACAAAAGAGGCGAATAAAGAGAGTGATCATATGAGAATAAAGTGTTGAAAGTTTGAGTTGTTAATACGATGTTGTCTCGTATTTTATATGTTTACTATACAAACAATGTGCACATAAAACATAGTGCAAGTAATACATATATGATCATATGCTCATAAAGTAGGAATATTATTAAAGAATATTCAAGGTTATTACCAGATTAAAAGTTGTGTGGAGCTATCCATTCCCTAAAGTGAATGTAATGATATAACGATCAGTGAAAGGTCACAATCATGTAATAACTAAGGAAATTGTAATGATGCCACCATGAATGTTGTATGAGTATAATCTATTCCTTGAATAGAATGTGATGATATAATAATTGGTGTAAAGATCGTTATCATGGTAATTGAGGAATGATGCTCATGTAATGAGATCAACCATGTTTATATTGCGATGACTATAAAACGATCGTTATAAAGGTCATGATCATGGTAAATGAGGAAACTGTTATGATCCTCAACCATGTTTATATTGAAATCGACCACAAGAAGTGGCAATATAAGGGAGTGATTATACGAGAATAAAATATGGAAAACATGTTATAATATGAATGATTGAAATAATAATTGTTATTCTCTTGTATTTTCTATTTGTGTATTGAACAAACACGAGTGCAACTAAAAGCATATATGATGATCACAAACCCGAAGTTTATGGTTCATAATCATTTAATGATTGGCATGACCGGTTAGACCATACCGAGTCTAGATGATGTGAAAAATATCAAATAAATAGAAGATTCTTCATGGTACTTACATATGCAATACTAGGTTATAACCCGTGGTACCCACGGGTCGCTCTATTTTTAAGGATATTAATATTTTATTAATTTAATTATAATGGTCCGTTTTATAAGAATTGTAGTCAATGTTAAACGTATAATACTAAGAAGAAAAATAATTTTATTATTATGATTATAACTGATAACCAAGTCGCATCTATTTCAATATGAGAAAAAACCGCAAACAATACTTTTAATATTGATTTGAACGACACTGTTACTTGTCATAGACATTTGCATTTGCATTTGTCTGACTTAATTGTTGATCGTCGAACGTATAGAGTTCAATTAGTTTACGCGGCCACAATTCCAACAAAACAGACGAAGTAATAAAGGAACCTTGTTCTTGTAGCGTTTCCTAAAAAATATATATTATAGAAATATGAAAAGTATCGGTTCAAAAAGGAAGAAAAACCATTGTATGCAATGGTATTTGCATGAGTGATTTATAAGAATTGTCTATGGTGTAAATATATTAAATTTTTTGAAAATAACATCAAAAAGTTATTGCAAATATTAGAATTTTTGAAAATGTTAGACCATGTTAATCTTAGCAATAATATAAAACGGGATTTCTATATTTGAAATAGTTTTCAAATGAACAATCCGGTTTTACTTATTAGGTTACTTTTATTCATTATTTATACAACAATATCGATAAAAAAATTGGTTGACTTAAAATTTATTTCGCACTTCTTAAGATAAATTTGGAAAATTTCCAAATGTCAATTAACGTTTTTATTGGTTATAATATTCCTTAAATAACAAATCAATTCTTAAAAATAAAATATCATTTCCATTCATAATTTAAAATTTTCGATTGACTAATATAAGTAGGGTTGTTCAAATAAACCCAAAAAATCCGCCAAAAAATATGAACTTTTATTACATTACATAGATATATAATTAAATTTGAATTATAATTATAATAAAAACAATAAACAGAATCAACATTTAGATTTATAAATCGACTTACCATTTTGAATTATAAATCGTTTTTATTTTGTTTATTCAATTAGGCCCAATTTAATCTACTATATAAAGGATATACATAGCATTTTCAATTGTAGGTTTTGAAGTTTTTAATAATGGTTTATATTCCTTTCGATATTATACTCTTTGAAATCTTAATTAAGCTCAATGGTAGATCCATTGACCAGTGCAAATGTGTGTGTAAACAATGGAATGAAGCGCTATCGTCATGGCCGTTTGAGTGGTTATACGTCAACTACGCTAAAGAATATCTTGTAATATATTATAGTTGTCTTTTACTTACTTACAAAATTTAAATTATTATTCTCAACATTCTTACTTTTTACATCAAAATAATTTGCAATTTATGGACGCAGGAAAGTTTTTGGGAAGACTGCCCATCACTATATGGTGTACTTTATAAAGAATTCTTTCCTCCAGAATGGAAACGCAAGAACATAGAAGAATATGAGGCAATGGAAGAAGATAACACGATTGGTGAAAAAAAGAATTAGTCTTTTGGAACATTTGAGTTATGGGTTGTTTGTTCGTTATAATAAGTGTTTCCTATGTTTAAATAATATTTTCAGTTTTAATTTTTCTTGGATTAAAAAAAAATTGTGATATGCAAGACAATGGTTTTTGGTTATTATAATGTGTTATATAATATATGTAATATCCATTTTTGAATTATGTGATTTATAAGAAAAACATCAAAAAAAGAATTCATTAACACAATCAAAGTAAAAAATAAAAAAAATAAACAAAAACATCGGGAAATACATTATGACGAAAATAGTTACTATAGTATCTATCACCATCATCCCATCATTTCAACCTATACTTACCCTAACCTTGAGCTCTCAACATTCACATTGTTCAAGAAATCTCAAAATCGCCGGATTAAGCTTTGGTAAAGGTACTTTTCCGGCAATAACTCCGATCACCTGTAAAACGATGTATTCTTTGATTTACAAATTAAAATTGTCTTTAGAACTACAAATAAGTCATCGGAAGTTTGTTTTCACCGATTAATTGCTACATAGACGTGAAATTTTGTGTTTAGGTATTCCTTGAGTTGAGATTTAGTATGTTATGCATACATAAAATGGATTATATGTATTGCATGTGTTTGTAAATATAGATTTCTGGCTTAATTTTGTGTTTTTGTTGATATTCTTATGAAATTATAATATTCTTGGATAGTAGATTGATTTGGAAACATATGATAATTAAACACATATCATTGTGACTTACAAACCCTAATGAAGAATGAAATCACACATTATCACGTTTGCAAACTAAAGAACAGAACAACACCATATTAAGAAAGTTCAATAGCCAGACTAAGAACAGAATTCAAATGCAGTTCCGTTTGAAAATTGTATGCATAACCTTAGGAATGATCCCGTTGCATTCCCCATTGTAGTTTGTGCCCATTGTATAAATTTTACCGGATCAAGTATATAAAAATAAATAAACAGTAGAACTACAATATAGTTATAGTTTAAAATACCTATAAAACCCATATATGTCGGTATAAATTTATTTGACAAAAATGAATCTTTCTTTAGTTGTAAATAAATATGATGATGAGATAATACTTCCTTTAGTATTATGTATATGTCAATTCTACATTGAAATCTTGAAATCCTTCATAAAAGGATATTAATAACATCAGTTTGTCTAATATTGCTTAACAAGTAGTTTTAATATCATTGAATGACTTAAAGTTCAATAGTAAATGTTTCTAATATATGTTGTTACATTACAGGTATCTAAAAATGAGTAGATCATGTGTGGCTTTGTTAGAAGAGACTTCATCGTTAAAACTGGCATGCTTCAATTGTTACAAATAATTTTATATACATTCTATTAACTAACATTTACAACATAAATTAAAACGCAGGTGCTACCAATTGACTTTGTTAAGAACGTATACAGAAATTATTGGCAAAGAACAAAAATAATGATACATCATATAAGTGGAAAAAGTTGGCCAGTTTCTTTAAGAAGTGTAAGTGGTGAATGCGTTATCACAGACGGATGGAGTAATGTCATAAGGGACCTTCAGTTGCCAAAGAGGACGTTATTGCGCTTAAGGATAATCGATGACAACAACATTGACATCGATTGTTTCATCGAAAACATATGTGGTGAATCTTTTGTGACAGTAAACCGTTACGGAGTTTTAAAGATTATAGTAAGCGCACTAACATGTGTGAATTCATATTTGTTCTATTATAGTTTTAAAATAATTGTTACTAAATTTTTCAGGTGATTCCGGATGTTTATATAACAACATGTTACTCTTACTCGCCAGTGAACGATTATTATAACATTTATGCATCAGGCCAGATTTGGAAAGTTGAGACCGAAAGAATCAATGATAATTATGTTCTTACAAAAGGCTCTCCAAAGCTATTTGATGATCTTGCAATCGAAGACGATGATATACTCCTCTTGATGAAGATGGATAACGTCACATTTGAGTTGAAAATTTATCGTAGAGGAGTTGAGATAGCCCGTAACAACAAAAAGAAAGTGAAAATGACTCTGTGCTGGAAATACCTAGGGATACATACTACAAAAACGTTGACTTCGTAAGTATTTTGAACTAACGTATAACAGTAATTAATGTGTCAAAACTACTATATTTGTTAAATTACATATGATATAATAATTTTTTTGAAACTTAATATAGTAGTTTTGACTATATTCAACCTTGTTGGCAAACAAACCTACGACCTTCAAGTGGACAAAGTCAATTAATCAAGTTGGAATAGAATTATAATGAGGGTACATGAGATATGTATAAGAATATTAAATAATATAAAGATTTCATATAAGTTATGAGGTTTTATTATGAAAACAAAAATAACTTAAATAACAATATCAAATCCATGAAAATGAAATACACGATTAAATCATAGGTTACGAAAAATCTCCTTGTACACTACATTAGATGTCTTCGCTGTGGGTTTACCATCGGCATGAAATGATAAAATTTTAACACCTTCCCTGCTCTTGACTCTTGATAAAACCACGTACAATTGACCGTGAGTAAAAACAGGATCTTTTAAATATAAACCAACTCTAGATAGCGACTGCCCTTGACTCTTGTTAATTGTCATAGCAAAACAAACTGATAAAGGAAATTGCCTTCTTTGAAATTGAAAAGGTATTTTCTTGTCTGAAGGAACCATACTAATCCTTGGAATAAAAACTCTTGTGCCGATATTTCTGCCAGATATTACTTCCGCTTCGATTACTCGTTTACCAAGAAAGGTTACTTGAAGTCTAGTTCCATTACATAATCCGTTCTGTTGATCAATGTTTCGAAGAAGCATCACAGGAACACCAACTTTAAGAACCAACCTATGGTTAGGTAAACCGGAAATTTTCAGAGCATTCAAATTATCAGGAGAGTATAGACCTTGTTGAAAAGAATCAAGAACTTGCTCAGTTTGACATATATTGTCACAGCTCAAATACTCTTTTTCTTCACCTGGAAATAATGAAAGTAATCGATCATTAATCTCATGAACTACTTCATTCTTTGGTGCTAAAATTGCTCTATCTGAAAAGAATCCAGGATTTTTATACTGATGTAAAATTGAAGGATAAACAAAGTCGATTAAACTTTGAATTGGGTCATCTGAGTCGGTAATTACTAAATCGTCAGGTATCTCGATAAGTGCCTCACCATCGTTTTCTGAACCAATGTTTCCTTCACCAATATCAAGTAGCCATTTTGCAAACTTCTGAATAGAATCGCTGTTAGATGATTCAGCACCAATTCTCAACCTCGTGTTTTTTGTTAACTTTAAAACCTTGCATTCTGACCATATATATGAAGAACTCAAAGATGCATTAACAATCTGCTGTCTAGTACCATTAGGAATAACCGGGAGTATCTGTCTAAAGTCACCACCGAAAACAATAACTTTACCTCCAAATGGTAGTTCCGAATGGTTATTCGTAGAAGACGATAGAATGTCCTTCATTGTTCGATCTAGTGCCTCAAAAGCATGCTTGTGGACCATAGGGGCTTCATCCCATATAATCAACTTTGCCTCTTTTAAAAGATTAGCAACGTCATCGTTTGGCTTTATGAAGCACATGGAATCTTATGTCAAGTTTATGGGAATTTTAAACCTAGAATGTGCTGTCCTTCCTCTAGATAATAATAATGATGCAATACCACTGGAAGCAACGTTCAAAACTATGTGACCTTTAGATCTGATTGCAGAAGCCAAGGTCTTCCACAAAAAAGTCTCACCTGTTCCACCGTAACCATATACGAAAAACAACCCTCCACTTTGGCATTCGACTGCATTGACAATTTGGTTAAAAACGTTTAACTGCTCCTCAGTTAGAGATTCTTTCAATCGACTAAACTCACTTTTCAACTCATGTGTGTCATGCGATAATTCCTCATTGATTAGATGATTAGTACCTTGACGTAACGAATCGTCGTCTGGAAAGGGCATCGTTGAAAAATTACTTAAGGTTGACCCATTGGAAATTAAATAATTCTCAATTTCCACCAAAATAAGATTCTTCAACTGATGTTCAGGAATCATTAGATCTACACATGGTATAAACTAAAAATAAACATATGTTGAAAGAAAATAGATTAAAAAAAATATATAATAGGTACTTCGTATGAAAATAAAATACTAACTTACGAGGGATATGTGTCTCTTTGCGACGCTTGTATAGAATATCGTCTCCTAGTAAATGCCAAGTTTTTTCCCACACAAATTCAGGTCGTGATAGTGTATTTGTTAAAAGCAATGTCGCAAATAATGATCTTAAATAGCGACAGTGAGCTTCAAAACTTGCTTCTTTAATGGCTTCAACATATTCGTTGTCATCGTCTAAAAGACCCATCGCATAACATGCATCTTTAAATGTCGGAAATACTTGTCCGTTAACTGTTCGAATCTCTTCAAATGATTTAGGACCTTTAACTTTATTTAGAAGAATCCTTAAATAATAAGGTTCTCCTGAAGCAATCGAAACAGAATGAACTCTACCAACAGTTTTATACCTTTTTCGTACTTGCCAACATCTATCTTTTAAGTTCCAAACAAACTTTGATGGGAACTCCACATAAGTCAGTTTACGTGCTTCCTCACTATGTTGATTTAAACGCATCCATTGCAAAAAAAATAGATGAAGCAACAGATGGTTTATTCAAGACATCTTCAATATCATCATCTTCACCATATACTACGTTGTGTTGACCAGGTAAATGAAAAGGTAGCCTCATTACAGCAGGAAATCTATAATGAACTTCGTTTGCGAAAATTATCCAAGACGCTTCACAGGCTGATATGTATCTACAGTCGTAGTATTCTTTGATCTCATCTTTTACTTTCTGATTGCTAGTACCGGTTGCATCAGTATATAAAACTGTCGTAGCACGATCAGGTCCTTTGTTAATGTACTTGAACAGATACTTTATCGAACCTGCTTGGTTACACCATTCAACATTAATATGTGCTTGATTTCTTTTCAATAGACCTTTGTTGTAAGGTACGACACTTCGGTTGTCTAATTGAACACCTTTTTTCATAACAGTATGCCCAGAATTTCGTCTTCGATGTACCGGAAAACCACTTGAGTCAATAATTGTATGATCCGAAATTTTTTTCGGAAATCGTTTAGAACATTTGTTGTCAACCATGCAAGGACAACTCATGTTAGCAATCCCACAAGGACCATGAATCATATACTCAGACACAAGATAATGTAATTGAGGATCTTCATATTTATCAGGAATTTCAGCAGAAATAAAAGGATCTATATGATCTACAGTCGGAAGTTTATGATCCACCTTCATGAATAAACAAATGTGTGCATGCGGTAGGCCACGTTTTTGAAATTCAACGGTATAAACAACTACAAAAAAAAACTTTATGTGTTAGTAATATACTAAATAAAATGTCATATAAAATATAAGAAAAATTTTAGATGAAGTAAAATTAAAACAAAAGCATACCGGCATTTATTTCCGCAAAAAATTTATTATCCTTTATATCTTTAATCATTGAATCCAGCTTCATCTTGAACAATCGACATAATATATCAGGCCTGTCTTCTGCTTTAATGGAAGTATCTTTAAGAAATCTTGAAACTTCCGGCCATTTGGGATTGCATGTAACGATTATGAAAAAATCTGGGTATCCAAACCACTTACATAACGCCATAGCATCCAGGTAGTTTTGTTGCATGAACCGAGCCCCTCCAGTAAAAGATGAAGGTAAAATTACCTTTTGACCAGTGTTAGATAAATTTTGTTTACCAGTGTCCTTATACTTTTGAAGATTTTCAAATGACTCTGAACGTAGATTCTTCTGCTTACCACGTATGAAATTGAGTCTTTCACTTTCAATCATAGTGTAAGCATCAACCAAAAACTGTTGCAACAGTCTTCTAGCGTTTAAAACCAACGAATAACCAAAACTTCGATCCTGTATTCTATATGCAAAGAACTCCCGCATTGTGCATTTTGGTCGTATTTTTTTTTTGGTTGTTACACCTTCTCTATGAGGAATGTCGATCCTATATCCATCATCACCAAAAGGGAAAAGAATGGGATATTGAAGAGCAAGATAGGATGGGTGTAACTCACTAATACGTTTAAGCATACCAGATTCAGTTTCAACTAAAATGTCTCGACGATCAATAGATGGATCTAAATCATCAACAATAAGGGCAGCAACCTCAGTAGTGGATGGTAGATTATAAGTCCTACCATCTTTGTCTCTCTTGTAAATGAGACGGAGCTTTAAGTTTGCTTGAGGATTCTCATGAAAGTGGTTTCTTACCATTCTGTACGATTTAACCAACTCGTTATGAGAATCTAAAAAATCTCTGAGGTATTCAATTATTTCAACGTCCAACTCCTTTTCATGTGAAGATAGTTGATTCCTAATATGAGAAAAAAATTTTTTAATAACAAACAATAATTATATTTGAATAACAATTATAAGTTGTTAAAAATATAAATCAACCAAATAATATGCTTACCCCAATACACTCTGTCTGTTAGAAATCTCGTTCTCAGTATCATATATGTATAGCTGAGAAAACTTAGCTTGCTTCCCATTAGGCGGTCTTAGGCTACCTAGACTATGACAATTTTGACCACTAATACGGTATATGAATGGGGCATTACCCTTGTTGATCTTCGAATCAACCTTCCCACCCATAAATGTAAAAGAGAACATAGAATTATAACGTCGGATATTCTTCAAGAAAAATTTGCTTTTCGTATCGGACATGTGAAACAACTGTTGATACTCCGAATTAGCATCTTTTAAGACTGGTAGCTCTACTTTCCCATATCCACAACACACACCATAACATAGTTTATCCATTGTTATACGACCTTTGCCACCTTCGGAAGTCCACAACTTTGCATGACAAATCTCACATATAAGAACCTGGTCACCATGATCTAAATAGTCTACATAAAAAATAAATTTCTATTAATGAAATTTATTGATTTTATAAAAAAACTATTGTCTATTAAATAATATAAATTGCACACCTGTTGAAATTCCTTTATAAGGATCAAAAACAAAAAGTTCTTCGTTGGGTTCGTCAACAGAATCCAAATCTACCATAACTACTGGCGTTATATCACGTGCCTTGTGCTTCAATTTGCGCTTACCAGCTGATAACTTACTAAGTGATGATGTGTTAGATGTTGTAGACGGATTTGTAGGTGTCACGATAGTTGAAGTAAATGAATATAGACCAGGTGTAGATGACGCCCCATGATTATTATCTATATTATTATTTGCTGAAAATAAAATCAAATAAAAATTGGAATTATAACATAATTATATATGAATAAAATATATATAAAAACTTAAATATTTAAATAATCTACTTTATAGATTATAATACAATATATTGAGATGTTTCACTTACCCGAAGTAATATCAACTAAGGAGGCCGTAGAATTTATACTTCTATGAAACTGGATGGGAACATTTAACTGATTTGTAACAGTCGACACCTGAGATAAGTTTTCTTTGTCACGTAAGGTGACACCAACCTTCCTATTTGAAGATTTTCTCTTTGCCTTCTTACTATCAATTATTGCTTTTCGAACCCTACGCCTTTCTCCAGTATCAATTACTTAATAATGAACATAAAAAAAAATATACTATTAATCTAAACGAAACAGTAAATAACTATATGAACTAATTGGGATCTAATAAAAAGTAATACTTACCATTAGAAATGTTTGAAAGAGGAGTTCTGTCCAAAATACCTACATGTATACATGTATTATAAAAGGTACAAGTAAACTATTGTCGGTTTAAAGATAAATTGTTAGAAATTTAAAACTTACGGTTAACATCTACTGCTACTGATCTACCGGGTGTTGATGTTGATGAAGGAAAATTATAGGTTCTCTTTGACATATTCTATACAAATTAAGATCCACCAAAACGAAATACATAACATATAAACATGGCATCAAACGACTTGCAAAAATGAATTTGATAAAAAACTAATTTCTTATAATTATAAAACCAACTAACCTTGAATAAAATTATTGATATGTTCTGAAGTGTTAAAAAAAAAAAAACTAACCTTGAATAAAATATTGAGATGTTTTCAAGTGCCAAAGAATGAAATTTGAAGTGAAGAAATGAGATATGTTTTCAATTTCGTATATGTATGGCATATATATAATAGATTTAATACATAATTTATTTTTTAAAGTTTATCTTCATATGGAATGTATGTAATTACATTAATTAGCAATAATCACAATTTCAATCGTATATCCTTTTAAAAATTTGAAACATAATAATTATTAACCATAATTAATAATAACCATAATAATTAACAAACGGTATTAATTAAAAATAATGTATTATAATATTGTTAACATGATGCTTCCATGAATAAAAAAAACGATAATGTTTAATAGCAATAACATAATATAGGAAACTTATAATGTTCCAACTTTCACAATTACATAATATAGGAAACTTATAATGTTCCAAAAAACGGAAATAAACAGAAATGACAAATAATATTGAAATATGTTGATAACTTAAACTCAATAGTTCTTCACTTGGCCGGTATTCTCAATCGATGGTCTTGCGTTTTGTGGAAGAACAATGCTGACTTTGCTGAATGTCATAAACTTCATTAACACCGCGTTTACCATTTATCGACTTGCGATCCTGCATAAAAGAATAACAGAAAATATTGCCATATACTTTAAGCATTGATGCAAAAAACAATAAATTTTGATTATAATACCTGTCCACTCACAAACTTGTCCTTAATCTCACAAATGAGAGTTTCATCATCACTTATATGGGTGATTCCATAAACCTCATCATAATGTACAAGATTGTACTCAGTGATCTCTATCTTGAATGCAAATAGCTTCCCAACCAGTGACCTTATCTCTTGTGGAACAACAACAATATCATCACACTGAAAGTATTGAAAACTGTTTGTGTAAATTTTTTATATTTTAAACTTTTTATAAAACGAATAACTTTTAAAAATATAAATATATAAATAACCGTGGTGTTCTCGTGAATCAATTGTTTAGGAGACTTATTAATAAGCTCAGCAGCCTGGTTGTGAAATAAGACCAGTTCAACGGAATCAGAGTCATCAACAACTTCAAGATTAATTTTAAAATTAGGAACAGGTTGGACTGTAGTCTCAGAACAATCGTAATTCGAACAGTGATAAACTTCGAATTGCTTTAAGTCATCAAAAGACTCAGGTGAAAAAAATTCTTCGACCTCCAAAGTGGCTTCGTTAGAACAGGTAGGACACATCATACAATACCAAGAATTGTTGATAATATTTTTGACCTTAGCCAAAATAAGAACATGCTTTGGCTGAAAAAATATCAAACACATCTTCATTTAGTTGTTGAGTGTAAAACGTCCTAAATCTAATATATATAACAAATAAATTATACCTTTGATATCTCCCAAATGGCACCAACGTTAGAAAAAGTTGAATCCTTCATAAATAAAGATGATAAAACATCTCCCTTGGCAGACATCACAACTGATACACATTAAAAGATAAGCATTATATTTTATAAAATGAAGTTACTAACAATCAAAAACCCTATAATATAACTAAAACCTTATATATAAACAGAATTTAAAAAAAATAAAGAACCTTGATGAAGAAGAATACAAGAAAACGAATAAAAGTTTGTTGCAAATTGAGAATATTCTCAACGTTTATTTATAGGCTCAAGTATATGTATTTTAGGATATAAGGTCAAAATAATTGAAGATATATGAGATCCATATCCATAGTTTTTATAAATATAATTTTGATTGTAATAAAATAAATTATCAATTATCTATTATGTACGAATAGAAATTTAGTAAATAATAATTCAAACAATTTTCCCAAAATCATGAGTGATTAATTTTTGAATTTTTAATACATTTTGTTTGCCAATAAAGTATTTTTGGTTTGGTTTAATGATATATTACGACTAATTTAGGAATTTATGATGTTCCATGAAATAAACGATACAGGATTTATTTTAAGAAACCATATTAAATTTGAAAAACGTAATCACTTACTTATAATACATGTTAAAACCTCTTAATTTTTTTAATACACTTTTAGAAAATCAAATTTTCACACATAAGTAATTCTACAAAAAAATAGAAAATATGAATTAATAACACCTAAAACAGATTTTACAAAATTTATTTAATTTAAAAAGCTTAATTTTTTAGTAATTAATTAAATCTTACAGTTATCTAATGTAAACTAATTATAGACTCAACTTTATGTATTTTAGGATATAAGATCAAAATAATGGAATATATATCAAATCAGTAGTTTCTCTAAATGAAATTTTAATGGTAGTATAATAACTTATCGTTTTTAAATAATAATAATGTAATCAACTTTGAAAGTAACCTACTTACTTATTGAAGTTTATGAGGTAGAAAAGGTTGAAGGGCCTTTTGTGCAATATTATCAAAACATATAAATATGAAAGTACAAAATAAAGGGCACAGCTGGGTATCAAACCATCACCAAACATGGTTAAGTTTTGAAATTATATAAATTAAAATAATTAAGTAATCAGGTTGTCCTAACTACCCTACTTAATTGTCGATTTAAATGTGGTAGTTATAGTTCAAGGGCCTCTTGTGACATTTTTAAAAACTTATAATGATACATGATAATTGAAACAAACGAAAAATATGGATTTAAAAAAATAACACCTATAATCAAAACCATAAGCATATTATTCAAATGAATATTGTCTTAAAACCATATTAAAGCAACAACCAAGTTTCAAAAAAAAAAATGTTCCCACGCGAAATCAAACCATAGCAAATTGTCTTTAACTCAACAAAACCAAACTAATAACCCAAATGACACAAACTACTTCTCAATTTTAGGAATCAGAAGTTTTGAAGATTCGGAATTTTGGGCTTCCTCATTCTCATCACCAATACGCCTTTTTGTTGAAGAACATCCAAGCATGTCATCAACATCATACACTTCATGGAGATTACGCTTCACTTCCCCTGAAGAAGATGATTTCTGAACATTATGCAATAGGTTCGACATTGGCGTTTCATTATCTCCACTGAAAGATACCTCATCCTGAAAATAAAAAGGGAATGCATCAATTGAGTATGTCTATCTTATTTTTTATGGATATCATATAATTGAATAAATACACCTACAATAATATATAAAAAATAGGATTATTTATAAAAAAAATACCTTGGAAACATCACAAGGAATAGATTGAATGTCTGACACTTGCACACTGGATGATTCAGATTTCTCATACTAAGAAAATACAAAAAATAATTTAATTAGACTTGTAATACATTATAGGTAAACTAAAAAAAAAAAGACTTGATGTGAAGATAACATTTTTTATACCTCATGAATTTTGAATTTCTCGTACAAAGCAGAAAGAATCTTTGGATCGGATGTAAGCATGGAAATTCCATAATTTTCGACATGATACTTAAGGTTAAAATCTGAAACAGTGATGATAAAAGCCATTTTTTGACCGATCAAAATGTTAAAAACATCTGGATATCCCTTGGAAAAATCACCAGAAGACAACTCCTACAAAGTTATTATAATATATAATGATTAACATGTATTTAGTATAAAAAAATAGTAAGAACAAAAAAATTAGAATTTAAAATTACCTCGTCCTGCACCTCAACCAATTCTTTAGCCGTTTTCTTAAAAATCTTGTACGCTTCGTAATCAAAGAGCGTCAAAGTAACAGTACCGGATGAGTCTTGTACGCGAAGAGGAATTTTGAAACTGATAATAATTTTAAAAAAAAATGTAAATTTTTTACTGTAATAATAATATATTTCGTATATAGGTATCGTGATTGTAAGGTGAATTAACAAACCGAGGGAGAGACACAATATCAACTCCTTTACACTTAGTGTTGGTGCATAATACAGTCTTTCTATCTTCTACATCACTGAACCATCGTCTTTAGCAACTGTAATAAACGATTCTTCAACTCCGGACTTGCAATAGTTGCAAGCATTGTAGTACCAGTTTTTTTCTGAGCAAATAGCAATTATGGTGCCAACCAAAATAACTTTCTTCTTCTAATTAAATAAAAAACATTAATCAACAATTGCACAAACATCAATCTTTTATCATAGTAATGTATAAATAATTACAAATACGGACATAAATAAAAGTTGGTACCTTCTCGATGGTACTAAGAAAAGCAGTAAGAACAAACCCAGAGTTGTTCATAAATGAATCCTCAACACTTGATATAATATAAGATCCCACGTTGTCACTGGATGACGGTGTGGATGCAAACTTCTCTATAAAACTATATTAATTCGAATATTCATATAGTTTTCCAAAAATTAGATAAAAATATATATAACAAAAAAATAGTAATGTGATTTGAAAAGTATGCAAAATAAAGTAAATATATCTATTCTTGAAAGAAGAAATTTCTTCAAGTTCAGAGTTGATCCACATTCTACTTATATCAAATGAAGTAGACAAACCAGGTTGATCTACAAAATCAAAAAATACATACATAAATTCTAATATAGGATGCAATAAATTGAGGTAAAAAATTGAATGCTTGATGTGTTATAATATCACTTATAAATTAGGAAAAAAAATTAGTAAGTTCGAAAATTGGTACCTTTGTACATATTAACAACACCAAAATGAACCAACACCACAACATGCTTCTCCCGGTTAGGATTGTTAAAGTATCCATGCATATCAATTGCGAAATCATCCCAAAGAGTAGCAGTAATTTGTTGATCACTATGTATACAGACAAAAAGGTCAATTAATTATAAGATGTAAGAGGAATACGGTATAAATATTACGAATTAAAACATAAAAATCTTACTCAATATCTTTAAGCTTCAAATTCAGTCGTTTGCCTATGGTTCCATCTTTCTTATTAGTGTCCTCAAGATTGAAGCACACTTCAACATATCCTATGAAGTCTATAAATTAACAAATAAAAAAAAATTAATAACTAAGACATAAAATTAAAAAAAAACAATTAATAATGTAGACGGATTAAAAAATAATGACAAAAAGTACATACCAACAGGTGAATTAATCGCAACATTATTTTCGACAACGTCTCTGAATTTCACAAATGAGAAGCAATACTTTGGACCTTTCCAATCAAGAGTTCTTTGAATTTGTGTATACAGATTAAATGTTAGCTTCTGGTTATTTTTGGTATGGTTTATACTTGTATTGTACGGAGCAAGAGAAGGCCTGCTAATGACAATACATTCATCGAGCTTGAAGTACTGGTCAAACTTTGGCAAAATACGGTGAAGACAACTTGCTTGAATAGTGTGACCCTGTAAGTGCACAATGATAATAACTTGAATTGTCAAAAAATATAAAATACATAATAAAATAAAATTATATACTAAATGAAATAATGTGAATATAAAAAAATAAATTTTTCATACCTCTTCGTCCATACATATCATATCAACCCGGAATATCTGGTTCTTACGATCATGCATCATTTTTCTCCAAATAGAGATGATTTTCAACTTCAAAGTGTAGTTATTTGACAATGCATTCAGCTTAGACAACATTGTAATCTTCTGATCTTCCATATTGTAAATCGAAATACAGTGGAAAACAATAGAGGAATAATGTTTGAAATATTATGATAATCATATTGTATATATAATAAAGACAAAACCATTGATATTTTTAGATGATAGATATATGATTGATATGTAATTAATGGACAATATTTTCCATCTTTGCATTTTCATCTAATTCGAATTTCAAAATTTAAATTGACAGTTCCCTTTTTATTGTTGTAGTTAATTAGTGATAAATCATTTCCATTATTCGTGTTCTAAAATTAATGAAATTTATTAATGAGGTCTTTAATAGGCATGGTCATTTACAACTATAAATATATTATTGATAAATCATTTCCATTTTTTTGAATTTAGGTTTTCAAAAAAAATTAGAATTTTCATTTAATTTCGATATTTTATAATTGTTACAGTCGGATTAAATACGAATTTAACATTATTATATGGTTTAATACAAATACATTATTATTTTGATTGTCTCGAGAAAAAAGATTGCAATGATAACAACTTACACACCACACCAAATCATTAATTACTATATTATTATAATAGATTTTGACTATAGATATCTTATTGATAAAAAGGGAACACTAATCTATTATAAATATAAGTCTATTCAATGGACCATTAAAACGATTTCCAAAAAATATATTAAACGGACAATTAAAACGATTTCCAAATATATAATATAATAAATTCCATTAACTTAGTAATTACTATATGGGAGTTACACCACTGTATTCTAAACAATATCAATTACATTAAAGATTGAACAATAAAAATCAAAAACTAAATATTAAACATGTAACATAACCAACATAACCTAACTTATATAGCATTTAGTAGTCAAAAAAGGGTTACATCATATAACGTTAAAAAGATTCAAAAAATCTTATAAGATAAAGATGCAAAATGAAGCTTCTAAGTAGCCAAACAAAAAAGGGTTACATCATATATTGTTTAGAATATGCGAAAGGTACTACTTGACAACCTTCTTGAGAATCAACTTGTTTTGAAGTTGGCAATAAACAAACGTGCACTTAGCAGGATGATTTATACCATTTGGTTTCGTAAACTTGGTACGCCATTCCAAAGCCTCATAGCGAAAACCACTACCGTGTTCTTCAGCACGAAATGAAATCATCGTATCCTCTCCAGCCAAGTTTTGGACGCACATCTCCATAGTCATGTCAATTCTGGATGCTTCAGCAACATCAGAATTAAGACGCTACAATAAATAATAAAATAAAAATATTAGTTACTTTAACTATATAATAAGTCTACATTAAATACTAAAAACTGTTTTTTATAAAAAATTTTGATAAAATTAACACGGATATTAACTTAACTTACAAAACGCCTGTCGTACTTCCATTGAAACTCAATAGGATGCTAGTCCGGATCAAACTTCTTATCTTCTTCAGAATCCGAAACTTCAACATCCTCCTCGTCATTGTCCATTCCATCGCTATCAGAGTTAGTTATAATGGAAGATGCATCATCTGAATCATATTCAATGGACTCATTATAGTCTGGATCAGATTCATCAACATCATTTTCATGATCGGTGTAAGCGTCACTGTCTTGTATTTCAATAATAGAAGGAACGGGTTTAGGTATGCTTACAACAACATGCGTGTATACACGCTTCGGCGCCATAACCTCACAACCATTCAAGTCATAAACAATCAACTGGAAATTTTTCTCAAAAATGTACCTCATCACAACGTAATAATCCGGGTATATAGGTACGTAGGAAACAACATTGTCCCATCCATCGTAAATAAAATAAACCTTAAGATTCGGATCTTTAACAATCATAACATCAAAACTGTCCCACCAATTAACATGGACCTTGAATGTTAACTTGCGAATAGATGGTAAACGTATTGTTCCTTCAACGAAATCAGAAGGAATGACCTGCATATATATTGACCTTGGTTAATAACTAAAATTTGATATTGAAAAAATAAATAACTAAAATTCATATACTAACCAGATTATCATTGGAGTCTTGTGTGAAGCGTTGGCAGAAGTACTCGACATTGCTTACAGTTTTCTCCGTAGACATGGACGTAAATAAAGGAACATTAGAACCAAAGATCGGATGTGTTTGCATCTTCTTAAAAGGTGTTAACAAATAAGAATATAACTCGATTTGCTTAAACATGAGGAAACAACCACCAGTAAATGATAGTTTAGCAACAATGTCTTGCCACCCATCCATAAACACAAACGCACCTTTATGCTTAGTAAATAAAACTTCAAATTCTTTACCATTAACACACTTGATAACAACTTGATTGTTTGGCTCAGCATACATCAGAAACCTGTTGCTGTATTCATATGGTATTTCCTTGAAAAAAGGAAAATATATTAAAAAAAATATGAAGAAAAATTTTTGGTAATTATAAAACTGATAAACTTACCAAATATTCATGAAAGTCCGATGAAAAAGTTGTATAAAAAGACGTCATAATGATCTGCGTGTGAACAAAAAAAGGAATATATTAACAAAAATCAACTGGTACAAAATAAACAACATAATCCATTGTAAACATTCTTATTTTTTTCAGTATGTATCACTGTAAATAACAAACATAATAAACCTTTTGACAATAAACCAACAATAACATCCACAAAACAAAATCTCATATAAAACAAAAATACTACAAAACTAATAATGATGCATAACAATTTTACCATCAATAGATCATAGAATTTTGAAATTGAACTAACACATAATAACATAAAAACCGATCTGGGTTTTTTATTTCCAAAAAAATACTAACATGCAGTAACTTTTAACAAAAAAAAAAAAATTAAGTGAGGAAGATAAGTTCATCCATAAGCTTATTAGAGAAAAAATTATAGAGAAAAACACATGAAAACCTTAACACATCAAACACATAACAGATTTCCAGAAAAACATAAAATACCATAAATCTGTTAAAAACACATACAAAAAAACTCAGACGACTTTATAAATAGATTTCATCAAAAACTTACAGTCGGTGCTACACTGACGAAGATCGGTTCTTCGTAAATAAAAAGAACAAAAAAGAAGAGACAGAACGGATTATTACATATCAAGATAAACGGAAGTTGTTGATACATACCTTCAAGTTCCGATTATCTGATAGAGATGAATATGGATGGATTGATATTGAATCGGATGAAGAAGAAAGGGTTTATGGGGTTCCGTGAGATATTCTTTGAAGAAAAAGATATGACAATGACTATTGAATATTTGGTAAGAGAAATAGATAGGTTATAAAGGATCCATATATGCGGGTCGGATTCAAGGAAAACGGGTATCTTATACGGAAAAAAAAGGGCACGGTGTTTTCCCGCCAAAATGCACAATTTAGAGGGGCTAATAGCTTGACACATCAGCAAAAAACAACACATTTATTATATATAATAGATTTGCTCTCAAGAGAAGTTAATGATATACCAACTAAAGTATGGTTTAGATCCCTAAATATTTTGGAAATAATAAGGGAATATGTGTATCCCGACATGATACCATTTAGTATTCTGAAATCGATGCATCGTCTAAATGGTTATCAAATCCACAACCTGAAGCTTGTATGATTGTGGCTTAGCTAATGTGATAGCAAGCATATTAATCCAGATTACTATTGGTTACAAAGCTAATGATCATGAGAGGAGCAAAAGTCATTTAGGTACATGTAATTTTATATATAGTACCATCGATTCACATCAAGCCAATAAGTTATAATTCTCCCCCATACAGTTGGTTTTTGGTCAGGAACCAAAGATGTCTCATCAAATATTTTGGTTGTGCGACATATATTGAAACTCATCCACCACACCGCACAAAGATGGGACCACACCGCACAAAGATGGGACTTCTAAAAAGTTTGAGAATATGTTGGGTATAAATAATCATCTATGATTGAATACTTAAAGCCACTAGTGACAAATTTGTTTATGGCTCATTGGTTTTCACTTTAGTGAATGAATGTTCCCAACATTAGGGGGAGAAAACAAGCAGTTGGAAAGTGAAAAGTGAAATGAATTATCCTGTCATCTTGATCCTCAGACTATAAACTATGAACTAGAAGTTTAAAGTATAATTCATTTACTAGTATTAAAGAACAAATTATCAGACAAGTTCACTGACATAAATAGAGTGACTAAGTAAGTTACGTAATCAACTGCTTATGCTCCAGTTATATTTGTGTCCCAAGAAGACAACCACATATTTTTGTAATGGGTCTATTGCACGCCTAAAGCGTGGTAGATAGTTGATTCCAATAATAAAATTCCTCGAAAATTGGAGCAAGTAATTAAGATGGTCAAGTCGAGGTTATAGTAATAAGACCTCCTGAATAGACAATAGACATGATGGTTCAAGAAGAACCTCAGGTACCTGAAAATAAAGAGATCTCAATATGTTGTATCATGTCTAAGATATGTATGGAATCAAAATAAAAACTGAGCCTATGAATGAATATTAAGAAATGATTAGCCAAAATAGAAAGACGCAAATAAGGCAGAGTTTAGTTCTCTAATGAAATGGAAAGTTTCTGGACCAACAGTCCATACAACTGAAGTTGTAAAATATGTTGGATACAAATGTGTCTTTTATGCAAATCATGTGAAAATCAAATTAAGTGATTGTAACACCTCGAAAATTCACGTCCTATAATGTGTTGACACGTGTCATATGTTTAAAACGTGTGAAAGAATATTATAGAAGGACTAAAGTTGACAAACATGGAAAGTATGTGAATATACGTATTCTAAGTGTCAACTGTGAATAAATATAATGTACATTAACCCTACATGATGCTCATACCTTCAAACGAATAAATCATGGATCATACGAAGCTAAAAGTGAGAGATTTCAAACTACAGGGACCAAATGTGTCAACATGTTTAATTTATACCTCTGAGTGACCTTTTGACAAACCCGAAGCTTTGTAAATGTAAATTATGCTCACTAGAATGCACGATTAAAATTTCATAAAGTTTCGTTATCGTATGAGAAAGTTATGATCAAATTCGTGTGCGAAGGGTTAAAGCGTAAACGTTGAAAGTTAGGACTTTTCGGGTGACAACAAAGTTAACCGGGGACCTAACAAAGTGGGTATATGTTTTAAAGCCTTTATAGATTAATTATGAGGGTTTACAATGCAAGAAAACAAGTGCCTAATCGAATTTTGAAGAGCCAAGGATCAAATTGCAAAAATCAAAAGTGCTGATCAGGGGAGGCCTAGCGCGACGCGAGGGGGGGCCTAGCGTCACGCTAGGGGTGCCCAGCTCCGAAATTTTTGGGTGTTGCCTGCTGAGTGCAATCTGCTCGATTCCAATCGATTTTCCACATTCCTCTTGACCCCTAGACACCCCCTAAGCACTAATAACAAGTGTTGATCAGTTGTGGGCACTAGTAGACTCATGTGTCAAAGATTTGTGGTGAGAAATCTACTATATAAAGGACCTAAGTTGCACCATTGTTCTTCACACCTTCATTCAAGCAATCTGATCATTTCTGGAGCTCAAGTCTGCTCTCAAGTGTTCACATTTCGTGCATAGGACCTTTGTAAGTTGGCCTAACCTTTCTTAATTGATTTTAGCTTAGTTATTTAGCTAAAAGTCAAACCGTCGTAATTACGGTTTGACTTCGAGATTAGTCAACAATGGCTCAGTAATATCTCGAATTAAAAGTAGTTATAAGTTGGTATTTATGTGGGTAATAAACCCTTAAAAGGGTTCCCCCTGATTACCACTCTAACTAGGTAAAAAATCGGGTCAAACTTATATTTAAAAAGTCAACAGGAAGCTTAAAATGCCATTTATGCATAATTAACATTGTAGATCATAAACAACCTGTTGGATCATTGTTATAACTTGGTAATAAGTGTAAGAACATGTCCAAACATGTTCAACCCGACAATTTCCTGTTTAGACCCGGTTCGGAACCGAAAGTCACATAGTTTGACTTTCACTTTGACTTTCAGTTCTGACCCGTTATGGTATGATTTAGAAATACCTTAGAGCTCCATTTGGACCAGGTTACATGTTAGTATAACCCTCTGTGATTATACACCACGGTTCATTAGTTAACCGATTAATACGCATGATTCCGTTAATTGCTCATATGTTGACCATTATGCCCTGTTCACCTTAAAACGTGATTTATGAAAATGTAAAAGAGTAGAAACTTTAATTACTGATATATAAACTCGCATACAAAATTTGACATCAGTTTGAGGTGTAGATTAAGAGTTATGCTCGTTAGCGTAAATTGAAAGCTTTATGTTAAATAAACGACATAATTAGCATATAGACTAGTTAAGCCTACTTTTTAATATCAAACTCTTTACCCACTGATGTAATATATTATTTTGGGATTTTTAAAGATTTTTAATTAATTTTAGGCTGAGCATAACACATAGTCGTAGGCTTAATCCGGTAATTGTCGGTTTTGCCCTTACGGACCATGAAATGAGTTTTACTTATCTAAACGACTCCAAACCTTTTGCTACTGATTAGAAATGATAAATAAATTATTTTAAACCTTCTGGAAGTATAGAAATATCAGCTTTATGTATCGAACCCGTAAACGGCTCTTAATCGCCTTATTAAGCGTTTTTAACGCATAGTATGTATTAAAACTATATTAAACATACCCGGGTAGATACCTACTGATATTTTAGGAAAATTAGAATGTTTTAACAGTAAGCAAAGGTTGATTAACTCAGACTCCAGTTTTGAGCTTTTCGGCTTATGTGAAATTACCAAAATGCCCCTACGGTGCATAGTTTGGTAATAATTGATAAATTTCACATATATAAAATATACTACTGTTATAACTTATAAAAATAAGTATTTTTGCTGATTATATCAGACCTGTAACTCAGGTAAATACTTAAACTCTTTTATAATCATTTAAATGACCAAACTACCCCTACGGGGCAAAGTTTGTGTTTAAATACGGTTCGGGCATAATGAAAGACATCTTAATGATGTCACAACATATTTGAGGCATAATTAACTTAGGAAACCTGTATATGGCTCTCATGAATACCCGTCACGCTTATTACGCGTACGGTTCGGTTTATGTAACAAGTTTACATAAATTAGCCGAAACGGGTCAAACCTTATTGGTTTTATCTAAAAAAATCCAGAATGTGTATGAAATACCCAAATAAGACAAGTCTCTGAACATGTCGGGTTTAAATCACATTCTATTCCGGTCTTCGCTTAATCATGCGTCTGAACCGTATATTCCCTTAAGACTGGCCGGTCTAAGCTTAGGCTAAATTAAAGACCCGTTAGCATTCTAATTGGTTATTTATACCATCATTCCAGACTAGAGCATTTCGGTAAATGGTACCTACGCTTACTTAAGTGAATACGGCTGAGTTATTAGATTCTTGCTATTTAAGACAGGAGCTAGCTCAGGTAAATACTCTTAACTTATTTTCCCTATACGGGCTTGGAATACGGTATAATAATACCGCTTGGTCGGGTATTGAATATTTAATCTTATTATGGTTAAATTATTGAGGTAACCCGGTTTAATCTGTATTGTTTGAAATAAAGACCTTTAGGGGTTAATGACCAAGTCCCGGATATCTTTGACATCATTGTATTATAAAATGGCCACGTCTTAAGTACGGGGTGTAGGCATACACCTGACAGTTACTTAAGTAATAACGGTATCTCACTCTCTTGTGGGCCTATACTTGTGGCGTGTCTGTTAATCTGACTCGGTTTCTACATCGGGCCCTGAACGTACAACGAACATGTAAATCTGTATACAAGGTTATAAATATAATTGTTCCAAGTTAAAAAGGTTAATTTTGCCTCTGTGCATTTTAATCAAATTATAAAAGATATTTTGTGCCACGTGCATTCAAATCAATTTTCTTAAACTCTTTTCAAATGAGTCGGTTGAGTGTATTTACCAGTGAAAACTGACGTATTTTCCAAAAAGGTTAAGTGACAGGTACTGAACGTAATTGGCTGGAAGCTCAGGGCGCTAATAAGGAATCTTGCAAGTTCTAGGCGTCTAAAGTCTGTTGAACAAGTGATATGTCTTAAGATCCGCCTGTGGATCCTTTACTTTCCGTTGTAATACTGGATATTACTTTATATTCGGAATGTAATAATATTTATCTTTTGCTTCCGCTGTGCATTTATATATTGTGTTGTTTGACTATTATGTTGCCAACTACGTCACGATACTCCCCACCGGGCCCACCGGTGACACGTGAAAATCGGGGTGTGACAGGTTGGTATCAGAGCCAACACTGAGTGAATTAAACGCTAGCCTTTTGCGTTTAATCTCAGTTACACAGTTGCACGTTCTTGAGTCTAGACAAGAACATAGGACAAATTCCAATTCGTTTCATTGTCTTTTAATTACTTCATTGATTATTTTTCTGATTAGCCTTTGCATGGGCAAGTCATTTTTATTAGAAGCCCCGTTTAGGACAACCATATACTTGTTTAAATTTTTAAAGGAACGATTATGTTTAAATTATCATTCCTATATTATAAGATCTACCATTATAATAAAATAGCAAAATCTAAAAGGACAAGACCTAGCCTCGGGTCATATTAAGACCGGCCAAGATGGCAGTTCCTCAATTTAGATTCAGATCCTTATTAACATTCCTTTTTGCAAGACCTGCCATTATAATAAAATGGCAAAATCTAAAAGGACAAGACCTAGCCTCGGGTCATATTAAGACCGGCCAAGATGGCAGTTCCTCAATTTAGGTTCAGATCCATATTTAACACCTCAATTTAGGATTGTTCTGCGTTAAATATTAATAAGAATCTTAAGAGTGAAACCTAGCCTTAGGGTCATTTTAAAGCCGGGCAATGATGGTAAGACCTGTTTAAAAGATTCGAATCCCTGTTAACATCTGTAAATATGTTAACACTCCTGGCAGGCGTGATTCGTTAAAATCACACACGTCATTTTTATATATGGATTCTTTAAAAAGATCCCTAACCCAACTTAATGATCTCTGAATCATGGGTTTAGATCATCAATTAAGATGATCATACTTTGACCATACATTGGTAAAATAATGCCTACGGGCTATAATATACTGTCCATTTGAGACATTGACATTTGATCTTTATGATACCTTGTCTATGGTGGTGAGCTATGCTCAAGCCTATTAGTCTGTATGATCAATGCGATCCTGACTACTATCATCAAATAAAGTTGATCATATTATAAAAATCCCTTAGAAGGGAAATGCCTACGGGCTATAGTTAATGTCCTCCGAGACTAAAGACAGTGGTAGCCTACAACTCCCTGTCAAGAAAAGGTAATGAACTTTAATTCAAACCTTAATGCCTCGATTCTCTGAAATCATGGCTTATAAATTAAACTTGTCTACGCGACTAGGCCATTTGTGCTATTATTAAAAATCTTAATGCCTTGATTCTCTGAAATCATGGCTTGTAAATTTAAAACTGTCCATGTGACTAGGCCTTTGCGCCACTTTAATATCCTTAATGTTTTATAACTAGGATAAATTATAATAAAAACGCTAAATAAATGTAACTAACAAATTAACCAATATGGTTTATATTACCATGGTTAATAAATCATTTAAAACGATGAAACTGTATAAACTTCCGTATAAACCTTGCCTTATTTTATTGTGTAGGAATTAAAACTACATTGATTGTATGACCTGGTTAGATGAGATGGACACAGTGGTTGACATCAGCGGTTGTGCTGAGAGGGATGTGGTGAAGTATGTATCCCAATCGTTCAAGGGAGAGGCACTAGCATGGTGGAAGGCTCTCATTCAAGCTGCTGGGAAGATCCCACTTTACAACATGACATGGGAACAGTTTGTTGCTCTCATTATGGAGAACTACTGCCCTCAATACGAGGTCGAAAGGATCGAATCAGATTTCTTATCATTGGTGATGACAAACTTAGATTGTCAAGCATACCTCACCAGTTTCAATACTTTGTCCAGACTGGTTCCTTACCTAGTAACACCAGAACCCAAGAGAATTGCTCGCTTCATCGGGGGTTTAGCCCCAGAAATCAAAGCCAGTGTGAAGGCTTCAAGACCTACTACATTCAGGTCAGCGGCGGATCTGTCGCTATCTCTTACACTCGATGTAGTCAGAAGCAAGGCTGCCAAAGCCTCTGAAGATGGAAAGCGTAAAAGGGAGGATGAGAATTCTCATCGCTCCGATAGGAAGAGGAATTCTGAAGATAAGAAGAGTTCCGGGTTTAAGAGAGACAACCAGCAGTCGGGAGAGAAGACCAGGTGCGGAACCTGTAGGAAATACCATCTTGGGAAATGCAGGTTTGAGTCTGAGCCACTACCCTGTGGAATCTGCAAGTCTAAGGAACATAAAACCTTGGATTGCAAGAAGTTGAAAGATACAACCTGTTATGGTTGCAACGAGAAGGGGCATATCAAGACTAACTGCCCTAGGAATCAGAAGAAGCCTGAATATGCCAAGAAAGCAAACGCATGAGTCTTCCAGACGAACGCTAAGGAGATGATGCAGAATAATAACTATATAGCAGATACCTTTCCATATCAAACAATTTATGCATGAATTTTATTTAATACTAGCACATATGATTCTATAATGAATGATAAAGGTTGAGAACTGTTGTCTCCACCTGATTAAGACTCCGGTCATTTAATGCGCGGTAGAAAGTGACCGATGATACTTTAGAAAATGCTCCAACAAATCTTAGATTAATATTTTATATCTATTATGAATCACTTTTTCTGATATCCTTATGGCAAGCTTTCAAGCTATCCAAATTCATCATTATAATCAAGACAGATGTGACATTTTGATCCCATGTCAAAAAGATGATGTATTCGGACCAAACTTTAAATACCATTAATGGTCTTTTGTGACCTAGGCTAAGTAAACATTGATATATATTAAATAACATTCATTAAGAATGTTAATGCTATATTGGCCTGTATGGTTTAATGAAACCACGGTTAGTATAAAGCCATGAGGATGATGAATAGCAGTTGTCGGATCGCAACCAAGAAGTTGATTCGTTTAGTAATAAGGACTTTTTTTTTCTGTTCCTGTAAGAAATCGGTAAGTCGCAAAAAAAAAATGGTGGAACCGGCCGTCCCCGGAATCGAACCTGGGTCTAGGCCACACCCTTTCGCGCGCCTAGCCAACCGAGCTAGGTGCCTAGTTTGTGAAATTTCCATTCTGATTAAATATAAGCACATATAGTTGATATCTCTTTAATCTCCATCGATTTCGAATACCAAATGGTATGATAACAACATCATGTGAGGATTGGTGTATCTTAATAAATTCCATAGATCGCTTCCATGCCTGATCAGTATGGAGGTTTAATGCATGGAACCACAAAGATATCCCAATGATCATATGGTACTAAAGTCAACTAATGGTATTCAAAGAAGATATCCAGAATGGAATTGTCCAAATAAATACTCCCTGGTAAAGAAATATGTGGACTCATAACATAAATGTGTCACTTATTAGACACAAGCGTTGATGAGTGAAATGGAGCCTGAGATATGGAAATCTCTGCAACCTGTCACACAAATGGAGCCTGAGATATGGAAATCTCTGCAACCTCCTTGTACTTTGATTATCTTCTCCTAAGATTACCCTGTTTACCCCTGGGAGGCAGGTAGAGTTAAGATTTATATCCCAATTAGGGCTGCATTATTATGAAATCTCCAAGACAGCTAGTATCATCATTGGAAGAATCGAAACCCTGATTAACTAAGTTTAAAATAGAGGGTTCATATAACCTAACTTAATATTATGAGAATTCGATATAGTTAATTATGAAAGACGGTTCATTTCGCTTATGCATTATTACCGCAACCCTAATTAGGCAATGGTTTAGAATTTCCATCAGCTACTCAGGATCGTCGAGTTATTCAACTAGCTATAAGGATCAGCTACTCCTTAAGAATAGTTTTAAGCAGTGGTTGGAATAACCATTCCACCGTAAGATAAGCTTTTCTATAATAAGTTGATATATAAGCACCAAGGCTGCTCCCTTGGAGACCTTGTATAAAGGGCATGTTAAACGTCTATTGTTAGGACAATAGATTGGTAAGTCCAATCATCAGGATCTGAAAGTTGCATTAGAAACGACTAATAAGATCACGCAAATTCATAATCATTTGTAAGATGCCAGTATTCGGCAGAAAATCAAGGATTTATGAAAATAGCAAACCTCCTAAATTCTTGTTAAGAAATAAGGTTCAACAATAGATATCACCCTGGAAGGGTGTGCTAAATTTGTTAAATTATCGGGCTAGTTAAGCTCCGAGTATATAGAATCATTCGAAGGAAATCGAATGTATCAAGATCAAATAGCTTACGAACTAAGGCCTAATTAAGGGGCTTGGTGGAGCGCGCAATGTGACCCACACTAATGATTTAGCGACGTGTCACCAATAAGTCGAAAAGCACTATCACATAATAATATGCAGAACTATGATAGTATGAGCAACCTGTGTCGATTAAGGATCGACAGGATTAGAAGCTCCAAAAAGATACATGTGCCTATTATAAAGGTCAATTGGAGTGCCTTAGAGGCTCAAAGGTACTGGGGAAGATTAAGTCCAATATAAGGTAGAAAATGCTTCCCTTACCTTAACAAATCTCGGGTCGAGATTTATTTTAAGGGGGGTGAGGATGTAACACCTTGAAAATTCACGTCCTATAATGTGTTGACACGTGTCATATGTTTAAAACGTGTGAAAGAATATTATAGAAGGACTAAAGTTGACAAACATGGAAAGTATGTGAATATACGTATTCTAAGTGTCAACTATGAATAAATATAATGTACATTAACCCGACATGATGCTCATACCTTCAAACGAATAAATCATGGATCATACGAAGCTAAAAGTGAGAGATTTCAAACTACAGGGACCAAATGTGTCAACATGTTTAATTTATACCTCTGAGTGACCTTTTGACAAACCCGAAGCTTTGTAAATGTAAATTATGCTCACTAGAATGCACGATTAAAATTTCATAAAGTTTCGTTATCGAATGAGAAAGTTATGATCAAATTCGTGTGCGAAGGGTTAAAGCGTAAACGTTGAAAGTTAGGACTTTTCGGGTGACAACAAAGTTAACCGGGAACCTAACAAAGTGGGTATATGTTTTAAAGCCTTTATAGATCAATTATGAGGGTTTACAATGCAAGAAAACAAGTGCCTAATCGAATTTTGAAGAGCCAAGGATCAAATTGCAAAAATCAAAAGTGCTGATCAGGGGAGGCCAAGCGCGACGCGAGGGGGGCCTAGCGTCACGCTAGGGGTGCCCAGCTCCGAAATTTTTGGGTGTTGCCTGCTGAGTGCAATCTGCTCGATTCCAATCGATTTTCCACATTCCTCTTGACCCCTAGACACCCCCTAAGCACTAGTAACAAGTGTTGATCAGTTGTGGGCACTAGTAGACTCATGTGTCAAAGATTTGTGGTGAGAAATCTACTATATAAAGGACCTAAGTTGCACCATTGTTCTTCACACCTTCATTCAAGCAATCTGATCATTTCTGGAGCTCAAGTCTGCTCTCAAGTGTTCACATTTCGTGCATAGGACCTTTGTAAGTTGGCCTAACCTTTCTTAATTGATTTTAGCTTAGTTATTTAGCTAAAAGTCAAACCGTCGTAATTACGGTTTGACTTCGAGATTAGTCAACAATGGCTCAGTAATATCTCGAATTAAAAGTAGTTATAAGTTGGTATTTATGCGGGTAATAAACCCTTAAAAGGGTTCCCCCTGATTACCACTCTAACTAGGTCAAAAGTCGGGTCAAACTTATATTTAAAAAGTCAACAGGAAGCTTAAAATGCCATTTATGCATAATTAACATTGTAGATCATAAACAACCTGTTGGATCATTGTTATAACTTGGTAATAAATGTAAGAACATGTCCAAACATGTTCAACCCGACAATTTCCTGTTTAGACCCGGTTCGGAACTGAAAGTCACATAGTTTGACTTTCACTTTGACTTTCAGTTCTGACCCGTTATGGTATGATTTAGAAATACCTTAGAGCTCCATTTGGACCAGGTTACATGTTAGTATAACCCTCTGTGATTATACACCACGGTTCATTAGTTAACCGATTAATACGCATGATTCCGTTAATTGCTCATATGTTGACCATTATGCCCTGTTCACCTTAAAACGTGATTTATGAAAATGTAAAAGAGTAGAAAATTTAATTACTGATATATAAACTCGCATACAAAATTTGACATCAGTTTGAGGTGTAGATTAAGAGTTATGCTCGTTAGCGTAAATTGAAAGCTTTTTGTTAAATAAACGGCATAATTAGCATATAGACTAGTTAAGCCTACTTTTTAATATCAAACTCTTTACCCACTGATGTAATATATTATTTTGGGATTTTTAAATATTTTTAATTAATTTTAGGCTGAGCATAACACATAGTCGTAGGCTTAATTCGGTAATTGTCGGCTTTGCCCTTACGGACCATAAAATGAGTTTTACTTATCTAAACGACTCCAAACCTTTTGCTACTGATTAGAAATGATAAATAAATTATTTTAAACCTTCTGGAAGTATAGAAATATCAGCTTTATGTATCGAACCCGTAAACGGCTCTTAATCGCCTTATTAAGCGTTTTTAACGCATAGTATGTATTAAAACTATATTAAACATACCCGGGTTGATACCTACTGATATTTTAGGCAAATTAGAATGTTTTAACAGTAAGCAAAGGTTGATTAACTCAGACTCCAGTTTTGAGCTTTTCGGCTTATGTGAAATTACCAAAATGCCCCTACGGTGCATAGTTTGGTAATAATTGATAAATTTCACATATATAAAATATACTACTGTTATAACTTATAAAAATAAGTATTTTTTGCTGATTATATCAGACCTGTAACTCAGGTAAATACTTAAACTCTTTTATAATCATTTAAATGACCAAACTACCCCTACGGGGCAAAGTTTGTGTTTAAATACGGTTCGGGCATAATGAAAGACATCTTAATGATGTCACAACATATTTGAGGCATAATTAACTTAGGAAACCTGTATATGGCTCTCATGAATACCCGTCACGCTTATTACGCGTACGGTTCGGTTTATGTAACAAGTTTACATAAATTAGCCGAAACGGGTCAAACCTTATTGGTTTTATCTAAAAAAATCCAGAATGTGTATGAAATACCCAAATAAGACAAGTCTCTGAACATGTCGGGTTTAAATCACATTCTATTCCGGTCTTCGCTTAATCATGCGTCTGAACCGTATATTCCCTTAAGACTGGCCGGTCTAAGCTTAGGCTAAATTAAAGACCCGTTAGCATTCTAATTGGTTATTTATACCATCATTCCAGACTAGAGCATTTCGGTAAATGGTACCTACGCTTACTTAAGTGAATACGGCTGAGTTATTAGATTCTTGCTATTTAAGACAGGAGCTAGCTCAGGTAAATACTCTTAACTTATTTTCCCTATACGGGCTTGGAATACGGTATAATAATACCGCTTGGTCGGGTATTGAATATTTAATCTTATTATGGTTAAATTATTGAGGTAACCCGGTTTAATCTGTATTGTTTGAAATAAAGACCTTTAGGGGTTAATGGCCATGTCCCGGATATCTTTGACATCATTGTATTATAAAATGGCCACTTCTTAAGTACGGGGTGTAGGCATACACCTGACAGTTACTTAAGTAATAACGGTATCTCACTCTCTTGTGGGCCTATACTTGTGGCGTGTCTGTTAATCTGACTCGGTTTCTACATCGGGCCCTGAACGTACAACGAACATGTAAATCTGTATACAAGGTTATAAATATAATTGTTCCAAGTTAAAAAGGTTAATTTTGCCTCTGTGCATTTTAATCAAATTATAAAAGATATTTTGTGCCACGTGCATTCAAATCAATTTTCTTAAACTCTTTTCAAATGAGTCGGTTGAGTGTATTTACCAGTGAAAACTGACGTATTTTCCAAAAAGGTTAAGTGACAGGTACTGAACGTAATTGGCTGGAAGCTCAGGGCGCTAATAAGGAATCTTGCAAGTTCTAGGCGTCTAAAGTCTGTTGAACAAGTGATATGTCTTAAGATCCGCCTGTGGATCCTTTACTTTCCGTTGTAATACTGGATATTACTTTATATTCGGAATGTAATAATATTTATCTTTTGCTTCCGCTGTGCATTTATATATTGTGTTGTTTGACTATTATGTTGCCAACTACGTCACGATACTCCCCACCGGGCCCACCGGTGACACGTGGAAATCGGGGTGTGACAGTGATATAAGTCAAAATTGGTGGCGCAAAAATTTTCACAAAGACCTATGATTGATTATGAGGAAACGTATTCTCCAGTGGTGGATGCATTGACTTTCCAATATTTTGTTAGTCTGGTAATATAGAGAGAGAATTGATGCGCGTCTATGAATGTTATGTATCACTTGATACTAAAAGTGTACATGAAGGTCCCTAAAGGATTTGAATGATCAAAATGATGTAAGTTAAGTTCTCGAGAACAATATGATCGTTGTATATAGATTCGTTTTTGTTTACGATTGAACTCCTGATGAGTTTTCTAAAGCAATTAAGTTCCCTAAAGGTAAATCAAAACATCTTAGCGATGTAATTCTTGTGCACCAATAAACATACATAGAAACTTGTACCCAGTGATTGTGATATCTCAATAAATAGTGTACACGCATGGTACAATATGGATTTTGAAGATAAAAGCAAGTGTTCATGTCATTTTTGCATATGATATAGATATCTATGTGTTATATGGGTAAAGTTTATCTAGCAAAACTCATGAAGAGTGAATGCACATGTATATTTGGATAAAATGGGCAGAATTCCCTCATGGATTGATAATGCCAGAAGCATTGATATAAAACCTCAAGAACGTATTGTATGAAGTTGACAAAATACGTATGGGCTAAAATAGTTGGGTCGTGTGTTGTACAACTCGAGATATTCACATAAATAGGGATATAAGTTTGTTTAAATTAGCCATGTTCTATGAACATTCTACTTTTAAAAGTTCACTATTATCGCAATTTACAGTAATGATGTCTAGGCATCATTGAGAGAAATTGTCGAGCTTTTAGAGGGAGAATTTTTTAATGACCTTGGCATGGTCTAATAGTTACTCGAACTGCAGTTCGAGTATATATGTAATTATATTTTACTAATCCCTCAAGTACATCTAGAAGATGATGTTTGCATATTTTAGTATGGACATTGTTGAACCTTAAAGTATGTTAAAGGTTGTTAAGTCATTTGTTATAAGAAATGCCTATTATCATCTCCTACCAAAGTAGAGATTCTCATTGTAGAAGTACCATCGTTAAATGCATAAGTGCATTAAAATGTTTTGCTAGCTATGTATGGTTATAATATCTTTCACTTGAGCTTATTGTCATGATATAACCTTTGTCAAGCGAAGAGACATTAGAATGAATTCAAATAAACATTTCAGGTATAAACGATATTTGATTATATTTTACTAACCCATCAAAACTAGTTTGGTTAGTCTTGTAGATGCAGGAATGTAACAAAACACAGTCATGGACATATGATATTTCTTTTTTGGAAGGGGGCCTCTAAAGTCTCGTTAAAAGATTATACAACATTGCTCAACATAAAGGATTGCACATTAAGGGATCAAGCGACAAATCATTCGCTACAAAATCTTTATTCGACTTTCAAGGAAGATGGACATATGTCACTTAAAGGATGCATGTTATAATGAGGGGGAGACTTATTCAAGTTGCACTCTTTTTCCCTTACTAAGTTTTGTCCTATTGGGTTTTTTTAGTAAGGTTTTTAACGAGGCAACACACCTGATCCAAAAGTATCAGGGGGAGAAAATACGCGCTGCACTCTTTTTTCCTTAGCTATGGTTTTATCCCACTGGGTTTTCCTAGCAAGGTTTTTAACGAGGCAGCATCACCTAGCGTAATAAAGAATAGTAGACTATTATATTTCAACATGTGGATAGTCAAGGGGGGTGTTATGAATGCATCATAATGTGGTGACTCTCCAAGTTCTTAACTCCCGTCTCTTTACTTACTCATGTCTTAATAATATGGCCCATATATTGAGGTCATATGTATTTGATATGATGTACTCAATATTATAAGAATTATCTCATTCTCCATATTTCTTTCTCTACATGATCTATGTTCTCATGTTTATCGTGTATATTGGTTGCTAACAGACCATTGTTTCATAACATGCTACAAAATTTTTAAGAATACCTAAAGTTGGATGTAGAGATTTCTGAACCCAAGCCCTCGCCAATGCAACTTCTTCTTTAAGGACCCATCTTTGTTGTTTTCGTTTGGCGCTTTCAATTGCTTTCTCGACCTCGGTTTTTTTCTTGTGACTTCTCTTCTTGATGGGTTTGGATGCGGAAGGACCATCGATGGGGGGTTGAGTTTCGGGGACGGTCTCGGTTTGGGAAAGGTTGATGGACGTTTGTGAAAGGTTGATGGGCGTTTGTGGAATCGGGCTAGGTATTGAATCGTCGGTGTGGGGGAAGTTAGTATACACACGATTCGAGAGAAACGATGCGTAACCCGCCATATCGGGCATAGTGGAGTGTATAAAAAATGGAGCAATTGGACGATTGGGTGGTGGGCTAGGATTTTCTTGTAATGCCCACGGGTTGTTCGGGTCAAAACCACGATTATGAGGATTCATTTTTCGTATTGTGGTTGGATGAGAATTTTTTTAAACAATAAGTTAGAGATGATTATAGAAGAGGTGGAATAGTTGTGGTAAAAAATGAATAGAAATGTGAGTTTTTATAGTGAAAAAATCATTTTCTTTTTATCACATAGCCGTTGGCCAACGGCTAGCCCAAATGGCTAGTTGTCTTGGTCAATCAGATCCCGCCATGACACCTTGATAGACCCGCCCAACGCCCGGGCTTAATCCCCCGTCGAAGAGGCCACGCCGAAACCCAAACCCACCTGGGGTTGTGACTTGAGCGTTTATACCAAACCCACGCCCCAACCCCGCCCCACACCCCATAGTCTTACATTTGATCAAGTTGTCGTTAGTTCTTAGACAATATATGGACCTATTTAATATTTTAATGGAAGGTAAAAGCTTTGTTCTCTTAGTTATGATCTAGCGTGAAGTCTTCTATAAAGAACAAAGATTTTGTTTGATAGATATTTGTCTTGATAAACAAAGTCTTTATAATTCCATTTGACCGTATTTTTTAAGACAAAGAAATCTATGAATAAACTATCTTTTATTAAAAGGAGTAAATTAAAAGATTGGTCCTTTCTCTGTATACCCAATCTTAGACGGTATCTTTTACGCTAAAATTGATAAGTTTTATACTTAATGTTTCAAAGTCGTACACGTTACGTCTATTGTCCTTAACCCAGTTAATTTTTTTTGGCTAAATTTAGTCACCCAATGATATTTAATCGTCTTTTTACCCATATTATTATTATTATCTAATACGAATAGGTCAGGTCGGATCACACATGGATTTCGAATCGTTGCCCGGGTATATTTTTTAGTCAAATTATTCAATTTTACTCATTACACTTTTCAATAAAAGCCTCATGTTGTATCAACTAGAGATGGGCATAATCGGGTACTGATACTAGTGAGCGGAACCGGGTACACTGAAGAACCGGGTCCGGGTTGAACCCGGCTAGAAGTAAAAAAAAGTGTAACCGATGTAACCGGTTACGGGTATTGTGGAACCGGGTCCGGGTACTGTTTGGAACCTGGTATGTCAGGTATTTCAAATCAAAAAGCTGCAAAATATTGTTTGGAACCGATTCCAACGGATATAAGACCGTTGGAAACCGATCAAATATTAAAAAATCGGTTTTTTCCCTATAAAAACCCCAATTGCTACCCTTCACTTCTACTACCCAAATTCTCTATTACCTTCCATTACTACCCCAAAAATTCACCAAACAAAGAGACAATGGCATGCAATGACGAGGTTGTGATGGTTTTGGAAACCAAACGAAACCCAACAATTTGGAAGCATTTCGATTTGTGTTTGATGACCGACAACCATGAGATGGCTAGGTGCAAAGGTTGTGGAAAGTTCATGAAAGCGGCCGCCAACTCGACGCTAAAGAAACACATCGACCGCCATTGCCCCGTGACCAAGTCGAAAAACGAAAAGGGTGAAGGATCTGGGACCGGTTCTTCAAATGTTTAGGGTGTTTGATGTAATCGGTTTGTTTAGTTAAGTAGGGTGTGTTATGTTTAGTTAAGTTTGTTGTGTTATGTTTAGTTAAGTTAGGTGTGTTAAGTATAATTAAGTTATGATGTAATTGGTTCGTTTAGTTATGATGTAATCGGTTCCTTTGAAATAAATATATGGTGTGTTTTAGTAACGGGTTATAAAAAAAAACTCACATTAATAAATCACATCAAGTTCTTAAACAAGCATATAACAGTAACCAATTCTTAAACATATAACAGTAATCGGTTTCCAGAATAAAAAAAAACCTGTTCAAAATTTAAAACAGTAACCGGTTCTACAGTAACCGATTTATTTCCTTTGCCTTTTGCCTGTGTCGGGTGCGGCACTTTCACATGCGTTACGCTTTGGTGCGGACACTTTGCTACAATCATCTTCGGAATCATTAGTCTCTACTTCGTCTTCCTCCTCTTCATCAATAATCTTGTGCTCTAACTCTACTTCGTCTTCTAGACTTGATTTATGTTGAACACGGTCAACGGCATCCAAATGATCCTTTAGGCAAATTGCCATCTCTAGCGATTCCGGTGTTAGTCTTGTTCTTCGAATGGACAATACCCTACCACTAAGAGAAAATACACTTTCCGAAGCTACCGTGGAAGCTTGGACCGTTAGTATTTCACGAGCCATGGTGGCTAGAATCGGGAATTCCGATTCTTTTGATTTCCACCATGCCAAAATATCAAAGTTGGTATATTCCTCAGCGGTCATAGTACACGAATAATCAAATATTTTATATCGGCCGAGTTCACTTGATGGTTCATTACCCCTTTATTGCTTGGCCGTTTCGTCTCTAACCACATTCAACATGGTTATGATCGGGTCTCCAATCGTTTCATCGTTAGAGGCCGACGACCTAGACTCAAACAAATTGCTATGTTGTTTTTCCCCATATTTTTTTAAATAATGATCATAAAGCTTGGACAAATGGTTGTTGAATAAGTTTTTCGTTTTATCTTTCAATGTTGAATCCTCCTCATGCATATCCAACTTGTCATAAATTTCTTCAATTAAAGCTTCAACACCCGGTACGTTTAAAATTGGATTTAAAGCGGCGGCACATAGAAAAACGAGTGGTAAATCCAAAAAATATTTTTAAAAATTTTCAATCATAGGTTTCATCAAATTCCTCAACATGTCACTTTTATATTGCGACCAAGTCCCAATTGCGCCATACTTCCATATTGAGACTATGTGATAATGTTCCAACAACAATAGAGCGGTTTGAGCTTGAGGAACATTATTGACGGATGAGGAATTTGTGGTTTTAGAGTTCTTTGAAGCCATTGTAGAGAAGTATTTCAAGAAGTAGAAGAAAATGATATAAGAAGAAGAAGAGGATTGGTGAGTTAAACAAATGAAAATAGAAAACAATTTATAATAACCAGTTCTAACGGCTAGTAACCGGGTCCAACGGCTAGTAACCGGTTCCAACGGATACTAAGCGGTTCCAACGGCCCCCAAAATCGATCCTAACGGCTAGTAACCGGTTCTAACGGTAACTTATTACCGGGTACAATGGGACCGGGTACGGGTATTAACCAAGTACGGGTTGGGAACCGGGTACGACCCGTTTATTATCAACAAATATGGAACCGGGTAAGAACCTCCGGGTTTTTTGAACCCGGACCCGGTTCTCCTATATATCGGGTTGTAACTGGAACCGATTACGGGTCGGTTCTACGGGTTCAGGTTTGGAACCGGGTATTATGCCCATCTCTAGTGTCAACGATATTTATGTGTGGGGTCAGGGCCGGCCCAAGCCCAAGTATTTTGAGGCTTGGACTTTAGGCCTCCAAATCAATAGGGCCTCAAACTTAAATATATATATATATATATGATTTTGAGGCTTATCTTAACACATAAAAAAAATATATAAAAATACAAAAAAAATTAAGTTAACTTCGCCAACAATAGACCTTTTAGTTTATTTCGCCGGTCTATCAATAAAATCTTCATTGGTTTAAATTTTCTTATTTACTTATGCATAACAAATTAACAATAATGTCGGTTTTTCTATCTTCTAACCTAAAATAACACCAACCATGTTAAAGTTGTTCTACGATGTATTAGAGAAATAACTTTTTAACTAGCTTACACGTACCCTCTAATTTTACTCCTAAATATACAATTTGGTCCACCATGAGATTTAAACTCTCAACCACATAAGAAATGACATATTTCTAACACACTTTGATATTGTTAGAATACATGCCATTTGATAAATAACGTATAAGTTGGATGATGGTTTTACTAATGATTTATCCTCTCAACCTCCTAGTTGTACTTAAAAGGGTATTAGATAAAGATATGATTTATCGGGCTTTACATTATATTATATAATCAAAATATTTGAATGAATTCGATTAAATTAAACTATGATATAATAGCCAAATTGCTTGAATTGAATTCGATTAATGAATCCATCAAATGGGCTACTGGCGAAATTCACCACATCGGGATACACTCGCCTCCGAACCGGTGAAAACCCTCACCTAGGGCCGAAGCCCGTGAACACTCGCCCTAAGGCACAACAGTGCGGTGAGCTAGAACCCGCTCAGTTCAAGGATTGAACTAGCGATTTCTGCCTACTCGCATAGTCTCTTATTATCACCAGGTGCCGCAGAAAATAATAGGGAGAGCAAGAATTGAACTCGGATCCCCTAAAACACAAAATCTCTCCCATAACACTCCACCACCACCTCATTAGCACCATGCGTAGAATCTAATGGACATAAGTAGCACTTAATTAAGAAAACATCGGTTATTGGCTATGATTAAATTAGACAAAAAAAAACAAGGGCTTTTTCGGAAAAAAAACTAGAATGTCGCGGGTCTACTTCACCCTCCATTGAAATTAATAATTTTACTTATTTTTATCTGTTATTTTTTTATTTGAAAGGCAAAAATTCATGGCAGAAACCTTTTTTTTTTGTTATCATATTTACAATTTTACATTATCTGGATTTTTGTAAAAATTCATTGGCAAAAACTTTTTCTATTATTATTACATTATCTGGATTTTTGTTGGGTCCGATCAAGGTTTATACTTTAGGTCATTCGTAATGGTTAATGCCTTTTAAAGGACATTTTTCGCCATATCAGCATCATAACGCATCTTCAAAAAATGTATAATGGTTAACGCCCTTTAATATCCTTTCAAGTTCCAATCATTACTTTCCATTTTTCACCTTGTTGGACGTTATATTAGAAACGTCCCTCCTCTTCATGCCCCTATAACGCCCACGAGGGCGGTGTTGGGAGCGTTATCAATCCTCTTCACGCCCATATAATGCTCATAACACATGGTTTTAAAATCGCATGTATATTAAATTATTAATAGGTAATTGGGCCATCAGGTTGGGGGAGTTATCAATCCCCTTCATGCTTCATTTTTATGAAACTTTTTGCTTAACAAATGAAATTTGTTTGAAAACCCCGTATAATGCTCATTACGCATGATGTTAAAATCGCCTGTATTTTAATAGGGTAGGCAATCAGGGCATGACTTCTTAATAAACAAATTAACGTACAAGACTAATAACATTTATTTTAATTAAAAGTATGTAAAGTTATTCATATCAAACAACTTCATAGAAACTAGATGGTTCAGCTTTACTGAAAAAAAAAAAAAAAAAAAAAAAAAACTCAAATAGATGGATCAGAAATCTGATTTTTGTGTTAACCTTTGTCTCAGTTGTAACATACATCATCCTCTAGATCTCATTTGAAAAAAAAAAAAAAAAAAAGAATGTTAATGACCACAAAGAATACTAAAATTAGACTTTTGTTGAATTAATCAGAAGTCTATAGACTTTTGTTGAATTAATCAGAAGACCATAACATATCTTCTAATGCGTAAGAGGGTGTTTGGGGTTGAGTTTTGAAGGAGATTTTTAGATTATTGAGTTTTGAAATCGTAATTAATCAGTTTTGAGTGTTTGGGTAAAAAAATAAATAAAAAAATTGATTATTTGCATTTAGAAACTTACAAAACGCAGTTTTTCAAAAGCAGCTCCCCCCCCCCCCCCCCCCTACTGCAACAAAATGCAGTTTTCCAAAAATTGATTATTTGCTTTTAGAAAAGGATTTTCACTTGTTTATTTTTTTAAATATATATATTTGCCAAACACTCAAATAGTTGATTATCTGATTATTGTGATATCAAGCAACATAATCAAATCCAAACACTATTTTTCAATATCACGTTTTGTTACAGTTAATTATCTGATTCTGATTATTCGAAACGCATAATCTATTTTCAAAATTCAACCCAAACACCCTCTAATTGAACTGTTAAAAACTTAAAATAACTATTTATTATATGTGACATACAAGTAAGTAAATGCATCAAGTATTGCACAACCTACCTTGATTATAAGTATTGTTACGTTTATTAATGTAAATGAAGTGGCCTGGGATAGAATAACAAATTCAAAAAAATCCGGTGGTTTGGGGATTAACAAACTTTGTAATGTCAACAGGGCGCTTTTATGTAAGTGGGGTTGGAGATATAAAAGAGAAAAAGATAACCTATGGGTCAAGGTGGTGGACGCTATCCACTCCGGCGGGTCAGCTTGGTCGTTTCTTCCGGTTAAGAAAGCTTTAGGAGGTGTTTGGAATAATATCGTGTCTGTAATCAATAGGCCCTTGGTCGGCAACTCTTGGCTTCGCGGTTTCTTTAGTGGATCGGTGGGAAGGGGTGATTGCATTTTGTTTTGGTTGGATCCATGGTTGAAGGAAGTCCCTCTAAAGGAGGTTTTTCCTAATTTGTTCATGCTAGAAGCAGTGAAGACCTGTTCGATACGGGATCGGCTTCTTGGAGAATGGCTATGGAAACACGAGCCCGATTTGGACTATGAAGTGAGGGAGTTGGCAGCCCTCAATGAAGCTATCGCCTCGGTTTCGTTGAGTGACAGGAAGGATGATTGGAAATGGCTGCCAGATCAATCGGGATCTTTTTCAGTGAGCTCAGTTAAGAGAGTTTTGGATGATGTCAATGACAGTAATAGCAGGTATGTGTTGGAGTGGTGCAAGTGGGTTCCGATCAAATGCAACGTTTTTGTTTGGAGAGCGGAAATGAATAGAATTCCTACGTCTGATGCTCTGCGAAGGTGGGGAATCGTTGTGGGCGACGGGTTATGTCCTTTGTGCAAGACGGAGGCCGAGACAGTGGAGCACCTTTTTACTTCGTGTGTTACGGCCGTGGTCTTGTGGCAAAAAATCAGTCGTTGGTGCTATATTCCTCCTATCTTTGCTTTTTCTTTCAAAGATTTGTTGGAGATTCATAATCCTAGGTTCATTAAATCCGGGGATAAAGCTGTTGTTCAAGGCATAATTTTCATTTCCTGTTGGTGCTTATGGTCGGCTCGTAATAGGGCGGTTTTCTCGAAGGTCGAGGTCAAGGTGGAAGGTGTGTTCAACGAAGTTAGATCTTTAGGTTATTTATGGTATAAACATGGAGCTAAGTAAAGTCCTATCTTTTGGTCGGATTGGTGTAAATTTGTAATTATGTAGTGTGTTTTTGTCTTTTGCCTGGCCCGGTTTTCGGGTGCGGGTGTGTTTTAATGAAGTTATCCTTTAAAAAAATGTAAATGAAGAGTTTTATTAATTAGTAGATCCACTTGGTGCAATTTATTTATTCGGGTATCATTTCCAGGTGTTAGGGTGAGAGGGGCACTCACGCACCACCAATCAGCATATGCCACGTCAACTCCCCTAACACCCCCAATTTGATGGCGGCACTCCCCTCTTAGGGGACTTGTGTTTTTTTTTTTTTTTTTTATTTGTTGTAAAATTATGCATGTTTATAAATTAAAAAAATATTAATAAAAATTAAATAAAATTTAATAAAAGACATTTCATTAAATTAAAAATAAAAATTACATTTAAACTAGAAAAATAAAAATTACATTCAAACTACAAACTACTCGTCGTCGGAACTCACTTCAAGGTGAGGTAGATCTAAACGTCCGAGATGCTCAACGAGATCGTGTTTTAGTCTCCAATGCGTTTCTTCGTCAATGAGCTCGCTAAAAGCTCTATCATCGAAGACGGGTTCGACTGGAGGATCTTGAATGTGTACCGGTGCTATCGCCCTTCCGTCGTCTTTTATAATCATGTTATGTAAAATAATGCACGTATACACGAGTAACCTTATCTTTTTCACCGTTTTGGAACGCATTGGACGCTTTAGTATTCCCCACTTCGCCTTTAACACACCAAACGCCCGTTCCACATCTTTTCTTGCGGCCTCGTGTTGCCTCTTGAACTTTTTTTCATTCGGGATGTGAGGATATGGAAAAGACTTCACAAACACGGACCAGCTAGGGTAGATCCCATCAGTAAGATAATACCCGCGTTTGTATAAGTGGTCGTTCACCTGAAATGGACAATATGGCGCCGTTCCGTTTCGTTGAGTAAGAAATAACGGAGATTGTTGTAGCACGTTGATGTCATTTTGTGAACCCGCCGGGCCACAAAAAGCATGCCAAATCCACAAATCTTGAGACGCCACCGCCTCTAACATAACCGTCGGGTATTGATGATCGCATCTCATATATTGTCCACGCAATTCTGTGGGGCACATTCTCCAGACGAAGTGTGTACAATCCAGACTACCCAACATACCAGGTAGGTGATGTCTCTCCTCATGAGCCGCGCAACGTCGTGGCTCGTTGGTCTACGTAAGAATTCACCGGCATACATTGCGCAGACCGTCTGGCAGAAATATTCAAGGCACTCACGAGAGGTCCTTTCAGACATCTTTAAATACTCGTCGATTTCGTCTGGTGGGTTACCGGTTGCAAGTTGTTTAATCGCAGAAGTAACCTTTTGCAACGGCGTGAAACTTTTCTTCATTCTCCCGTCCAAGCCCTCTTGAAACCACTCGCCGTTCGCTTCGACGTCGCTAACAGTTTTTAGGAACAAAGACTTGGACATACGAAACCTCTGACGAAAAATATCAGCATTAAATTTTGGATTTTCTACAAAATAATCGGCCATTAGTGTTTCGTGGCCACCCTCACGATCTCGAGGGACAATTTTTTTTTTACTAGATGATGCCGTGTCTAGTATCTCCGCTTGTTGAATGAGATTTTGGAAGAAAATTAAACTACTATCGTTTGACGGAGAACCTTCATCGTCGGGAAAGTCGGGTAGGGGAGAAAAAAACGGGAACTTGGAATCCATTTTGTGTTGTATTTGATAGAATTTTTTAGAGTGAGTTTGAGAGTGGTGGGTGTGGTAAAAAAATTATTTGAGAGTGAGTTTAAGTTGGTTATTTATATTAAAAAAATTGAATTTTTTTTTAAAAGTGACCGTTGCCAACGTCTCTTTCCTCAATCCATGTGCCATTTCATCGCGGTGAACAACCACCGAAACCACTCCCCGAATCGGGTCCCCGCGGTGATGGCGGCGGTGTTCCCGATCGGGGAATGTGGTCACCGAACACCCTCCCCGAGAGTGCCCCGGATACCCTTACATTTGACAAGTTGTCGTTAATTCTTAGACAATACATGGACCTATGAGAATCTCTATTTAATATTTTAATGGAAGGTAAAAGCTTATGATCTAGTGTGAAGTCTTCTATAAACAACAAAGATTTTGTTTGATAGATATTTGTGTTGATAAACAAAGTCTTTATAATTCCATTTGACCGTATTTTTTTAAAGACAAAGAAATTTATGAATAGACTATCTTTTATTTAAAAAATGACATGAATGTTATGAGATGTAAGGAATACTTACGGTATGTTTGGCAAAATAGCTGGTGGCTAGAAGCTGGTAGCTGATGGCTGAAAGCTGTTAGCTGGTAGCTAGTAGCTGTTATGTACGGTGTTTTGCAGAGTAGCTGTAGCTTTTAATAAAATATAAAAAATGACCAAAATGAATATAACTAAAAATTTAAAAAGTTTCTGTATTAAAAAGTTCATTATCTTTAGAGGTTAAAATAGTTATTTTTTCCCTAAAAGCTTGTAGCTCCTTCTAAACGCTACTAGTAGAAGCGTTTAACCAAAAACTTCAACTCCTAACCTAAAAGCTTCAAGCTCCTTCAGCCAAACAAGACTTTTTATTAAGTAGAAGTTTTTTCTTAAAAGTTTAAAGCTAAAAGCTCCTAAAAGCTCCATGCCAAACATACCCTTTACCGGTTTTTCTACAAGTTTCATCTATTACGAATTTGTCAAGTGGGGTCACACATGGATTTCGAATCGTTGATTGCATATACTTTTTTAGCCAAATTATTCAATTTTACTCATTACACTTTTCAATAAACGGCCTCACGTAGTATCAACAATATTTATGTGCGGGGCTTGACCTAATCTATCAATAAAATCTCAAACGGTTTAAATTTTCTTATTAAAACTGTTTATGCAAAACAATAATGTCGGTTTTTCTATCTTCTAACACAAAACAACACCAACCATGGTAAGGTTGTTCTATGATGTATTAGAGAAATAACGTTTTAACTAGCTTATACATACCCACTAATTCTACTTCTAAATATACAATCTCGTCCACCATGGGATTTAAATTCTCAACCACATGAGGAATGACATATTTCTATCACACTTTAATATCGTTAGGCTACATGCCATTTGATAAATAACTTGTAACTTAGATCATGGTTTTACTAATGATTTATTCTCTTAACCTCCTACATGTACTTAAAATGGTATTAGATAAAGATATAATATATTGGGCTTTACATACCAAAATATTTGAATGAATTCGATTAAACTATGATATAATAGCCGAACTGCTTGAATTGAACTGAATTATTATTATTATTATTATTATTATTATTATTATTATTATTATTATTATTATTATTATTATTTTCATGTGTCCTATCCCATCCCCTAGCCCAACCGGCGATCCCATGTGGTTTGGATTGGGCCGGCTTCCTCCTTGGAGGTCGCCGGTTCGATCCCTGGGAGGTGCAAACGGGGGGTGGGACGTCCCAATGATGGATCGTATCCTACCGAGGCATGGTGCGGTCTTGAGGGCAACCCGGTTTTACCCAGCTGTTACCCCAGCGAGTCTCTCGTGTGGGGGCAGTATGGTTTCCGGGCGGAAGTCAGCTTACGCAACGGTCGAGGCCCGATCGAACATTGCGTTCGTTAGCGCGGGGCTGACGGGGGATTGTCTTCGACATGAACCCGATAACCACTGGTCCAGTACATAGAAAGTCACATTCCAAAAAAAAAAAAAAAATGTGTCCTCATTTGGGTTTTTGGTGTGACCCATTAGGAAGCAACAAAAGAACACCATGGGTAGAATCTAATGGACATTAGTAGCACTTAATTAAGAAAACATCGGTTATTGTCTATGATTAGATTAGACAAAAAACAAGGGCTTTTTTAGAAAAAAAGACTAGAATGTCGCTGGTCTACTTCTTCCATTTATATTCATTTTATTTATTTGTTATTATATTTATATTATTTGCAATTTGGTCGGGTCCAATCAAGACTTCTTCATAAAAAAAATTAACGTAATTCATAGCAAGACTAATACCATTTAATTAATTAATAACTAGGATTACGACCCGCCGCAATGCGGCGGGGATTCTTTATTTATAACTAAGTCGATCTACGACCCACACGTTATGTTAAACCTGTCAAACGGGGTAAAAATAGACGATGTAAAAACGTTCACCCACACACGCACGTTGCGTCGTGTTAACTCGCAAAATTTAGAACGAAACGTAAAAACGTTAAGCCAAAGACGCACGCTGTGATGTGTTAAGTCACAAAATTTAGAACCAAGCATAGAGCGCAAAATTTGCGGAAAATGAAAACTATGAAGGATCAAAGTTGAAAGTAAAAAAAGTTATGAGGATAGATTGTAAAAGATAAAAAGTTTTGGGTTAAAAGTAAAAAAAAAACAAATAGTTTTGGGTTAAAAGTAATTTATGAAATACTTTTGGGTGAAAAGTAAAAAAAATCAATTTTTTTTTTTTGGAAAACCCCCAAAGCCAACGTTACGACAACCATATGCATACCAATTTTTTATTTGAAAAATCCCCAAAGCACACCCCGCGTTGCGGCGGGGCGTAAAACGGTGTCAAATAGTACTAATGTCACACAACCGTTATCGACAACCAACACTGACTCGACCTATAATATGCGTATTGCGACGAACCTGTCAAACATGGAAAAATAGGGGTAAAAACGTTGAACCACACATGCACGTTGCGTCTTATTAACTCGAAAAATTTAGAACTATACGTAAAACGAAAATTTGCGAAAGATGAAAAGTATAAGTGACAAAAGTTGTGAAGTTAAATTGCAAATAATGAAAAGTTTTGGGTTAAAGTTAAAAAAACAAATTATGTAGGGTTAAAATTGGAAAAGGTACAAACCTTTGGGTTAAAACTAAAAAATCAAGTTTTTTGTTTGGAAAACACCCAAAACACAACTTACAAGTCCTTATGCACAAAAAGTTTGATAATTTATATAGGTTTTAATATATAAAATATTCGTCTCAAACATCTTCGTAAGTAGGGCCGTTCAAACCGCTCACCGCTTGTCGCTCGCTCGACGATCGTTCAGAAATTGCTCGGAAGATGCTCGTTCGCTTTGACACTCGGTTGTAAACAAGCCGCTCTGCTCGGTTCGGTTTGTAAATGAGCCAAGCATGAGCAAAGGTCCGCTTGGCTCGGCTCGGCTCGAATTATTAGTTTTAATTAGTATATATATACATATACATATACACATACATATGTAGGGGAATGTTCAAATGAAAACCACTACTTAACGCGAAAACTCGAAAACTAACGAAAAAAACCTAAAAAAACATACCAATATTTTTTTTTACCAATTTTCGCTATTTTTTTAATATAAAAAAATTTCAAAAAAAAAAAAAATTGTAGTGCACATGTGTATGTGTACTACACATGTGTATTATTACACATGTGTATTATTACACATGTGTATTTCAAATTTTTTTTCCTGAAATTTTATATATATATATATATATATATATATAAAATAGCGATTTTTAATAAAAAAAATTGTAAAAAAAATTGTATGTTTTTTAGTAAGTTTTTGAGTTTTTGCGTTAAAAGTGGTTTTCATTTGAACTTCCCCCCTATATAAACATGTATATACACACATATATACACAAATATAAATTATACATATATACACACACACCTATATATACACACACATACATATATACTTAAATATAAATTAAATTTATAGTTCTATGTATACCACACTATTAGTTTTTGGTCCACTATATACAAATTTACAACTATATCTATACGTAGTGGCCCAATCACACAAATAAAAAATTATGATCAAATCTAAAAGTTAAACCCTAAACCAATAAACGACAGTCTGCTCATCGCCTCAATGTTTTATGACGTGATCCTAAGTCGATCGTCTCCTACTCTCAACGTCATTGTTCATGCAATATGATCATCACCTCGTCAGCCAAAACATTGTTATTCATAAGAAAAATATTATGCCATGAAATGTGTCTGTTTTTAATTAAAGACATAAAACTTGAGACCCAAGATTGTCACTATCTCTCTCAGCAAATTTAAATCGGGAGAAACGGTTGTCCAAATCGCTCGAACTTCACTCGATGCTCGCTCGGAATATGCTCGCTTGATTTGAGGCTCAGTCTTAAATGAGCCGCTCCGCTCGGTTCAGTTTGTAAACGAACCAAGTACGAGCAAATGTCCGCTCGGTTCGGCTCGGCTCTTGAACAGCCCTATTCGTAAGAACTCGAAGGTTCTCTATTTTCTTTATTTTTACTATATTACCGAAAAAGAGCTCAAATAGTTGGATCATACGTCTCACATTTAAGCTCCACATTTGTCTCATTTGTGAGTTACATCATCGTTTGATGGTTTAGATCTCATTTCACCAAATTAAGAATGTTTAACGGACCACATAAAGAGTACTCAAATTGGACTTTTGCAAAATTAATAAGATGTTATAGTATATTAGGGTGCGTTTGGTTCACATAATGTTTTGAAATTGGAAATTGTTGGAATTGGAATCTCAATTTCATTTTTGATGTGTTTGGTTGTCAAATGAATTGGTATCGATCACCACGGCCCCCACCATGCCCGATTCGGGTCGAAACGGTGCGGGTCGGAATGGTGCTGGTCTGAACGATACAGGTAGGAATAGTTCGGGTCGAAATGGTGCGGTTCGAAATGGTCCGAGTCTTAATGAAACGGATTGAAACGGTCTGGATCGAAATTGTATGGGTTGAAACCGTTCTAGTCGAAGTGGTATGGGTCAAAATGGTACAAGTTGTCGACGGACCGGGTCGGGTCAAGACGTTGACCAGGAGGTCGAGCATTATGGACAATGACGTGGTGGCAAATGAGACGACATCAACCAGCTGAAGATTTCCATGAAATACTTGAATTCCTTAACATGTGGGAATGATTTTGAATTCCTTTATTTAAAGGAATTTGAAGGAATTCATGCTCAATTCCAATTACTTTGTCAATCAAACACATGAAAATTGGAATTGAGATTCCAATTCCAACAAATTATGTGAACCAAACATCTTAAGAGTTGGAATTTAGATTCTAATTGCATTAAATTTCATTGAATTCCATAGAACCAGAAGCACCCTTACTGTTTTTATTAGAATTTGTTTATAACAAGAACAACAACATACCTAGTAGAATCTTACTCATACCAAGGCTATATGTGGGGCATGTGGAGGTGGAGATATAGGCAAGTCTTACCTCAATCCCAAGGGATAGAGATACTGCTTCAAGTGAGACCCCCAACTCCAAAGTCATAACCACACAAAAGAAGTTAAAGTAAGATGTACATAGCTTATAAAAAAACTCTACCTTATAAACATATGATAACATGAAAACACCATCCAAAACAACACTAAGAAACTCTGCTCGTAGAGTAAGGAAAAAAACACAATAAACAAATAAACCGTACCCTATTCTTAAAAGTCGACCTTAATTCTACGTCTTCACAGACTTCTATCATGTCACACCCCGATTTCCACGTGTCACCGGTGGGCCCGGTGGGGAGTATCGTGACGTGGTTGGCAACATAATAGTCAAACAACACAATATTAATATGCACAGCGGAAGAAATTGAAAATATAATACAACCGAATTTATTATTGTAATATCAACTGTCACAATATTCGGAAGTTTATCCACAGAAGGATCGAACATAAAATGGAAACAATAGTTCAACAGACTTTTAGGCATCTTAAGCTTGCGAGACTTCTATTGATGCTAAGGAGAAATATCCAGCCAATTTCGTATAGTACCTGCATTTAGCCTTTTTGGAAAATACGTCAGTTTACACTGGTAAATACAATTAACTGACTCATTTTGAAAATGGTTTAAGAAAATTGATTTGGATGCACGTGGCACAAAAATATCTTTTATAATTTGATTAAAATGCACAGAGGCAAAATTAACCTTTTATAACTTGGGAGAATTATTTAAATATATAATCTTGTGAACGAATTACATGTTCCTTGTGCGTTCAGTAGCCCGGATCTTGTCCGGGTTAAAGATCAATAGACACACCACATTATTCTTTTGTGCACTGACGTGTGCACGCCTACACCCCGCGCTTAAGTCGTGGCCATTTCGTAAAATGATGCAGAGGATATCCGGGACATGGTCATTAACCCCCCAAAGGCTTTAAGTAACAAGACTGTTTAAACGAGCTGATCAAATTTATTCAATTACCCACTCATGGTGGAGAATTTGATGCCCGACCAAGCGGTATGCTATATACCGTAACCCAAGCCCGTATAGGGAAAATAAGTTAAAAATATTTACCTGAGCAATGTATAAATCACAATAAGCAAAATGCACGTAGCTTTTACTGGTACTCCTAATCTGGAACGAAGGTTTATAATAACCTATTAGAATTCTAACGGGTCTTTAATTAAGCTAGAGCTTAGACCGGCTAGTTTCAAGGACACGGTTTGTACGCATAATTAAGCGAAGACCGGATAGAATGTGATTTAGACCCTACAAGTTCAGAGACTTGTTTAATATGGGTATCTTATGCACACTCTTGATTTTGAGATAAAACCGTTAAGGTTTGACCCGTTTAGGCTAGTTTATGTAAACTAGTTACATAAACCGAACCGAACGCGTAATTAGCGTAACGGGCAGTAATGAGAGCCAATTACAGGTTTCCTAAGTTAATATGCTTCATATATGTTGTGACATCGGTAAGATGTCTTTTATTATGCCCGAAATGAATTTAATCGCAAACTATGCCCCGTAGGGGTAGTTTGGTCATTTTAAAGGTTGTAAAAGAGTTTAAGTGTCAACCTGAGTTACAGGTCTAATGTAATCAGCAAAGATAATCAATTTGCTAAGTTATATCAGTAGGTTAAAGTATATATGTGAATTTTATCAATTATAACCAAACTATGCCCCGTAGGGGTATTTTGGTAATTTCACATAAGCCGAAAAGCTCAAAACCGAAGTCTGAGTTTATCAACCTTTGCTTACTGTTAAAATATTATAATTTGCCTCAAATATCAGTAGGTATCAACCCTTGTATGTTTAATATAGTTTTAATACATACTATGCGTTAAAAACGCTTAAAAAGGCGATTAAAGGCCATTTCCGGGTTTGATACATAAATCTGATATTTTTATATTTCCAGAAGGCTTAAAATAATTTATTTATCATATGTGATCAGTAGCAAAAGGTTTGGAGTCGTTTAGATATGTAAAACTCATTTTATGGCCCGTTAGGGCAAAACCGACATTTACCGGATTAAGCCTACGACTATGAGTTATGCTCAGCCTAAAATTAATTAAAAATATTTAAAAATCCCAAAATAATATATTACATCAGTGGGTAAAATATTTGATATCAAAAAGTATGTTTAAGTAGGCTATATGCTAAATACGCCGTTTAATTAACATAAGGCTTTAATTTTACGCTAACGAGCATAACTCTTAATCTACACTTCAAACTGATGTCAAACTTTGCATACAAGTTTATATTTTAGTAATTAAATTTTCTACTCTTTTACATTTCCAAAAATCACGTTTTAAGGTGAAAAGGGCATAATGGTCAACATATGAGCAATTAACGGAATCATGCATATTAATCGGTTAACTAATGAACCATGGTGTATAATCACAGAGGGTTATACTAGCATATAACCTGGTCCAAATGAAGCTCTTAGGTATTTCTAAAACATACCATAACGGGTCAGAACTGAAAGTCAAAGTATAAGTCAACTATGCGACTTTCGGTTCCGAACCGGGTCTAAACAGGAAAATTGTCGGGTTGAACATGTTTAGGAATGTTCTTACACTAATTACCAAGTTATAATAATGATCAAATAGGTTGTATGTGTTCTACATAGCTAATTATGCATAAATTAGAATTTAAGAATCCTGTTGACTTTTTAAGTACACGTTTGACCCGACATTAGACCTAGTTAGAGTGGGAATCAGGGGGAACCCTTTTGAGGGTTTATTACTCAAATAATTACCAACTTATAACTACTTTTAATTCGAGATTTGACTGAGCCATTATTAATTAATCTCAAAGTCAAACCGTAATTACGATGGTTTGACTTTTAGCTAAATAACTAAGCTAAACATAATTAAAGAAGGTTTAGCAACTTACAAAGGTCCTAAGCTTGATTAGTGATCACTTGAGAGTGTCTTGGAGCTCCAGGAATGATCAGATAACTTGAAGAAGATGTGAAGAACAAAGGTTGCTACTCATGGCCTTTTATAGTGATAATTTCACCACAAATCCTTGACACTTGGGGTCTACGTACAACTCACCATACCCTTCCAACAAGTGTCCTAGATGTTTAGGGGTCAAGAGGAATGTGGAAAATCGATTTAAGGCGCGCATAAAGGCAAGGGCAGGCAACAGCCAACAAATTCGAAGCTGGGTACCCCTAGCGTGACGCTAGGCCCCCCTCGCGTCGCGCTAGGCCCCTTCTGCACAAAATCCACATTTTTAGATTTTTGCGATTTGATCCTTGGCTCTTCAAAATTCGATTAGGCACTTGTTTATTGCATTATGAACCCTCACAATTGATCTATAAGGGCTTTAAAACATATACCCACTTTGTTAGGTCCCCGGTTAACTTTATTGTTACCCGAAAAGTCCTAACTTTCAACTTTTACGCTTTAACCCCTCGTACACGAATTTGATCATAACTTTCTCATACGATAACGAAACTTTATGAAATTTTAATCGTGCATTCTAGTGAGCATAATTAACCGTTACAAAGCTTCGGCTTTGCCAAAAGGTCACTCAGAGGTATAACTTAAACATGTTGACACATTTAGTCCCTGTAGTTTGTAATCTCTCACTTTTAGCTCCGTATGATCCATGATTTATTCGTTTGAAGGTATGAGCATCTTGTAGGGTTAATATACAATATATTTATTCACTGTTGACATTTAGAATACGTATATCCACATACTTTCCATGATTGTCAACTTTAGTCCTATAATATTTCTTTCACACGTTCAAACATTTGACACGTGTCTACACATTATAGGACGTGAATTTTCGAGGTGTTACATATCATCATGTCCTCAAAGAGATGCAAGTGTAACAAATCAAATCTAATTTGCTCCTCCTAAGTCAGTTTGGTCTATCTCTACTCCCTCTCCCATCCACAGTCATAATTTCCATGTTCTAACTGTGTCTATCACATGTCTCCTATTAACGTGCCCAAAGCATCTCAAACTCTCATCTTTTATCTTATCCACTATACTAGCTACCCCCAATATTTCCCTAAAGACCTCATTTCTTATCTTATCCAATCTAGTGGCCCACACATTCACTTTAGCATACTCATCTCAGCTACCTCCAGCTTAGCTTACGTGCTTGTATTTTCTTAATGGCCCAACAATCTGTTCTTTATAACATAGCCAGTCTAACTACAACCCTATATAACTTGCCCTTTAATTTAGTTTGGAACCTCTTGTCGCGCGATACACCGGTGGCTGCTCTCCACCTACACCGTCAGGCTTGGATGCGGTGTGCTATGCCACTATCTATCTCCACATCCGTTTGTACATACAATCCTAAATACTTGAACTTAGTTGCCTGCAGAACCACCTGATCCTCAATGGTAATTTGGGTGTTCTCGTTGTCGTCTCCGCCACTCAAATCACAGTAAAGGTACTTAGTCTTAGAGCGATTGATCCTCAAACCTTTTCTTTCTAAAGCTGCTCACCGCTCCTCTAACAATGCACATGCTATGTTTATTTTCCCTTACTAACATAATATCATCCGCCAAAAGCATGCACCAAGGAATCGTTTGATCAATCGGCATTGACAACTCGTCCAGAACAATCGCAAAAAGAAACAAACTCAATAACGCAAACCCTTGGTGTAGTCCTCCCTCCACGGAGAAGGAATCAGTATCGCTTATATGTGCGCGAGCCCTAGTTTTAGTCATAACACCATACATATCCCTAATTGGGGTTGTATACTTCCCTTGAACCCCACTACCCTCCAAACTTTCCCAAATCAGACTACGTGGCACACCATTGTCTACCTTTTCAAGGTCAATGAACACCATATGTAGATCCCACTTCTTCACCCTATACTTTTCCATAGTTGAACCCCTGGCATGAAACCAAAATGGTTTACCTTAACCAGAGTTTCTCTTTTAATTCTAGTTTCAATTACCTTCTCCCATAATTTCATAGTATGGCATATAAGCTTGGTCCCTCTATCATTTCCACAAGATTAGGTGTCACCTTTTTTTCTTATATAGAGGTACTGCGAGACTACACCTCCACTGATCTGACATTTTTTTTTATTTTAAAATGAGATTGAATAAAGAAGTTAGCCATTGAACTCCTTCCTTGCATTTCAACACTTCAATTAGTATGTCGTCCGGACCAACTGCATTAGCCCTTCCATCTTTTTAAGTGTTGTTTTTACCACTTCTTGTTTGATACACCGGCATAAGCAATTATCCCAAATTTGTGTTTAAGTGGTGATGTTTTCCCTCTCTTATTGGCATGCTCTAGCGCCGTTGAAAAGATTTGAAAGTAATTTTTCCATCTCAACTTTGTGTCCTGATTTTTGACTAAAACACATCCATCGTCTCCCATTATATACTATTTAGTAGTGTAATTACGTTTTTGAAATATGTTATAAACAAATAGTTGAATCCATCATTAAGTGTAACATACAAGTAAATGCACAACTTATCTTGATTATAAGTATTGTTACGTTTATTAATTAGTTGATTGATTATGTGATTATGATTTGGACCAAGTTGTCTTGGTTCTTAGTGTCAAATTTCATGGATCAAGACTCAAAAGATAACAAACTGATCTGATCGAAAACAAGATCTAAAAACCTTAAATTAAAGTTTCAACATGAAACTCCTAGGAAAGAAAAGAAGACTCTGATATGAATGATCTAAATCAATGTAAACACTCACTCAACTCTCAAACAAGATCACTAATACAAGACAAATTAGTGATTAAACTAACAGAAACACTAATAAGTGACTTTTGAGAATGAAAAATGAGAGAAACTTCTTGAGAAACATCTTCAGTAAATTTTCAATAATGCAGCGAAGACTTTATTATATAGAGGACCCATACCCGGGTTGTTAATTGGTTGCAACAACCCGGTCTTCAAGCTTCTCTCTGTCTTGAGTTCAAGTAGCCCAACTCAGCAACATTCAAGCTCAGCAATCTTAAGCCCATGACAGCTACAATATTGAGCCCAATCTGCCTTCAAGCTCTCTTCCAAAGCCCAATCAACTCCAGCCCATTATACATGAAAAAAGAAACAACACGACCACAACATAAGATACATAATATGTAACACTATTTATTATTATTACTAATAATGCAACTGAAGATATCGTTTACACCTTTCAACACTTAGACAAGTAGACAAGATATGACCCCTTTCAAAAGGTAAAATATGTATTATAATAGTTGTGATGCAGTGTGAAGTCCTCTATAAAGGACAAATATTTGGTTTGATAAATTTGTCTCGATAAACGAAGTCTTTCTAATTATTAAGAGACGTTTTAAGCGTGTTTTTTTTTCTAATTATGTACAAGCTACCTTGATATGTAAAACATGATATGAATAATAGAATATGTGTTCTGGGTTTAGAAAGGGTGGCGTTCAGTACATATAGGCTGCGTAAATGGAGCGAACACCGCAACAGGTGGGCTCGGAAGGGGCTCGGGGAGCAACTGGAGTTAAGAGCATGGAGCAAGATTCATAGTTTTTTTTTAAATATTATATAGTATATCCACCTGATCATAGCAAGCAACCTGAACGCGATACCACATTTTACATAAACCCTTAATAAAGCTCTACAACACCTCATGGGTTCTGCCAGAGGAGAAAAAAAGTATGTATACGGGCCGTCACGTGACAATACTTTTTTCTGCTAAATTGCCTTTAGAGCCCGCTCTACCAAACTCACAACACATAGTGCTATGAGATTGGAGGACAAACATAGAAATGTACGTTTATCGATTTTAGTTTCGGATATGAAATTTTAGATGGACATGAATTTCGAATTGTTACATCCATTTTTTAGTCAAACTATTCAATTTTACCTATTAAATTGAATCATTTAAGAGTGTCTAACCTAACCCATACATTAAATCTTTGACGGTTTAGATACTCATCTATTAAATTGAATCATTTATGAGTGTCTAACCTAACCCATACATTAAATCTTTGACGGTTTAGATACTCATATTTAAATCGCTTATGCTTATTAGTATAGAGAGTTCTAGATATATATTAAATGCTTTGTTTTTTGCCAATGGACCACCACCCCATTAGTTGTATATTATGTTTTAATTAAGTCTCAAATTAATTCATTAAAACTGCATATTTTACTCTTAAATTAGAGGTGGATCTCCTTCTAAGCAAACTCCCTATCTTCAAAAACAAAGGAAATGTTTGCCTTTATCTCATTATCCCCAAACCCTACTTTGAGTGGAATATTACACTGTACGTTTATTTGTATAAATTTTGCTCTCAAATCTACCTATTATACTAAAAAAATACACTTAATGCCACATGTCCTTTTCTTAAGCAATCATTTATTGATGTGGCATGTCTCTTTGAGCAGAGAATTGGTACATGGGCGGCAATTTGTTTTCCCCTCTTTCTCCTTATTCTCCTTATTACAACACGCGAATTTCAGAACACCCAATCTTCAAATTTCGCCATCTTCTTCGAGCAGATTCTCTTTCGTTGCTAATCATCCACCGCTACAATCCTTTCGATTTGAATCCGGATTTGATTAATCTCATACTGGTAAGTTTTTGAAGTTCATGTTTCATTCATAGATCTGTAGTCCCAGATTAGGGTTTAAAACTAAACGTTGCTCTTTGAATCCGGTTTTGATTTATCGCGTTTATTTACATGTTGGATTTGATGGACTAAAATGAACTGTAACCCTAATCCGGATTTGGTTGATTTGATTTGAAACCGGACTTGAAGGTGGCTCCTTGATATATATTTTGAAATGTTGTAGGTTTCAACGATGGCGGTGTAGGTTTGGATGCGATTGTTTCGACGACGGCGATGTAGGTTTGGATGCGATGAAAACGAGTGGAGACGGTAGTTTGACCTGCCGATAAGGTTTTTGACCACAACCCTCAACGCCGTTAAGGTTTCCGACCTCAACCGTCGCACTTCAGGTCATCCACATAGGGCTGTAAACGAGCCGAGTAGAGCCGAGCTCGACCCGGCTCGAGCTCGGCTCGAACTCAATTCGAGCTGGCTCGGCTCGAGCTCGAATTTCATATCGAGCTGAGATTTGAGGCTCGAGCTCGACTCGATTAAAATTCGAGCTAGCTCGGCTCGGCTCGATCTAGTTCGAACAAAAAAAGAATCGCAAAATTTACTACTTAAAAAGCCATAAAAATGAATCTTTTCATAGACTAAGGGTCATAATTGCAATTACATTTAACCAAATGGCTAAATATGCAAGTATAAATAGTTAACTCACTTTGTACATTTTTGTACCTTCTTTTATAGGGGAGATACTCCCTTAGTTTTTGTCTTCTAAGCGATGTGGGACAAAAAAAATGAAGGTTGTAAACCTTATCGAGCTGGCTCACGAGCTCGCGAGCCGAGCCAGGCCAAACTCGAGCTCGGCTCATTTACAAACCGAGCCGAGCCGAGCTGGCTCGTTTACAACCGAGCCAATTTCGAGCCGAGCTCTTTTCGAACTTTTTTCGGGCGAGTTTCGAGCGAGCTGCGAGCCACGAGTTTTTTGAACACCCCTACATCCACATCTATATTTCTTCTCTATGATTCTGGGTCGTGCTTATTTATTGTATGATTGAGCTTTGATGAATCGATTATAGTTTAGGTTTTTTATTTATATTGTTTGTTTTTTTTTTTTCAAAACCATTTTTCGGCGTTATGACACTAAATGACTGAAATATATATGTGGTTTATTGAGATTCTTTGATATATTGTGAAGTTAAATTGTCTAATGCTGTTTTGTTCCAATTCAGCAGTGTTCTCTTTAGGAACAATGTGGGTTTGACATAGAATAATAAATTAGGCCAGGTCAGTTTTTTTAATGTTTATATTTTATTAGGGTTTATGTTTTAAATCAGGTCTTGATGTAATATTGTTTATTGTGGGCGTTGGTGGATCCTGAGTCATCTGTGCAACCGCCCCTATGGGTTCTGTTGTTGTCCTTCTTCTTCACCAGGTTAATATTTCATCGCAGTTAAATTTAGTTTCTTAATTTGAGGTTTACTTCTTAGTTCACCTGTCAGATGCCAATAGAGACTTCTTTAAATTTAACCAAAAAATCTTTCTTCAACTAAAGTACCCATAACACAAACAAATTGAACTTTTTGTTATATTGTTAAGAATTATGTACTGGATTTTCTTGCTATTTTTGTGAATGTGTTTCAAAAAGAATCATGTAATATTGAATGATTCAGGGTCAAATGTGCATGTTCTGCTTAAAAATTTGTAATGCCCTAAAAATCATAAGTTCGGAAGCAGATTTCTAAATCAGGTTTACCTAAACACTAGAAACCAAACTGACAATTTTGCGATAATCATCTTTTTTAAAACGCATTTTCAAACTCACCTTTAGTAGTCATAGAGGCAATTGCAAATGATGATCATATATGTACATAGTATTCAACTTATTTAAAAAAAATTGGTTGCTTTAGGACTTAATTTCGATGGAATCACTACTAAGCCATTTGTTTGCATCTAAGCCATTTGTTTGCATCAGCACTGTCTTGGTACCTTTTTTCATTTTTTACTTAGTTTTGAACTTTGTTTTATATCTATATTTTGATGCAGTTAGAGAATGGGACCAATGTTGATACTATGCATTTGAGCATGGACATATACTTGATGACTAAGCAACACCATTTACAGGACAACATACACGTCATTTGACCGTTTCTACAGTCCTCATGTATGCCAGTATGATTAATATTTTACATATTCTCTACGCTGATTTCTTTTGGATCAAAGTTCAGAGACAGTCAACAGGTTAGTGTTCCATATCTCATATTTATTCTTTCATTGATAATCCCTGTAGTTTGTTCATACTTCGCATTTTTCTGATTGTTTGTACCAGCATAAGAAGATTAGGGTCGCCACCACCGCAAAGAGGATACGCACCTTTTCCTTATTTCAAAAGGTATATTGTACTACTAACATTATGTTTTAATTTTGTATTTGTTTCCACTATTGTTTTTATATTTGTGGTCCGAATATTGCACCTTTTCTTTAAGCCTTTTTGCACATAAATCAATATTAATAACCAAATGTATGTATGCTTTCTATTATTTTGTTGTTATAAGCTGATTCCATTGCCTTTCTCTCTTCTGGTCCTTATTAGCATCACAATCTAGCATATATGGGATCTTCAATGCTGACCATGTTGTCATATATAACTTTGGTTGTTTGTATCATTCATAACTATGATCTTCAAAGTTTTATAAATTATCGCTCCTTTAAGATCTGATTCATCTGAAAACAATAATCTTTAACTGATTGTTGTTAGAATCTTTTTTCCTCTAAATCAACTAACCTATCTATAATCTTGAAACATGATTAAAATGTCATTTTTAACACAAATATAAGTAATGAGAATATTACTTAATCTAAATCAGTCAATGGATGTACTTTAACAGATAGTGTAAATAGTTAAATAATATGTGGAACAATGCGAATGAGTATGTTAAATTTGTTGAATGCTACTTGGATTAATATCATTCGTTTCTTAGAGAGTACTGTTCAATTCACTACATATGCTCATCATACAAGTTTTCATTTGTTTGGAAATAGCTTCGTCTTTTTTTTAAATGTTGTGTTACCCTTCTACATTTCATTTGGAAATCACTGACTTTAAAGTTTTTTTAATTCATTATTGGTGCTCATGTTTTGTTTTAAGCAAAGAAACAAAAAACATTTTCAAAATGTAGGTCTTACCGTAGCTTATACAGGTCTATATTTAGGCTTACATTAGTCGGACTCGGTTTTTTCAATATTTCAGAATGATATGATAGGGTTAGCGCTAAAAGAATTCGTTATGACGACCGAGCTTAACTCTTGATCCCACAGATGAATTGAGCATCTCGAATGGACAAATAGTGCATGTGGTTTATTGGCCATTGCTCGCTATAGCACTTTCTGGAATAATGGGAATAGTACCACTACAGGTACACGATTCATTGATATAATTCATATTATTTAATGATTAATGATACCTTCTTTAGCTTTTTCTATTTCTTCCTCAACTTGCAGATTCTGCTGGCTTAACAAATGTGTACTTGGATACAAATCTACAATAATAGATTATTTACTTGATGCTATTCAATTCTGGCATGCATAATTATAGAGGTTCTTAATGCTACTTATAATTTTTATGCAGCTAAGGTCAGTTATTGTTTATGCTAAGAGGACAAAACTAAAGAAAAAAGAGTCACTTTTAAGAAGAAGAAAAAGAGTCGCTTTTAGGAAGAAAAAAAAGAGCCGCTTTTAAGTACTAAAAATACAAATCGTGTGATATTTGACCCATTTTCTTTTTAACTGTTTATTTTTTTTTTGTTTTACCCGTTTGATGTGTTGGTGACCGTTTGATGTGCAGGTCAAGATGGTTCAGCTGGGTTGATCCAAAGTTCTTTTGTCCAAAACGGTTGGTTCCGATTTAGGCCTGGATAGTTCAGTTCATATATCTGGTGTCAAAGTTTTAAATAAAATATAAAAAAGTTTATATTTTTTTATTTTTTAAACTTTAATATACCCGTTTAGTCGTTTAGACCATTTGGTAAAGAAAGATACAAAATTCAAATGATGCATAACATGTAAATTATAACCACTTCGTTGTTCTTACAGCAACCGTGTTTTATGGACATAAAAATTGAAAATAACGGGGGAGGTTCCCACAAAATTAAATAAAATAAAACTTTTCTTATTATTTGTGAATGAGGATTTGATGCACCATGATTTTTCATATTTTCAACATAAGACTTATATTAGATATTTGTGTTTATATTTAATTAGCAAACCATCAGGATTTTTCTTTAATATCTGCAAATATGAAATAAAATTGGTTTGTGAATTTAATCTGTTTTACCTTCCTTGAGTTCCTCATGCCTCCTGAAATACCAAGACTACCGGTTTCTCTTTTCACCAAATTCTCTCTTTACACCATATTTTCTGATCAAATTTTAACAGGTTGGAAGAATGACTCTTGGTGGTTTGTTGGCTCTGGGATACCACATTGCTCTCTGTTATAAACGGGCATCTAAACCAATCATTTATGGAAATCTTTCAATATCCCTGGAGACCATAGACACTCTTTATGAAAGATACATAGTTCACAGGGGCAACAATAGAAAAGTATGTTCTTATTTCAAGGTTATTTTGTCCTTAACAACGTTAGGTCATTAGCATGTCTGCATGATTTATATTCTTTTTCTTAGATGGTTGAATCAGATGCATCAAGACTGGGATTCACGGGCCCTTGGATCACTAAATCATATCTTGAAATGATGGTAACTTTTTTTTAAATGTCGTCTATTCTGTTGTTTTTAATTAATCTATAAAACATAGCATGTTTGGAGTCGCGTATAGAATGAAAGTACTTAGGGTTTAGGTAAGTAAAAGTAGTCACGGGATGTCTATATGCGTGAAATTGTCTAATATTACCATTAAGGTATAACACATTTAGAAAAATGGCCACTTTTTTTTGTCTCATTAGTTGCCTCAGCCACATAATTTGATCCACAATTTGATCTAAATGCACTTTTGCTTTAGATCTTTGTTTTTTGTGTAGATTTAGAGCAGCCGGTATACAACCATACGATTTAGGGGGTGTTTGGGATTCCTTATCTCAAAAGGACTTTTTGGCAAAAGAACTTATTGACTTATGACTTATCCAAGAGGAATTTAAAAAAAAGTGTTTGGATGAGCTAATGAGGTGGGAAAAGGTAATCTTTCATGAAAAGTTAAAAGGAGTTTCAAAAAGTCAAGGTTTCCTGACTTTTCAAAATGTTTTTTCCACCTTATACAAAAAGTTGTTTCAAAAAGTCATTTTCACATATTCAAACATTATTTTAACTCAAAAAGCCAATAAGTTGTTTCAAAAAGCTAAGTCAAACACCCCCTTAGAGTATCATTATAGCGATGATATTTTTTAAATCTTTTTATTCACTATTTAATAGAAGAAGGTTTATGTTGGTCTCTTTTGATCAGGCTGTTTCAACAGCAGATTTTATCTCACTTTATATGTCGCTTACCCCTGCTACTTCAAAGGTGTTTAATGATGCAACCTTTGCAAAGTTGAAGAAAGGAGTCCGGATCATCAATGTGGCACGAGGTGGAGTGATTGATGAAAATGCCTTATTGAGGGACCATGATACTGGAATTATTGCACAAGGAGAGTTAGATGTGTGCATGAGCTTTACAAGGTGAACTTTCTGCAACTTATGCTAACACCCCTATGGTCGGTCCCCCTTTAGGTAAGTTCACATATAGCGTAACCCGCAATAAATACATAATGCTTGAAAGAAATAACCTTTTGTTGGTTCTTCTATCTGTGCTAGCACCTTATTTGACACTAGCTGAGAAGCTGGGAATCTGTGTTATGGAGTGTGGTCATGTCAGGTTCTAGAGATACTTGGGAATGGGATTTTCAGGTTGTCGGCTCAACCTATTTTTGCTTTTGGAGTTGGATACCTTCTAAACCTTCATAACTTTCAAGAGGTTCATTTAAAAGGAAGAAGTCTATTCAGGCCATTTTGATTACAGTTTTCCGGTGTAGTATTTGGCATCTCAGGAATAGTGTTCTGTTTGATCAAGCTCAAGTGTCGACCAGGCAAAGTGGTTGAAGAGATTAAAATTATGGGATAGTTTGAATTGGCAGAATTGGTGATAGTTTGGTGTACTTTTGTAATTGTTTGTTGTTCTGTTTTAGTTTGTTTGTGGTAGTCTATACTAGCTGGGCTGGTTTAGCGCCTCGCTTGAAGCCTCGGTTTGTTTTTAATAGAACTTTTCGGTTGGTCGTTCAAAAAAGTTGGGTTAGGGTTGTAGAGTACATGTCATTGGTGCTGAACTGAGATAAAATGACAATTGTGGAGATCGGATATCAAAGAACTGAGATAAAATGACAATTGCGTCTAATCGTCAACTATTTCTCTAACGAATTCCTATGTCAACACTGTTAATAATATAATTTATTGTGAAACTACACGGGTTCTTAAACTAGTAATCAGATAAAGAGTTTGGATAAACAATCCCAAACGGCCAAACAGGCTCAAATAAATTCCTCTACCATAGGTATACAACTTTGATAAGTGCACCAAAATGGTTTCTCATAACCAGAGTTTCTCTTTTAATTCTAGTTTCAATTACCCTCTCCCATAATTTCATAGTGTGGCCTAGAATCTTGATCCTTTTGTAATTTCCACAGAATTGGCCGTCACCTTTTTTTTCCTTATATAAAGGTACTACGAGACTATTTCTCCGCTGATCTGACATTTTTACTAATTTTAAAATGAGATTGTACAAAGTAGTTAGCCATTGAACTCCTTCCTCACCTACACATTTCCGCACTTCAATCGGTATGTTGTTCGGACCAATTGCCTTAGCCCTTCCCATTTTCTTAAGTGTTGTCTTTACCTCTACCTGTTTGATACATCGACATAAGCAATTATCCCAATGTCGTGTTTGAGTAATGATGGTTTCCCTTTCTTGTTGGCACACTCTATCGACGTTGAAAATATTTTGAAATATTTTTTTCCAATTCAACTTATTGTCTTGGTCTTTGACTAAAACACATCCATCGTCTCCCTTTATATACTATTTAGATGTCCAATTAAGTTTTTGAAATATGTTATAAACAAATAGTTGAATCCATTATTAACTATAACATACAAGTAAATGCACAACTTATCTTGATTATAAGTATTGTTAAGTTATTAATTAGTTGATTGATTACATGATTATGATTTATTCGGTTATCATATCCAAGTGTTACATCTGGACCAAGTTGTCTTGGTTCTTAGACAAGTAGACAACATGTAACCCCTTTCTAAAGGTAAAATCTGTATTATAATAGTTTTAATGTAGTGTGAAGTCCTCTATAAAAGACAAATATTTTGTTTGATAAATTTGTCTCTTTTTAATTCTAAAAAAGTTGTTTTGAACTTTTTTTTTCTTCTTCTAATTATTATTCAACATATACAAAAGTCATGGCCGCCAATAGTTCTTTCATGGGATTGGTTGAGTTGGGCGGTCACATGCCACCACAATGTGTGTTTTTTTTAATCAAATTACGATTTTCTCCGTTTTTATTTATAGTCATGCATGGCACTCCCCAATTGGTCCAACAAATTTATAATTTTTCCCGTTTTAAAATTACGATTTTACCATGAGTTCAAAATTATGCTTTTACCCTCACTTAAAAATAAATTTACGCTTTCGCTCCCAGCTAAAAAATTTCACTTTTGCCCTCGGTTCAACATTACGATTTTGCCCCGTTTAAATTTACAGTTTTGCCATTAGGTTTTTTTCCTTACAAGAACGATTTTGCCATCTGTTCAAAATTATGTTTTACCCTCATTTAAAAATAAATTTACGCTTTTGCTCCCAGCTAAAAATTTCAATTTTGCCCTCAGTTCAAAATTACAATTTTGCCCCGTTTAAATTTACAGTTTTGCCATTAGTTTTTTCTCACACAACCAAGTTACGATTTTGCCCTCAACCCCGTTGGTCCATTTAATTTACGATTTTATCCATGAAACAAAATTACGATTTCCCTCTCAGTTCAAAGTTACGTTTTCCCCATCGTTTTAATTTTTCTAGCAAAACTATAAAAGTTTTTTTTGTTTTAATTGGTTGACTCGATTTCATTTTTTTTTCGTCTAAAGGAGCTCCCTAATACTCGCTCATTAGTCCTGAAAATTTACAGTTTTGCCCTGAGCCCAAAATTACGGTTTTATCATCGTTTTAGTTTTTTTCCTAGCAAAATTATAGTAGTGTTTTCTTAATTGATTGAGAACTATTCGGTCATCGCCCCGCAACGCGGGCGGGAAGTATCACCCTGCCATTGGTTCAAATGGGCGGCCGCCCCTCCCACATTGGACCAACCAGTTTATTATTTTACACACTTTAAAATTACGCTTTTGCCCTGCAATAGTGTTTCTCTGCCATTGGTTCAAATCGACGGCGGACAATACCCATTAGAACAACCAGTTTATTATTTTATATCTATCTTTAAATTACGTTTTTGCCCCCAGTTAAAAAATACGGTTTTGCCTCAACTTCAAAATACGTTTACCCTTTTGCCCCGAGCAAAAAAATATGATTTCGCCCTCGGTTAAACATTATGCTTTTACCCTCAGCCGAAATTATGTTTTCGCCCCAGTTCAAAATAAAATTTTGTCCCCCCCCCCCGCCTCAAAATTACGAATTTACACCGATTTATTATTTTTTACCTACTTTAAAATTACAGTTTTGTCCACAGTTTAAAATTACGTATTTGCCCCCGGTTCAAAATAAATTTATGCTTTTGCCCCCAGCTAAAATTTACGAATTTACCCTCGGTTCAAAATTACGATATCACCCTCAATTCGAAATTATGTTTTTGCCCACAGTGCAAAATAAAAATATGGTTTTCCCCTAGCTAATAATTAGGATTTTACCATCGGGAAAAAAATTGATTTTTCCCCCAAGTAAAAATAAAAATCTGACTTTGCAACCAGCTAAAAATCGTGTCAAAGAGCTGCCTAACACTCTTTTTACTTTTTATTTCTAGCAAAACTATAGTACTGTTTTTTAATTGTTTAGGAATTATTCGGCCATCGCCCTGCAACGCGGGCGGGGCGGCATCACCTAGTTATCTACAAGATACATTGATATGTAATAAATGATATGAATAATAGAATATGTGTTGTTAGTTTTAGGGGCTGTTTGGCTAAGCTTTTCAAAATGACTTATTTGCTTATTTGCTTTTCAATTTTAAAGCTTTTCAAAAAAGCCTATTGACTTATTTGTTTTTCAGAAAAGCAAATAAGTCATTTTGAAAAGCTTAGCCAAACAGCCCCTTAAAAGGGCGGGTTCAGTACATATTACCTGCGTAAATGATGCGAACGTGCAATAGGTGGGCTCAGAAGGGGCTTAGGGTGCAGCTAGAGTTAAGGGCGTGGAGCAAGGTTATGGTTTTTTTTAATGTTATATAGTACCCACTCGATCATATCAAGCAACCTCAACGCAATACCACATTTTACATAAATCTTCAAAAAGCTCTACAAAACCCCTTTAGTTCTGCCAAGGGAGAAAAAAAATATCCTATGTGATGTCACATGACAATACCTTTTTATGCTAAAGCGCCTTTTGAGCCAGCTCTACCAAGCTCACAACACATAGTGTTATGAGATGGAAGGACAGACATAGAAATGAACGTTCACCGATCTTGTTATGAGTTTTGGATATGTAATGTCAGATCGACATGAGTTTCGTATTGTCGCATCCATTTTTTAGTCAAATTATTCAATTTAATAATTTTACCTAATAAATTGAATAATTTGCGAGTGTTTGACCTAACCCATAGTCATACATTAAATCTTTGACTAGTTGGATATTCATATTTAAATTGCTTATGCTTATTAGGTTTAGAGATCTAGATGTATGTATTGTGTTGTTAGAGATCCTTCACGACAATGAAGATCACAACAACAAAGGCAGTGGCGAAGCTTGCCTTCGAAAACGCGGGGGGGGGGGGGGGGGGGGGGGGGGCACGTATATACCAAAAAATTTCTATACGAAAACTACATATATAACACTACTGAGCGAAAAATTCGGGCCCCCCCCCCCCCCCCCCCCCACACCATGATCCTGCGCCCCTGAACAAAGGTATGTAATATGTGTGACAATGACCGCAACAACGAAATTAGTAGATTGCGTGAAAAGATTGGACCATGATTCAATCATCGTCGAATGACGATTTAGAAGATCTTGACTCCGTCAATACTCAATAACGTAATCTTAGGGGGTAAACTACTAAACTCTCATGCACTAGACATAATATCTTTGAAGTACTATTTGTTGTCCCAATTGCTTTGCTGGCACCGTGTTTTAGGGAACCACTCAATTGTTTGTCGGGGGTCCCAGGTTACTTACCTTTCATAGTCCCTTCCAAAGGAAACAATCATGGGTGGTAGACCATTCAAAGTCCTTTTCTAAGGTAACATCTCGTGTCAATTTTTTCGACACGTGTTTATCGCATTTGCTTTTGATATATTTGGTTCTCTAGCACAGAGGCTGTGGAATTCCTGAACATAGTCCAGCGGATCGTGAATAGTAATCTCTCGACCCTTAAGAGTTACTTCGTCTTTAGTAGGATCACTTTTGCAATTTAAAAAGGGTTTGCGACGCAGCTTGTTGCCCGTTTACATGCCATCTGTTTGTAATTTGTTATTTTGATTTTTGGCATTTACCCATTATAAATTAATAACATTGTGATGCATAGAGTAGTTGTATTCTATGCTTAGGGAGATTTAAAAAAAAAATGATATAATTTCAATTTCAACCTAAAACTATTTTGGTTTCTTACTTTTAACCTCAAAGCTTTCTATTTTTTATCAATTTAACCTCATAACTTTTTTACTTTCAACTTTGGTACCCTATACTCTTCATATTTCGCAAAAAATCCGTTTTACGTTTTGTTCTAAATTTTGCGAGTTAACACAACGTAACGTTCGTGTGTGGTTCAACGTTTTTACGTTTTGTTTTACGCTTCGTTCTAAATTTTGCGAGTTAACATTACACAACGTGCGTTTGTGGTTCAACGTTTTTATGGTCGTCTATTTTTTCCCGTTTGATAGGTTCATCGTGACGCACGAGTCCTAAATCGACTTAGTTATTATTTTCTATGTTTTATGTTTCGGTCTAATTTCTTTGCATTAACACGTCGCAACTTCAGTGTTGGTGGTCGTTGGCGGTGCTGTGGCCTTGGTGCTATTTGTCACGGTTTTACGCCCCACCGCAACACGGGGGATTAATACTAGTTTTAATGACAATGAAAAAAAAATGGTTTGAAGACGAAATCGCCATTGGATCACCTAAGGCCCTATGTGGGTGCCAAGTGACTGTTCTTCCCCTTTTTTTTGTAGACAATTTCTAGTGACTTGACTCTTTATTTTCTTCTTGTTTCAATTGTCATATTATTCACACGTGAATGGTTTGTTAAGTAGTTTTCAACTTATCATAATAACATGACGTCATTCCGTATCTTCCAAGAAAATACTCAAAGACACTATATCTTTGTGTAGTGTATATATATTAGAGTCTCACTAACATTCATTCAACACATTGAATTAGTGAACGAGTGATTAGTTCTCCCTTGCAATATAGAACGTTTTCGATTATTTTATTTAAGAAACACACATGACGAAAGCATCGGGCTTGAAGAAACCGAGTGGAAGGCTTCCGCCTAGACGCGGTCTAGTCAAATTACGTATATTTCGTCTTATTATCGAGACTGTTAAGGAGATGGTGACTTGTTTACGCGAAGATAGTAGAGATGTGCAATCAAAGGAAGTTGACCCAAAACAAGTTTTGAGTTCTTCTTAGAGAGGATAGATTTTCTTGAAATTGTATGGCATTTTTTCAAGAGTATGAAATTTCCCCCTATTTTATGGTATGAACCCTAACGTGGTTGTGGGCTCGAGCACCATGTATTTTACCAACATTGTAAGTTTTTTTTGTATGAACCATAACATGGTCGTGTGTTCGAGTACCATGTATTTTACCAACAATGTAAGATTTTTTGGTATGAACCATAACTTGATCGTGAGTTAGAGTAGCATGTATTTTACCAACATTGTATGTTTTCTAGGTATGAATCATAACGTGGTCGTGGGATGTTTTCTAGGTATGAATCATAACGTGGTCGTGGGTTCGAGTACCATGTATTTTACCAACATCGTATGTTTTCTAGGTATGAATCATAACGTGGCCGTGGGTTCGAGTACCATGTATTTTACCAACATTGTATGTTTTTTTCGGTATGACTATGAACCATAACTTGATCATGAGTTCGAGTTTCATGTATTTTACCAACATCATATGTTTTCTAGGTATGAATCATAACTTGATCGTGGGTTCGAGTACCATGTATTTCACATACATTGCATGTTTTCTTTTTCTTTTTTTTTTTTTTGGTATAAACCATAACGAGTTAACTCATGGTTTTGGAAATTATGATTTGAGCTTTCATGTGATGTCAAAAATACATAGAGAGAAAAAAAATAAATCACATTTATTATCGACATCCGTGGGACTCGAACCCACGACCACGTGGTTAAAAGCCACGCGCTCTACCAACTGAGCTAGAACGGCACATGTTATAATTTTCTATATTTAGGTATAAATCTGTGTATATTATTTTCAACACCATTTTGTGATTATTTTTCTTGATATTAACTTTTTATCTTCAATAACAAAATGTCTCAATTTTCTTATATTCCGTTCCATGAATGAATCTTCAACACCACAAGACCACAAAGTTACAACACTTATGATGGTTGAGGTGTGCGAGGACGAATGTATGACTGGTGCAAGTCGCTAGAGATAACGATGGGGACGAAGATGATGAACCGGGGAATGAGAATGGCATGGCAGACGATGAAGACGACGTGACGGAGTTTATGGAGACACTTTCTTTTTGAGTTTAAATTTTTTTATCTAGTAGTGTCGTTGAATACATGAACATATAAACACATGGTATTATTTATAAATAGTTGAGCAAATTATAAAGTGGTGGTGACTTGTTTAGAATGTGACATTCGATTAATATATAGTATAGTATGCTGGCTTGAGGTTTTCCTTGCAAGTCTTGAGTTGTAATAATTTAAATCATGTCTTTAAAATTTGTGATCTTTTTATAGAAGTTCAAAATTTTAGTTGTCTTGTGTTCTTTTTCTTGGTCTGCCTTTTGGCAAATAGTTTTGTTTGGTTGACTAAATAATAGAGGTTTTGACTTGTGTGCCTTTTCTTTTTGGTGTATGGTGTGAATTTTGGACATATGAACGTACATATATGATCGAGATGACTCTAATATAAGATTAGTGGGTTTAAATTTATTTTTAAAATAGTTTTGGTTAGTTCTGAATCTCACGTAAACATGCTTAACTAAATTAGTTGGACTCGAGTCAAGTTGAAGAGTTCACTCACATATTGAGTACCCATATTTTTTATATAACTTGTAAAGGATATTTTACAAAAATAGAAACTTTAACTCGTTGGATATTTTATGTTAAAACTTAAAAAAAAAATAACTATTCGTCTTAGGTTTATGTAAGACAAGCGGGATTGGAAGCGATTTAAATAGAACAAAATTAATATAAATTCGTAGAACTGGTGTTAGATTGACATAATCAAACGACTCAAACCAATGATTGTACAAAACATTGATTATAGAATAGATCGGATCGTAATGAGCAAATCATGAACACATAACTAATATGCATCTACTTTATAAACTATATGAACACTATCAACATGTTTTCAATCTACACATTGCCATAATTCCTACACAAGACATTTAGGTTATATGGTATACTTTTAAGTTTTTAGCAAATCATGATCATCATCATCATCATCATCATCATACTCAGTATATCCCACCAATAGCAAAGCAAAGGTAGGGTCTGAGGAGGGTAAGATGTAGACAGCCTTACCTCTACCCCGTAAAATAGAGAGGCTGCTTCCAGTGAGACCCCCGGCTCGATTTTAGCAAATCATGATAAGTCTTCTAATCGAAATGAATCTAGTGAGTATCTTAAGACTTTTGAGATCCTATAAATATTTTATCTTGGTAGACTAAACATGATTCTGGTTTGCCATCCATAAAAATCATTTTTATAATTTGAAAAATTGCTATAGTAATTTTTTTATATATGAAAAGCTACTATTTATGCTCCATCGAATTATTATAAGTGTATAAAAATAAGGAATATAATAAAATAATTGTTTGTGAGTACGATAAAGATAAAAATTGGGATGGAATGTAGGAGGTTTTCTAAAATAAGAGATAAATTTTTACAAATATGATTTTTAGTTAAATTATATAGTAGAAAATGATGAAGGTGTTGTAAATGCTCTTAGTGTGACTTACAGTTGAGAACTTTTTGACTTCCTTACGGTTAATATGAATGTTTTAGAGCTTTCACTTAGTAAAACCTAGCAAGTTAATGACGTGCAGTCAACTTCTACAAACTTGGTAGATCTGTAAGTTTGCAATTCCCGTTATCAAATCTATCCATGAGTTTGGCACAACAATAAGAATTAGTTGTTTAACCGCAACTCTTCTATAAGACATTGTGTTATTTTTAGGTGTAAAATTGTAATTTTATAGTAGTGATATAAATAAAAAAAACTTCAGGTTAAGACAAGTCATGTTCTTAACTACTTATCAACCCGTGAATACACGAGCCATGTTCACGGTCATGTGTTTGACGTATTTTTAGATTTGTGTACAATTTCCGAGTTGCGGCTGGCATGAGTTTGACCAAACAACTCATGAACATGATCACTTTACACCTTTGTTTTATGTTGTTTCATTATGTAAATGAGTTGTTTTTAGGAAAGCCAATCTTTGTTTTAAGTATAATATTTTACTCTTGTCATTTTTACCTTGTACTAACTCATTACACATTTAGATCGACTTGGTACTAATTGCTTATTTGTTTGTATCTAACAATATAACGATTCATGCTATTCGTGCACCAAATAACATTGTAAATGTAATCCTAAAAATTCACTAAAAATAAATTAAAGAGTTAATTGCCCGGATGGTCTCTGTGGTTTCACGTTTAGTCATCATCTTTTGAAAATAGCAGGTATGCTCTCTATTGTTTGTTATTTTGTTACTCGGATGGCCCGCTGTGGAAATAGCAGGTATGCTCCCTATTGTTTGTCATTTTGTTACTCGGATAGTCCCCTGAGTAAATGTCAGAAGACTATCCGAGTAATAAAATGACAAACCATAGAAAGCATACCTGCTATTTCCAAAAGGTGAGGACCAAACATGAAAAAACGTGAAACCAGAGGGACCATCCGGGCAATTAACTCTAAATTAAATCGTAGCAAACATAAATATCTTGTACAAATGCTAAATACGAAAATGGAGTCGTATTCTTATCATCCATTTTGTCCAAGATATGCTAATTGTGGCCAAACACATGCTTTTCAATTGTCTTAAAAAAGATAAGGTAGTAATCTACCATTAACCAAACCTTGAGGGGGTAAATTATAAAGGGTATTTTACAGAAATAGAAACTTTAACTCGTCGGATATTTTATGTTAAAACTTGAAACTTAAAGAAATAACTATTCGCCTTAGGTTTTTTGTAAGACTAGCGGGATTGGAAGCAATTTAAATAGAACAAAATTAATATAAATTCGTAGAACTGGTGTTAGATTGACATAATCAAACGACTCAAACCAATTATCGAACAAAACATTGATTATAGAATAGACCGGATCGTAATGAGCAAATCATGGCCACATAGCTAATGAGTCAAGTTATTATACAAAGACTCCTAAGTGTAAGAAGTGTAAGAAGGATTTATAGAGTGATGAGTGTCTAATAACCTAAAATTAAACCCACTACATCACCACCAAAATCTAAACACCCATCCCCCCCCCCCCCCCCCCCCAAAAAAAAAAACCTAAAAAAAATCTAAAAAAAACTAAACACCCACCCCCACCACCCAAAAACCTAAACCCCCACCCCCTCGGAAAAAAAATTATTATTATTATTATTATTATTATTATTATTATATTTTTTTTGGGTGGGTGATGGGGAAGGGGGTGGGTTGGGGTTTAGGTTTTTGGTGGTGGTGGATGTTTAAGTTTTTTTTTTCTTTTTTTTGTGTAGTGGATTTTTTATGAGCTTTTGTACCCTTGTTACAATTAGGATCCTTTGTATTTGATCCTAATCCCATAGCTAATATGCATCTACTTTATAAACTATATGAATACTCTCAACATGTTTTCAATCTATACATTGCCATAATTCCTACACAAGACATTTAGGTTATATAGTATACTTTTAAGTTTTTTTAGTAAATCATGATAAGTATTCTAATCTAAATGAATCTAGTGAGCATGTTAAGACTTTTGAGATCCTTTGAAATATTTTATCTTGGTAGACTAGACATGATTCTGGTTTGCCATCCATAAAAATCATTTTTTAGACAAGATATGATTCTTATGTTGTGAGACTGAGATATAGTTGCAAACTAGATATGATTCTATCATAATTTGCTATCAAACAATATCTTTTATGTTGTGAGATATTGTTTGAACTCCTAAACACACGTTCTTACGTTGATTTGTAACTCGATTCTAGACTCGATTCAAGGCTCAGATTCTATCATGCTATAGTAATTTTTTATATATGAAAAGCTACTATTTATGCTCCATCAAATTATTGTAACTGTATAAAAACGAGGAATATTATAAAATAATTGTTTGTGAGTATGATAAAGATAAAAATTGGGATGAAATGTAGGAGTTTTTTTTTTAAATAAGAGATAAATTTTGAAAAATATGATATTTAGTTAAATTATATAGTAGAAAATGATGAAGGTGTTGTGAATGCTCTTAGTGCGACTTACAGTTGAGAATTTTTTGACTTCCTTACGGTTAATATGAATGTTTTAGAGCTTTTACTTAGTAAAACCTAGCAAGTTGATGACGTGCGATCAACTTCTACAAACTTGGTAGACTTGTAAGTTTGCAATTCCTGTTATCAAATCTATCTATGAGTTTGGCACAACAATAAGAATTAGTCGTTTAACCGCAACTCTTCTATAAGACATTTGTGTTCTTTTTTGGTGTAAAACTGTAATTTTATAGTAGTGATATAAACAAAAAAAACTTCAGGTTAAGACAAGTCATGTTCTTAGCTACTTATCAACCCGTGAATGCACGAGCCTTGTTCACGGGTCATGTGTTGGACATATTTTTGGATTTGTGTACAGTTTCCGAGTTGCGGCTAGAATGAGTTCGACCAAACAACTCATGAACATGATCACTTTACACCCTTTGTTTTATGTTGTTTCATTGTGTAAATGAGTTGTGTTTAGGAAAGCCAATCTTTGTTTTAAGTATAGTATTTTACTCTTGTCATTTTTACCTTGTACTAACTCATTACGTATTTTATAGAACGACTTGGCACTAATTGCTTATTTGTTTGTATCTAACAAAATAACGATTTATGTGATTCGTGCACCAAATAACATAGTAAATGTAATCCTAAAAATTCACTAAAAATAAATTAAAGAGTTAATTGCCCGGATGGACTATGTGGTTTCACGTTTAGTCCTCATCTTTTGAAAATAGCAGGTATGCTCCCTATGGTTTGTTATTTTGTTACTCGGATAGTCCGCTGAGTAGATGTCAGTTAGTTTGGAAACAGCAGGTATGCTCCCTATGGTTTGTCATTTTGTTACTCGGATAGTCCCCTGAGTAAATGTCAGGGGACTATCCGAGTAACAAAATGACAAACCATATAAAGCATACCTGTTATTTTCAAAAGTTGAGGACCAAACGTAAAAAAACGTGAAACTACAGGGACCATCCAGGCAATTAACTCTAAATTAAATCGTAACAAACATAAATATCTTGTACAAATGCTAAATACGAAAATGGAGTCGTCTTATTATCCATTTTGTCCAAGATATGCTAATTGTGGCCAAACACATGCTTTTCAATTGTCTTAAAAAAACTAAGGTAGTAATCTACCATTAACCAAACCTTGAGGGGGTAAATTATAACAAAACTACTGACACGTGTCACACTCATACCCTTTTATTCGATTCGGTTCAATCCATTTGGGCCGCCCCATTTCCCCCTTTAGATTTGTCACCCAACATTTATTCCACGTGTCATATCTTAAACCAATCATTTATCCACGTCATTTGCCACGTAAGACTTTATTTCCCACTAGTCCTTTTAGTTCGACAGATTCACCTTTTCAGCCCCTTTGTTTCTCAAACAAATTGAAAAAGATTTTTTTCCTTTTGCTTTTCTTCGATCATTTCAAAACCCTAATTTCCTAATTTTTCATCGATTCATTTGAGTTTAATTCGGAATAATTGATGTGAATCCGATCGATCGGGATCTCGATGTGTGATTAATTCGATTAATTCGCCGGAAGATCTTACGGTAATTTCAAACCCTATGTTTAGTAGATTCGGTTAACTGTTAACTGTTAAATAATATTGTTTTGTTTGGTTAATTAGAGTTATTACGAAGTAATTAAGTAGTTGTTATACTTTTAATTTATGTTGTTTCAGGTAAGATTGATATTGATGCTCGAATAGTTCCGGTAAAAGAGGGATTCTGTGATTGATGCATAATATAAATGGATTACAATAGTAATATGAAATTCAACGGTATTAAACGGATATTCTGTTGTTATAGTTTGAATCTGTTACATCAATTGATGGAATCTGCATCAAATGCTGCATCTAGGTTCATGAAAATTGGTGGAGTTAGTAGGGATGGATCTTTACCGGTATTGGTACCGTACCTCGCAATTCCGATACCGAAATTATCCTAACTTGAAAACCGAATGCCGTACTCTATATGTCATGGTTGTCAATAGCTGCTATAGCGCGCTATGTAGCGTCGCACCCATCATGGGCGACCCTGGGGGTGGGCGGGGAGGACCACCGGCTAGGGCCCGATATTTCGGAGGGGACGTTATTTTAAAAAAAAACCCGATATGTATATGTAATTTTTTTTAATAGGGTATACCATTACAAACGCCAACATATGCCCACTTACAAAACTATTCTTATGGTTTAGATTAGTTATTAGCCCATTGGCATTAGGTTTAGACCTTTAGTGAGCCCAATACCCAATTTCGTTAAGGCCTAAGGGCACGTTTTTTCGAGCTTGAACAGGGTACACGAATTCTCAAGGTCGGCCCTGGCACCCATATGCCCTGCAGGGTTTATAACTATAAATAGCGATGCCCATTATGGTTTTTTTTGTTTCACTATTGCAAAATGAAGCGTACTTAGATGAAATATATATGTGGAAATAGCGTATTTTGATAAAATATACGTGTAAAATATTTCTTAAATTTTATATTACTTTATCGCTAAACATGAAATAGTGGGCGCTGTTTTGTCGCTAGCGTTATGTAGCATATTGGTAGCTTTCGCTATCGTGCGCTATTCACTACTGAAAACTGTGGTATATGTTTGGTCGGTATTGGTATGGTATGGTACCGATAAAAGTCCCAAATACCAGACTGTATATGTTCGGTCGGTACTGGTATGGTATCGGTATGGTACAGGCATCCCTAGTTTTTGGTAAACTTTGCTAATTGTGTGGTTTGTGACAGGGATTGAATAGAGCTTTAAGGAGCTCTTTTCTGCAAACACAGTACTGGTTGGTTTAAACACGGTCCAATAATTTCTTGATATTTGTTTCTAATATGGTGTTGGAAGATTAATATTTGTTTGGATATCTTTTCTCTTGTTTTAGTGTAGATAGTTGACTCGTGAAGAGGCAGTTATGCACTGCTTATTTTGTTGTGTTGAGAAGGGTCAACAGATTTCAAGATTCGTTTTTCAATCTCGCTTACCAGCAGTGTTGTTAAATATCATTGACAGGACGTGTTTCAATGACCAGTAATGGTGGTAGGGATGAAAAGTTTCCGAAATCGAGCAATGTGAAAGACGAATACGAGGGAGATGTGAATGTAGGTGTGGGTAATGGTAATGGTAATGGATCAGGTTCACAAAGAAATGACGGGTGGCAAATTAGTAAAATTGATGGAAGTGTGAAAGTTGGAGGCGATCCGGCGGTGCCACATCAGCAGCTGCAGTCTCAAGGGTCCCTGAGCCATTGGGACCAGTTTCTTCATGTTAGGTCTATTAAGGTCATGTTGGTTGAAAACGATGATTCCACACGTCATATCGTCACAGCGTTGCTTCGTAATTGTAATTATGAAGGTTAGGGGTCAATATACACGACTCTTTCCGTCGGTTAAGTGACAGATCAAAACGGGTTGGGTTGAAACACGTCTTTTGGGGTTTGGGTTGATGAGCATTTTTTTCCCAAATATCTATACCCATACCGATTTTAGGTATTCGGAACATATATCGGTACCAAGTTTCATTGATTTCGGAATTCGGTACTTTTGGTATCGGTACAGGTACGGGTAAAAAATTATACTGGTACCGAAATACCCGTACTGATACCCGACCCGTACCCATACCGTACCAATATATCCGGTACGGTATTCAGTACTCAGTTTTGTTCAAATTCGGTACCGGTATTATCGGTACGGGTACTGTACTGATCCCATCCCTACTTGCTATCACTTTTTACCATCTAATACATATCTTGTTTCTGCAGTTATTGAAGCAGCGAATGGATTACAAGCTTGGAAGATTCTAGAAGATCTATCAAATCACATTGATATTGTTTTAACCGAAGTAATCATGCCTTCTTTCTCGGGCATTGGTCTACTGTGCAAGATTATGAGCCACAACACGCGCAAGAATATCCCTGTGATTAGTAATATCTTAAAACGATCCTTTCTGTTAGCAATTGTCTAATTAGTGGAAATTGTGTTTTTTTAAAGAGGTTGCCAAACTAACCATCTATTGACCACTATGTGCAGTGATGTCATCTCATGACTCAATGGGTTTAGTTTTTAAGTGTTTGTCAAAAGGTGCAGCTGATTTTTTACTGAAGCCTATTCGCAAAAATGAGCTTAAAAACCTTTGGCAGCATGTTTGGAGGCGATGTCACAGCGTAAGTTAAAATCAGTTCTCAAATCATGTTATAAACATTGTTTGTCATCTAATTGCAATTATATATTCTTTTTTTATCAGTCTAGTGGTAGTGGGAGTGAAAGTGCTACAAATGCCTCAAAACGGTCTGATAGCATGGTTGGGGATGATATTGGGAGCAGTCGTGATGGAAGTGATGATGGTAGTGGGACCCAGGTATCGTTATCTTTTCTATTAAAGTAAAATGCCATTTTTCGTCCCTGAGGTTTGGCCAATTTTGCGACTTTCGCCCAAAGGTTCGTTTTTCCGCATCTGGATCCAAAAGGTTTGAAATCTTGCCATTTTCATCTAGCTCGTTAACTCCATCCATTTTTCTCTGTTAATTCAGGGGTATTTTCGTTTTTTTCACTTTATGTACAAACATTTAGCATAATGTACAAGTATTCTAAAGATCAAATTGCCCTTTAAGTTAACAAAAAAGACGAAAATACCCCTGACTTAACGCAGGAAAATGGATGGAGTTAACGAGCGATATGAAAATGGCAAGATTTCAACCTTTTGGATCCGGATGCAAAAAAAACAAACCTTTGGACGAAAGTCGCAAAACTGGCCAAACCTCAATGACAAAAATGGCATTTTATTCCTTCCTTTCTATTAAAATTCCATCATTATATATATTGTGCTATATAGGGGTGTTCATCGGGTTTTTTCTTCGGGTTTCGGGTTTTTCGGGTCGGATTGTTCGGGTTTTTCTCTGGGAAAAATTGACCCGATAACCAACCCATTTAAAGTTCGGGTTAGTCGGGTTTGGGTTATTCGGGTTCGGGTTAGTTCGGGTCGGGTTATTCGGTTTTCGGGTTTAGACGTAAAATGAAAATAATTGTTTTTTTTTACAAAGTATCATCAAAATTCATATTGTTACTTTATAAATATCATCAAAGTTCAAAGATTAATTGACAATATGCTATTATAATATTTAAAAAACCCAAAACTTAGTGTTCCATCTATTAAAGACTCAAAATCTAAACACTTTTATAAGAAAAAAAACAATAAATGTTCGGGTTTTTTTCGGGTTTCGTGTTTCGGGTTTTTCGGGTCGGGTTGTTCGGGTTTTTGCCCCGGAAAAAGTGACCCGATAACCGAACCATTTAAAGTTCGGGTTGGTCGGGTTCGGGTTTCTCGGGTTCGGGTATTCGCTAATTCGGGTTCGGATGGCTTTGAATTCGGGTCGGGTTTCGGGTTTTGGATAAAAATGAACAGCCCTAGTGCTATATATGATTATTTATCCATGTTCTGCAGAGTTCTTGGACAAAACAAGCTGTTGAGCTTGATAGCCCACAAGCAGGATCTCCATGTAATCAAACAGCCGGGCATCAAGATAGCACATGTGGCGTAGTTATACACTCTGAACAAATACCAACAAAAAAGGATTTCCAAAATCAGGAAATTCACGAGGGTTTGGATACATATAATTTAATATTTTATATTCGAATTTGATTAAGTGTTATTCTTTGGGGGTGTTTGGATTTGATTTTTGGAACTGACTGGTTATTGAAAATTCATATCTCAATAATCAGTTTTTGCTAGTAGGGGTGCAAACGAGCTGAGCCGAGCCCGAGCTCGACCAGGCTTGAGCTTTGTTTTCAAAGCTTGAGCTCAGCTCGTTGGTAGTTTCTCAAGCTCGAGCACAGCTCGTTTATTATCTATTAATTAATATATTAAATAAACATAATAATATAAATAATAGACTCGTTTAGGCTCACGAACTTTATGAGTGAAGATTGGGCTTGGGCTCGTTTACTAAATAAGCTTATATTTAGGTGCGGGCTCGGCTCGGCTCGTTTATAGACAACTTTAAATAAAGGGTAAATGTTATTAAATATTAATAGAAACTAATATTACACTAAGGCTCGACGAGCCTGACAAGCTTCACATTCCAGGCCCGATAAATAAACGAGCTTTATTTTAGGCTCAAGCTCGGCTCTGGCTCGATAAGGCTCAGCTCGTTTCTAGCTTTTTCTCGAGCTGATCTCGAGTCGCTCGGCTTGTTTGCACCCCTAGTTTTTAGTGCTATTATCGGTTAAAATAGGATCAAAACAATAAAAAACGGAATTACTGAAGATAGTATTTGTGATAAATAAAGTGTTTTAACAAACAAAAATTACCTCTCTAACCATTCTTACAACTAATTTGAGAGACTTTTACCATCATTCAACAATATGTCTCCTTATTTCGTAATGATGTCCTTATTAGCCATTTTATCAGTTAAGCAGTAATTATTAGCTTTAAACACATCAAAACATTATCTTCTACATTGTGTTCTATGGCAGCTGAATATCTGATTTTGATTATTGAATATCATATAATCACACATCCGAACACCCCGTTTCATTGATTATCGTTAAAAATGTGTCTTGTTTTAACCTTTTACAGATAATGTTGGAAAAGACTCCAACGTTTCAATCTCACTTAACGCACATAATGGTATAGAACACCTTCAAGATTTTGACCCCACAAAGAACATGAGAGGTGATGACATGTATGGTTCCCGGGTGGTTAATGCAGAATACGAGGCTATAAAAGAGCCCAAGGTTATACTTGATGCGAATGCCAAAGTCATAGATGATTCAAGAGAAACCGTCACTGAGTTGAGCGTAAAGTGGCCTAGGGAAGTTAAAGACGTTAAGAATGGTCACAATGTTTTGAGACATTCAGAGCTTTCAGCTTTCACAAGGTCAGGAAGAAACAATAATAAAAGTAATTTTTTTTTATATATTTACAGCTTTCACGAGGCAATTCCAACCGATTTCTATCCATAGTCCATACCACCTCCTTAATTGTTTTATTCAAGAAAGTATAATAAAAGAGTAAAATGGCATTTTTGTCCCTGAGGTTTGGCCAGTTTTGCGACTTTCGTCCAAAGCTTTGTTTTTCCGTGTTTGGATCCAAAAGGTTTGAAATCTTGCCATTTTCATCTGGCTTGTTAACTCCATCGATTTCTCTGTTAAGGCAAGGGTAATTTCGTCTTTTTTGTTTACTTAAAGGGCAATTCGGTCTTTCTCATTTTATGTACAAGCATTTAGTATAATGTACAAGTATTTAAAAAGACGAAAATACCCTTGTGTTAACAAAAAAAAGACGAAAATACCCCTGCCTTAATGGAGAAAAATGGATGGAGTTAAAGCCCCGGATGAAAATGGCACAGCTTCAAACCTTTTGGATCCAGATGCGGAAAAACAAGTCTTTGGACGAAAGCCGCAAAACTAGCCAAACCTCATGGACGAAAATGGCATTTTACTCTTATTGTAATAATATAGTTTTTATAATCACATACAACGTGTTATTTAAATTTTTTTTGGAAAGAATGGCCAAAAAAGTGTTTGTTACGCGTTTGATCCGTTCATTTGCCACCTCTCTGATACAGGATGCTAATGCATTTTTTAATGATTTGCAGGTATAACACAACCATAAACGCTACAAGAAACGGAGTCACCTCTAGTGGTTTTCAACTTGATAATAATTCACAAAGTGTAAAGAAAGACTCTACACGTGATGCTCATTCCGATGGGTTTCTTATTTATCAAGGCTTAAACGAGGTTTGCAATTTACATAAATGTCTGTTATATTTTTATCTCTATTGGGTCAAGTGAGTAAAAGAAAAAAACTTTGGCTAAAAAGATAACGGGTCAAACATGTTGAGCAGGCTCAAAAACACTATGTTCATCACTACAACACCACAGAACCCGCGGACATACCGGCGAAACACATAGATCCGGGTCTGAAAACTTTGGCTGCAAGTGCACCACATTGCGGGTCATCGAATGTCTTGGGTGCGGTTGCTGTAGGTAACGTTGAAAACTGTAGCTTGAACAGAAGTGGTTCAGGTAGCAAGCATGGGAGCAATGTGCAGAATGGGAGCAGTACTGGTGTGAATTTAGAAGGGAAAGATGGTGAAAGTGGCGGTGGATTGACGGGAAAAAGTGGTGGCGGTGGCAGTGGCAGTGGCGGCAGTGGTGGTGGTGGTGGTGGAAGTGGTAGTGAAATAAGAAAAGATCCACACAAATCTGCACAGAGAGAAGCAGCCTTGATCAAGTTTCTTGAAAAGAAAAAAGATCGATGCTTTAAAAAGAAGGTAACTTCCACTTCTGCGTCTTATTAAACGTGTTGGCTTCTATAGTTCTACTTATTTAAATGAGTGGATTCCGATTATTTTTCTTAGCAAGTTAAACGCGTAAAGTAAAAAACATGCTTAGAAAATTAAGAAAACTCTATATTTAATGCATTAAATTTTCTAAACCATTTTATAAGAGAAAACTTGATTACTGAAAGTGCACGGATGGTCCCTGTGGTTTGCACTTTGTAACGCATTTAGTCCCCAACTTTTAGTGACGAAATGCGTTATAAAGTGCAAACCACACGGACTATCCATGTACTTTTGGCAAAAGTTGGTGACTAAATGCGTTACAACATACAAACCACAGGGACCATACGTGTACTTTTGGAAAGCTAGGGACTAAATCCAAAATTTTGGTTAACCACAGGGACCATCCGTGTACTCTACTCAATAATTTATTTTCTCAAATCATATTTGAAACATAATTTTTTGTTGAAAAACTAACCATTTTGGAAAAAAGAAAATGTTTCAGGTCAACTTGACCCACACAAAAAATGACCCATTTTCAGATACGATATCGAATCATAAAACAGATTAAAGTCTTATAAACGTACGATATAAATCAGAAAACAGATCATCGTCTTATAAATGAATAAAGTCCTAAACGTATCCGTTCTTTCCCACTTATCAGATACGATATCAAAACAGAAAACAACTAGCGGAACAACGGCCACGTGTTAGAGGACAGTTTGTGAAGCAAACAGGCCGCGAAAGCTCAAGCAATGCTGCTGAAGATGGCTAAATCAGCAGGTGCCGTCTTCAAGCGATCTTTCAGAAAACTTTGTGTTTGCTAGAAATCCGAATAATATTCATTTATTGCTACAAAATTAGCTACTTCCGACGCTTTTAATTGGTTTGTTCGGATCATCTTGTCTAACATGATAGAATATGTTACATCATTATTTGTTGGTACAACAAACCACTCTTAAATAAAAGCATGCTAAATCACAGGTTACGAGACAAATTATAGTTTGGAGCGAGCGAGTAACTTGTGTTCTTGGAGAACTTGATTGTTATTATCTTGCATTAGCATGATGTTTAACTCTGAGACAAATCTCTTCATAGCAGCACTTGGCAGCCATAAATTGAAACTGATGGGAAAAGTATTCTAAAGCACCCATGTGTCAAAAGGAAAAATGTTCTTATGAAACATGTATAAAAGGTGAATATGACAAAAATAAAGGATAGACAAACTCCCAAAGGACTGTAGCAACTCCCTTATTTGTACTCCATCATCATCATCATCATACTCAGTATATCCCACCAATAGCAAAGCTAAGGTAGGGTCTGAGGAGGGTGAGATGTAGACAGCCTTACCTCTACCCCGTAGGAATAGAGAGGCTGCTTCCAATGAGACCCCCGGCTCGATTGTGGTTTTGCATCAAGCCTTGGACATAAGGCACATAACACTCAGCAATTGAGACAAACGCCGATTAGTGCATGCACCCCTTTGTCTTTTTATTTGTACTCCAGTGAAGTAATATTTACAATGACATAAAATGTTACAAATCAAAATACAACCAAGGCAAAATACAATCCTAGCCCGCTACTACGGCATTGACGAAGCTGTGATGGTGGTTGGTGTGCAGCACCTAGTGGTGATGGTGGTGGATAGGCAGCACCTGAAGAACACCAAAACCCTTTCGATATATTTTCTTGATGATTCTTGAACTTTTTTAAGATGAGCTCTTTTATCGTTAATGGGGTCTCAAAGTTTTTACGACAATAGTATACTCCGGATAAATACCATCGGCCAAAAAATAGGTGTGTGGGTACTTCCATTAGCAGAAAAGGAAGCGACAATTGCGCAACCGGCTATGCAATCCACAATGATAGGCGAATGATCAAAAACATTGATGTCTTTGTTTGATTCAGAAACACCAAAAAACCGAATGGCAAATCCATAGATCATACAATGCGATTGCTTGAAGGATGATTGTTGGTCCTTTCTGTTCTCCGCGCATGACAATTTGACCACACCCAATGCCTATAGTCTAAGCTACCATGTTGGGTAAAACGTGTACCTCTTCATATACATCATATTCCTTTAATTTACAAGTATAAATGTATTTTAATTTTTTAGAACTAGGTTCTGAACTCCGTGTGTTATACGGGTTGAATAAAGAAAATATCTCACGTAAATAAAGATGATAAATATTGTTGATGCAACAAATACAAGACCAACGGTGGTAGCTGGACTGGCTAGGCAGAATGGTTGAAGGGTTCAACCTTGCCTAACGCAGGTCGTGGGGTCCCCCCACGTTTGCGAGACGTGGAAGGAGGTTTACTAGTTTATTGTTGTTCTTTGCTATGGATCCTCCTCTGAATCGTACCCAGATTTGGAAGTTGTAGCAAAGGGAATGTGTGTGTTGGATGTGAAAGGGAATGACTTGTGCGAGACAAGCATTCGGTGTGAATGACCAGAGATTGGAGAATCAGAGCTGGTCAGGAGATGATGTCTGAAGTAAATGAAGTGTCATTTTATAAGAGAAGGCATCTCCCGAAGTGGAATGGATTAGACTAGTAACCTCGCTTGCAGTGGAGGGTTTCCCCTTTCGGGGGTTGAAGGCTTTTGACCCCCGGATAATAGTGTGCATTGGCAGACCTGCTTTGCTTTTGCGGCTGTGGGTTGGTGAAGCGATCTTCAGATGTGACCGGCTACTGTTTCTATATTGCTTTTCCCAACTCACAGCTTTTCAACCGTTGAACCGTTTAACCTTTTGAGCGTTTACATATTTAATCATTTTATTTAGTCTTGAGCTACCCCCGTCATCAGCCCCCCAAGTCAGAGGCTTTTGGGTGATAAGCTCAAAGACTTCTGACTTTTATGTACGTATTTTATTGCTTGAAGGTTTCGAGGGTTCGTTGCTTGAAGGCTTGAAAGGTTGAAGGCAGTTAATGTTTTGAATTTGAATTTCAAATAACTGTCAATTGATTTGATTGATGTATGGCAGTTGATAGGGTGGCGGTTTTCGCAGGAGTTACTGTTTTGCCATTATTACCCCTATTGTAAGCTTATATTTATTTTATATTTCCAAACTTATCCATTTGTTTCATAATTTTTCCAAGTTTCTGCCATTTTCTCTCCTTCTCTAAGGTTAGTTCCGGTTTCCTTTTCATCTTGCATTCTTCATTTTCCGTTTTCAAAAAATGGGTGCTCGTAAGGACTTAGCAAAATCTTTTTCCCGGTTAACACAAGAGGAGGTAGATTTATTTTGTATGGAATATGGTATTGATAGGAAGTTTGACCCCACTGCCCCTGCTTGTGATGTTCCCGTTGATAAACCACCTTCTGGTTCGATTGCCCTTTATTGTAGTCATTTTGAGTTCTCAAACCTTCGTTATCCCTTTTCGTTTTTTGTTTTGAACTTGTTGGAGTATTATCGGGTTTCTTTTGGGCAAGTTCATCCAAAGGGGATGGCTAGGGTTTTGCATTTTGAGGTTTTATGTCGTGCTCTTGGGTATGATCCTTCCCTTTTACTCTTTCGCCGGTTTTTTCGTTTGGCTAAGAATGGCGATTGGTTTACTTTTAAAACAACCAAAGTTGATACCTACCTTATTTCGTCGATGGTTACTACGCTTGGGGCTTGGAAAGACAACTTTTTCTGGGTTTCCGATACTATTCTCCCATTTAAAATGGTGTGGAGGAATCCGGATGCTGTTCTCAATGATCCGGAACCTTCCGAGTCTGAATTGAATGCTGTTTTTCTTAATGCCATCCGGGGGTGCCCTTCGAGGGTTCGTCCCTTTCCTGAACACTTACTTGTTCTATTAGGGGTTAGTAAAATTTGGGGGAATGTTGATCGGGATCCGGTTCTTATGAGGAGTGGCATGGGTATGCATTTTCCTTTTTTGTCCTTTTTATGTTTTTCTTAATTTACGACTTATGTGTTGTTGTTTTTTGCAGTCATGTCTGCTTTGGATTTTATTAAGAGCGACGATACTTCTGATGTTGTTTTTGAAGATGCTCCGTCTGTTCCTGGTGAGAATGTTGTGGTTAGGACTGCTGATCAAAGGTTTGAGGGCTCAGGTTATGTTAGTGCTGCTACTGCCAAAGGTTTTTCTAAGTCTAATGCTCCTAAATCTTCAACCCGTCGATCTTCTCGTCGGTTGTTGAAAGCTGGTCCTCAATCCACTTCTACTGAACCAGTGGACTTGAGTGACGATATTGAAGTTTCGGAAGATCAAGATGTTGAAGCAGGTGCTGAGAAGGCTAAGGAATTGGTTGTCCATGGTAAAAAGGTTTCAAGCAAGAAGGTTGTTGTCACTCCTGTTCAGGAGTCTTCGAGCAGGGACGTTGAAGGGTTGGACCCGGAAGGGATTTATGTGCCTACTTGGTCGGTGAAGAATGATGACAGTTACAAAGATGCTGCTGTTTGTGAGGATGCTCTGAGTCACATTGCTCCTCCCTCAGTGTACGAGACTATTGCTGGGATGGATGATGACCTGATGTTGTCCCGTATGATTTTGAGTACTTGCAACCTTGCTGCCATGCTTCCTCAAGGCATTGCCCGTTTTCGTCAGAGAATGCGGGAATATGAAGAATTCTCCAAGAAGAAGGATAAAATGAAATCCTCCATGGCTGGGATGAAAAAGGAGATAGCTGGTTTTGCCGAGAAGGAAGCAGCATGGGGGAAGAAGGTTAGTGATCTGAAAAAGACGCATGAGATTGAGATGGGTGATTTGAAAAAGAGCTTCGAGGCTGATAGGTTGAAACTTAGGGCTGACCGGGAAGCTTTGTTTGTTCAGCAACAGGCTTTTGGTAAGGAGAAAGAAGGGTTGAAGGCTTCAGTTGCTCAGGCTACTGGGGATAACCAATGACTCATTGAGCAGGGTTTCCATCAAGTGGTTACCTATCTGCTGCATTCCAAAGAGTTTAATTCTGCCCTTGGCGATGTTTATACTAAGCTGCTCAATTTAGGAAAACACCAAGGTCTTATTGCAGGTTATAAGCTTCATGAGTCCGGTCATCCTTTGGAGAAGTCACCTCTGTTTCGGCCCGAGGCATCTGATGTTTTTAAAGGCTCCGTTGAACAAATGGAGAAGCTGACTTATCCTTACATCCATCAAGTTTCTGGTTGCTTTGGTAAGCCTCTTGCTGTGTTGCAGGGTTTGAAGCCAGAGGGCTTAAATGAGAAGGTCTGTGCTGAAATCCTGGGATCTCTTTCAAGGAAGAGGTCTTAATTGGGTGATAGTGACGATACCCTTTCAGGTCAACCGGATGTTCATAAGGATGCAAGCTTGGAGGCTTCAGCGGTTGGTGGTGATGGAGGTGTGAAGACTAAAAAGTTGAAGAAAACAAAGAAGGCCAAGGGCGAAGGTTCTGGAGTTTCCAAATCTGTTGATGCTTGATTCGTAGCTTTCTTAGCAAACAATTTATATTTTGTAATGTTAACTTGAACAGTATTAGGTTATTAGGAACCCTTAAGGTTCCTGTTGGTTGTGTTTTAAGGCCTTTGTGGCCGCTGGAACAGTAGTTTAAGCTTGCAAGTTACTAGGACTTGCTTCTAACTTATGTTTGAAAGTCTTTTTGGGCTTTCTTTTATATGCTGTTATGTTTTAACTATTTTTCTTTTATTATGGTTTTATGCTTGTGCCTCTTTGGTCAAGGCAGTCCATTTGGTTTTTAACCGTGCAAGCCTTTTGGCTGTCTGTCGATAGGTTGAAGCCTTTAAGGTTTCGGGGTATTGCCCGGGTGGCTTGAAGCCTTGAAGGCTTCTTGGTTTTGCGTCCTGGCTTGGTTTGTACCTTTGTGATTTTTTTCCAATTTGACTTTGTTCTTTTTGGATTTGCTTTGTTCTTTTTGTAACTTTGTCTTTGTCGGGTTTGTGCTGCCCTTATGTTTTTTATACCTAAAAGGGTTCAGTGCTGCAGACACTTAGCCTTGGCATTTTTAACAAGAAGAGATGGCACCTATCCTTTTAATCATTTCTTTTGGTTTTTTAGCCTTTTTGTAGACTATATTTCTAAGACTTAGGGAACATTTGGTGTAGGCTGCTTATACCCGTCTATGAGACAATTTTATTTTTTCTTAACAAGTCTCATGGAGTTGTATTGATTTAGGAACTCACCCCTTATATAGGCTCATTCAACCCTTGAACCTATTGAGCGATGTGGCCTGGGAGCTCATCCCCTTACATGGCCCTTGCCATGGAGTTTTTTGCTAGGTTCTCAACCTGATTTTGGGATAGAAAGACAAGTTTGATAAAAACAACTTCATTCATTAAAGCAATACTTTCTTTTTACAAAAGGTGTTCATAATCCTGCTTGAAATACATTTTGATACAAACCAAACTTTCCGTTTAAACATGGAACCTTTTCAGTGTTTTGCCGTTCCAATGCCTTGGAAGCCTTTTGCCTTCTGAATCAGCCAGCTTGTAGGATCCACCTTTGTGTGCTTCAAGGATGGTGTATGGGCCCTCCCATTTTGGGCCAAGCTTTCCTTGATTTTCTTTCTTGCTGGCTTCGTTGTTTCTGAGGACCAGATCCCCTGGCTTGAAACGTTCGTTTTTGACTTTTTTGTTGTAGTAAGCTTCCATCTGTTGCTTGTATTTGGCTTCTTGAATTGCGGCTTGATCTCTTGCTTCCTCTAGGAGTTGTAAATTCAACATGGTCTCTTTTTGGTTTGTTTCGGGATCCATGTTGACAATTCTTTGGGTTACAACTCCTATTTCGGCAGGGATCACAGCTTCGGATCCAAATACCAAGCTGTAAGGTGTTTTCTTATGGCTTGTTTTTTCTGTTGTTCTAATTGCCCATAGGACACTAGGCAATTCTTCAAGCCAGTTGCTTTCGTACCTTCCCAATCTTGTCTTTATGCCTTCCACTATGCTTCTATTTGTTCTCTCAACCTGCCCGTTTGATTGCGGATAAGCCACTGAGCTGAAAACCTGATCGATTTTGTATTCTTTGCACCAAACGCTGAAAGGCTTCTCAGCAAATTGCCTTCCGTTATCGGTGACAAGTACTCCTGGCAATCCATAACGGCAAATGATGTTTTCCCAGACAAAGTCAATGACTTGCTTTCCTGTGATCTTGGCAAGTGGCTTGACCTCGGGCCACTTGGTGAAATAGTCTACCGCCACCAGTAGGAATTTCACTCCTCCTTTGCTTGGGGGAAATGGACCAACAATGTCCATTCCCCATTTATGGAATGGCCAAGCGGAGGTTATTGGGACTAAATCATGCTTGGGACTTTTTGGGATTGGTGCATGGATCTGGCAGGCATCACATTTCTTCAATTCTTCAGCTGTGTCGCGATGCATTGAAGGCCAGAAATATCCGAGGTTCATGAGCTTTGCAACTACCGACCTAGCTCCAAAGTGAGCTCCACACACTCCTTCATGAATTTCCTTGATCAAATACTTACTTTGCTCGGGACTGACACATCTTAGCAAGGGAGCAAGGTAACCCTTTTTGTAAAGGGTTTCTCCTTACAGTATGTATTGCCTTGCCTTGATTTCAACCCTTTTAGCTTCCACTTGATCATTGGGTAATTCACCATTTTTGAGGAACTTTCTTATGGGAGTCATCCAGTTTGGTTCTTCTTCGGTAACCACATCTTGAACCTCCAATTCATTAATGGATGGGGCCTTCAACACTTCTACCAGTACCTTCTTGGTGAGGTGGGCAAAAGTGAGAGATGCAAGCTTACTTAGGGCATCGGCCTTTTTGTTTTGAGATCTGGGGATCTGTTTGATGTTGCATGCTTGGAAGGTACTCATCAGTTCCTTGGATTTTTCTCTGTATTTTTTCATGTTGGGCTCTTTAGCTATGTAGCTGTCATTCACTTGGCTTGAGACCAGCAACGAATCCGTGAACACTTCAAGCTTTTCAACCTCCATTTCTTTGGCCAGCCTTAAGCCGGCTATTAGTGCTTCGTATTCAGCCTCGTTATTGGTGGTCTGAAAATCAAAACGAAGAGCATATGTGAATTCCAAACCTTTTGGGTTGATCAAAATTAATCCGGCCCCTGACCCTTCAACGCTTGAAGCCCCGTCGGTAAAAAGCTTCCAGGCTTCAGGGTTGGGAGGTTCAGTGGTGGCGGTGTTTACTTCAGTGACTGTTTGGTTTGGGACTTCCACAATGAAATCGGCCAAGACTTGAGCCTTGATAGCTTTCCTTGGGACATAGGTGATGTTATGTTCACCTAGTTCTATGGCCCATTTGGCTAATCGTCCTGAGTTTTCAGGTTTTTCAAGCACACTCTTAATAGGTTGGTCGGTGACTACTTGTATGGGGTGTGCTTGGAAATACCTTCGAAGCCTTCTAGCTGTTTGAACTAAGGCTAAGGCAAGTTTTTCAAGGGGAGGGTATTTTGTTTCAGCTAATTTTAAGGTTTTGCTGAAAAAATAAACGGGTACCTGGGCCTTGTCTCGCTCAATGGTGAGGACTGCACTGATGGCCTCGTCCGTGATTGAGAGGTACACCGATATTAACTCCCCGGTTTTTGGTGCCGCAATGTCTGGTAGGGAAGCTAGATGTTGCTTCATCTGGTTGAAAGCTTCTTCAGCTTCTTCAGTCCATTTGAAATCCTTTTTATCTGAGCAGTTCTTGAGCGTTTTGTAGAAGGGCAGAGATCTTTCGGCTAACTTTGAGGTAAAACGTTTCAAGGCTGCAAGCTTCCCGTTCAAGCTTTCAACTTCCTTCTTGGTCTTTGGTGGCTTGGTTTCAAGGACGGCTTTTACTTTGTTAGGGTTGGCTTTGATGCTTTGTTTTCCAACAATGTGGCCCAAGAATTTTCCTTCTTCGAATCCAAATGAACACTTTTCCGGATTAAGCTTCATGTTAACCTTTCTGAGGTTCTTGAAAGTTTCTTGAATATCATCGAGCATTTGGTATTCCGTCTTGCTTTTAATAACCAAGTCATCGACATATGCCTCCATGTTCTTGCCGATTTGGCTTTCGAAGGCTTTGTCAATGAGCCGTTGATAGGTTGCTCCTGCATTTTTGAGACCGAAAGGCATCTTTTGATAGCAAAAGATTCCTTTGTCCGTGTGAAAGGCTGTCTTTTCCTCATCCTCTTTTTTCATGAGGATTTGGTGATAGCCTTTGTATGCATCAAGAAAGCATTTGAACGAGTAGCCTGTGAGGAGTCAACTTTGAGATCAATTTCTGGTAGTGGATAGCAATCCTTAGGACAAGCTTTGTTAAGATCCTTAAAGTCTATGCACATCCTCCAAGAGTTGTCTGGTTTCTTGACCATGACCGGGTTTGCAACCCATGACTGGTACTTGACTTCTCGGAGAATACCGGCTGACACAAGCTTTTCGACCTCTTGGCAGGCTGCCAGACTTCTCTCTGGGGCCAAGCTTCTTTTCTTCTGGACCACAGGCTTGACCTCTGGTGGTATTCTCAACTCATGCTCGGCAATGTCCCGGGGGATCCCGGTCATATCTTCAGGACACCAAGCGAATACATCGCTGTAGTGTGTTAGCAATTTTTCAAGGTATGAAAGGGTCTCTTGAGAAAGGTCAGGGTTGACCCTTATTCTTTGTTCAGGGTATTTGGGGTTTATGACCAACCTTTGCCTGTCTTCTTCGTTGTTTGATCTTTCACCTTCAACCATGTAGGCTTCCCGAGAGGGTTGAAGGGTTGCTATGCCCCTTTCGGTGGGAAATTTGACTGTGCCCTGGCCAACAGACATTGCCATGTAAAATGCACACTGTCCTGGTCTTCCGATGATCACATCATAGCTTGAGGGGATATTGATAACCACAAAGGTGAGTGGTTGGGTTCTTTCTTTTGAACCTTCACTGAAACGAACATTAAGTGTCAGTTGCCCTACAGGCTTGAGGGGTATGTCAGCGATACCTTTTATGGAGGTCCCAGAGGGTTGAAGCCTTGAACGTTCTTCATTGCTCAATTGGTTGAAGAATTTTTCGAACATGATTTCAGTGGCTGCCCCCGTGTCTATGTATGCCTTGCATGTTTGCAACGTTCCCACGGTAGCTTCTACCACGAGAGGGCTAGGGAGAGGGTCATTCTCCGTAGGGGGAAACAGACACACTGAAGCTCCCAAGCTTCCAACCTCTGCCTCTTGTGAGGAACCTTTCCATCGAAAGCTACCATATTGACTTCCTTACCCTTTCCTTCAGCCATTTTGTCCCGGACTCCCTTTACCAAATGAGCGAGTTCTCCGGACTTAACAGCTTCTTCTATTCTTTTCTTGAGTTGGAAGCAATCATTGGTGTGGTGACCTTTTTCTTCATGAAACTCGCAGTATTGGGTGGAGTTCTCGTTTTTCCTGCTTTTGGGGAGAGGTCTAGGAGGCCGAAAGTTTTGTTTAACTTCTTCTGTTGCAAGGATTTCTTGAGGGGTCTTTGTGAGGGGTGTGAAACTTATGCCTTTTTCCCTTCTTGAAAGGTTCCGACCTTCAGACCTTCGAGGTTCTGAACCCTTTGACCGTCTGTCATAGGAGTTGAAGTTCCCTCTTTTTCTGGCTGGACTGTTGCTTCTCCAGCCGGACCCTCTTTTTCATTGTTCCTTAATGTCTACTGCCTCCTCTCCCCGGATGTGGGCTTCAGCCCTTTCAAGAGCTTCTTCTAAGGTCTTGGGTAGAGATTTATTGAAATCCCTTGTAAGGTACTTAGAGGTGATGGCATTCATGAAGCCAGCCACTCTCCTTTTCTCATCGGCCCCTACATAAGTCAGACCTTCCTTCTTGTATCGTTCAATGAAAGCACGAAGACTTTCATCATCACGTTGTTTTATCTGAAAGATCACTGTTGCATCTTTGACATATCGTCTTTGTTGGGAGAAATTGGCTAGGAAACCCTTGCTGAGATCATCAAAGCTTCGAACACTTTGAGCAGGCAAATCGTTGAACCAGATCCTGGCGGATCCAACAAGAGTTTGCATGAACATTAGGCAACACTCAACGTTGGACCATTTCTCTATCCGAGCTGCACCGGTGAAGATCTGAAGGTGGTCCTCAGGATCTTCAGTCCCATCATACGTTATGATGTGGGCTGGCATTTTGATCTTTGACTGGAAATCATAATCGGCTATCTGCCTTGAAAAGCATGAAAGGTTACTTGGCTTGTATGGTTTAGCCAAGTCTTCTTCGGTCCTTGCATCCACATTACTACTATTGCCGTTGTTTCCCTGAGTGGCAAGCACTTGATTGATGAAGTGTTGCCATGGGAAGTTGGCCATCATCTGGGTCATCATGTTGGGCATAGGGTTGAAGCCTTGAAGGCTTCCTGGGCCAGCGGAGCAGTTTATCCCGAGGGGAGCACTCATAACAGCACTACGTGCTAAGGGGAGCACGGACAGAGCTTGCTCCCAAGTAGTTGTGGTAGGTGCTGGGTAGCTTGTCACCGGGGATTGTAGGAGCTGGTCAAGAGTTAGCTCATGTCCCAGAGGAACACCACTAGTAATTGGTTGGGAAGAGAAGATAGGATGCACCGTAGGATTTGTCATAGTGGACAGATAAGGGTGAGGGTTTGAAAGGTTACTGGGACCAGCCTCACTTCTTGTTGCAAAAAGAGGAGGAGGTGGTCCAGGAGACAATGTTGGCTCAGGTTCGTCATAGTCTAAACGAATCCTCACTCCCTTCTCTCTTTCTTTACTCACATGCTGGTTGAGAAGAGTCCTTAGCACAAGGAAATTGTTAGCAACCCCTTCAGGGGTGAGTTCAACACATGATGGGGCATCAGAGACACCGATATTGGGAGATGGAACTCCGGATCTGGACGGAGTTGGTGTGTTGAAGTTGAGGAACTCGGGTGTGCTCCCCGGAGTCGAGAAAGAAGTTGGTATAGCCACGTGAGCTTGGCTACTACCCGGAGTAGAAGCGTTTGGGATCTGATTTACTTCTTCCGGGGATCCACTTTCAGACATGGTGATTTTAAGTGAATAGAGCTACACTACTAGGTCTTTTTGAGAAGAAATAGCGGCGTAGCCCCACGGTGGGCGCCAACTTGTTGATGCAACAAATACAAGACCAACGGTGGTAGCTGGACTGGCTAGGCAGAATGGTTGAAGGGTTCAACCTTGCCTAACGCAGGTCGTGGGGTCCCCCCACGTTTGCGAGACGTGGAAGGAGGTTTACTAGTTTATTGTTGTTCTTTGCTATGGATCCTCCTCTGAATCGTACCCAGATTTGGAAGTTGTAGCAAAGGGAATGTGTGTGTTGGATGTGAAAGGGAATGACTTGTGCGAGACAAGCATTCGGTGTGAATGACCAGAGATTGGAGAATCAGAGCTGGTCAGGAGATGATGTCTGAAGTAAATGAAGTGTCATTTTATAAGAGAAGGCATCTCCCGAAGTGGAATGGATTAGACTAGTAACCTCGCTTGCAGTGGAGGGTTTCCCCTTTCGGGGGTTGAAGGCTTTTGACCCCCGGATAATAGTGTGCATTGGCAGACCTGCTTTGCTTTTGCGGCTGTGGGTTGGTGAAGCGATCTTCAGATGTGACCGGCTACTGTTTCTATATTGCTTTTCCCAACTCACAGCTTTTCAACCGTTGAACCGTTTAACCTTTTGAGCGTTTACATATTTAATCATTTTATTTAGTCTTGAGCTACCCCCGTCATCAAATACCATAAAAAATTGCTTAAGACCAGTCATAATCAGAAAAATGTCAATTTCTTTGAAATTGGAAGAAAATCAAAATAAATAACACAATTTAAGATGCTAATATATCATAGATAATTATTGTTATTTATCAATATATACATAAGTTAAAACTTACAATTTAGACAACTTGAATTATGAATAGTTTGAAATCGAAAGCTACACATGATAAATCTGCTAATACGCCCAAATCTTAATTTTAACTAAAGCACATATTTCATAATGAGTTTCACTTTGATAACATGTTTCGTTTTTTGTGCAAAGAATAGTATAATTTATTTTTTTAAGTTGCCACAAGATTTCTATACTAATGTTTAAGAATTTTATTCCATTTGTTTTTTCTTTAGTTGTTATACCGAATGACGCTATCGTAACGAATCAAACTGATATCGATCGAAGTTGAATTCATGTCGCATTGTGCGAGGGGTTCCACTATTTACAATTTTAAATTATATATTTGTTATTGCTAATAACTAAAAAAAGTAAACCCATCCCATAATTTATTCCACCGATCAAATGTAAACTCAAGAAGCTATGTAAATAGTATTTACAATAATGAAAAATAGCTTATATATATGATAATCGAAATAGATTACAACTACAAGTTAAATATAATTTAGTAACTATATAAAATTAATTTAAATTCAAAGTGTATATTCGTTAATTCTCCAACCTTCTATAGCTATATTCAACAATAATTTATATATATATATATATATATATATATATATATATGAGTAGGAGTTGGGTGGAAAGTCTATTTTTGCTAGAAAGTCTAGGAAGGAATAAGATTTGGACATGTGTCATTGAGGGATTTTAAGTAGAAGGGCTATCATGTAATTTCACATTTTAATTTTATTTTTGGAATGTATCTTCATTAACTAAAATTCCATGATTTTCGGAATTTTTATTGTTTTCGAATTCAAAACTGCAAGTCAATGTGTTTATCTGAAACTATCAGCATGTTCTTGGTGATGTGTTTTACCAGTCAGAGAGGTTGAAGTCAGTGTGTTTTAACAATCTGAATTCAATATATAATCAGGTTGTGTTTTAACAGTTATTTTGCATTTTAACACTCTGAATGTGTTTTATGTTGTTTTAACAGCAAGCAGATTCTTGACATTGTGTTTTAACAGCAAGCAGGCCATTGTGTTTTAACAGCAAGCAGATTGTTGACGCTGTGTTTTAACAGCAAGCAGATTATTGACGCTGTGTTTTAACAGCAAGCAGATTCCTGACGCTGTGTTTTAACAGCAAGCAGATTCTTGACGCTGTGTTTTAACAGCAAGCAGATTCTTGACGCAGATTCTTGACGCTGTGTTTTAACAGCAAGCAGATTCTTGACGCCGTGTTTTAACAGCAAGCAGATTCTTGACGATGTGTTTTAACAGCAAGTAGATTCTTGACGTTGTGTTTTACATGCCTCTCTACAATCATCAATTAAAACAGAAAAAACACAGCCAAGTTACAAGCAGATTAAGACCGAAAATGTATATGCACTTCAAGAACTTTAATCACAACACAAGATATGAATACCTAGTGAAGAAAAGGGGTATCAACAAGCCTTGGAACCGAAATCTGAATGTTTTTGGGGTCCTGTTTTGCGTCGCCAACAGCAAGGGGGAGTAGAGATCGCAGGTTTTATTATGTTTAGGGTTGGATTGGAGAGAGAAAGAGAGAAAATCAAATCAATAATGGAGAGAGAGAGGGAAAATCCCATGAAAGTAGGGATTGCAGTTATCTAATTGATTTAAAAAACGGCCATTTGACAAAATTGCCCCTATTCATTTAAAACAATCAATTAATTAAACTCAAATATTACAAGATTGCCATTGATTTAATCTCAACCCTTTAACACACCAATCGGATGGACCAGATCGCTTCCTAGACTTTCTAGGAAAAACACACTTTCCGTGCGAACCCTACTCATATATATATATATATGTATATATTAAATAATATTAGAATTAGACTAAATCTGTGTGAATTAGATCAATATCCTTATGTTAGATATTAATTAATAATTATAGCTATATTCAACAGTAATCTATATTTATATTATATATATTAATAAAATAATATTAGAATTAGATTAGACCCGTGTGAATTAGATCAATATCCTTATGTTATATATTAATAATTAATAATAATATTAGAATTATTAGAAAATATCCTTGTTATTATATTATATTAATAATAATAATTAATAATAATAAAAGACCTAGATTAAAGAAGAAAATGTCACATGGTATAAGCTCGTGTAGTACAAGGGTTAAATATAAAAAAATGTTGATTGAATTTATATTTTATTTAATTTATAGGTGTTATAAACCGTGTATTATATGGGTTAAATATTAAAAATATAAATCATAAACTTTTATATTATCAGTATCACATGGTTAAAGAATATAATATTATAATATTATACATTCATGATTTTTATCACACAGGTTTAGGAAATATAAGCTATATTATTATAAAAAATGTGTAATACCATTATTAAACGTAAACTCTAAATGTAATAATATTATAAAGTTAATTTATGATTTTAGTTTTAAAACATCTTATTTTTTAATCTCTATATATTATGTATATTTTACGTAACATATTCATAAAGATTTCTTGTTTCTTAATCTTTATATATTTTGATTAGTTATAATTGGTCACATTACGATACTTGATCAGTATTAGTCTCTATTAATTAGACACAATTGAAATTCGTCAAACATAACCATACTTGACCATGAGTAAGCATACATAATTAAAATTCACCATTTATCAAAAGGGGCTTCAATGAATTAGTGAAAAGCTTTATTAGTTTTATTTATAAGAGGTTAAATAAATCATAATTTTTTTCCTAATATCATTTTATAATATTAAAAAGATGTTTTAATACATAATATTAGTTAAAGTTAGATGGAGAGCTCATAAAAATTAAAATTGAGATAACTTATAGTAAATAGTAATAATAATAATAAGGATAATGATAACAAAATTATTATTAAATAAATTAAAAGTAAAATTATGAGGTTGAAGAAGATATTGTTATGTGGCATTAGTTAGAGTCTTTTATTAATATTTAGATTAGATTTACAAGTACCTGGCAATTAAAAAAATAAAAGTTATTAAAGTGAACAATATACTCTCGTTCTAAATTAGTACTTCTACGTATAAATAAACGTTTAGTCATCCGAAAACAGCATCTAAAATCACGAGGACTGTAGAGTGGTTCATCACAAAAAGAATGACATTAACAACTCGTTGGCAACATGACAGTCCCGTTCTACTTGTTTTCTTTTCATGAGGGGACGTGGAGGATGACTAATGTGTTCCATAAATTGGACTGCAAGTTGTACCGCGCTTGTGATTGCGTCAGCAATCACATACGAACCCAAAGACGCGCTATCGTCAATACTCGACGATGATGAATAATACTCCAGAATTTTAGAATTTTGAGTGAGTTTTGTTAAATATTTGGGTGTGGTGTGAGTATGAGAAGTGTGGATTGTGTAGGTTAAACGGTTTATATAGGAGAGAAAAAAAATAATGTATTAGACCACCCGTAGTGGGGCATTATTTGGGCATTATTTTCAAAAAAAAAACGCCCCCCCCCCCCATTACATAGGGCGTTTTTGGGCATTATTTTTGAAAAAAATTTGGTTTGGCGTTGTTAAAACAACGCTTTGTACATGTTGACCAACCAATCAGCATTAACTCTTCCCTTTTTTAATCCAATAGGTTTTTTTGTTGATTTTTTTTATTTTTATTTAATTATTTACACCCTTTAACATAATGCCCACATCCCCACTACACCCATTTTAGAAAAAAACGCCCAATAATGCCCCTTGCTTACTGTACTGTCACATGGCGGAAAACACCCTAGGGTAAGGACATTATTCACCCAAACCACTACACATGGTCTTAATGGGGTTTAACAGCTAGAAGGTAACTGCCAGTAGCATAGATTTTGATGAAATTGGTTCGTGAAGTAAACCATGCTGCTGGAGTGGTGGTTAAGGGCGTTAAATGGCGTGAATGAAGGAAACCACCCCATTACGCATGGTCCTATAAACATACAATATCAAATAAGAAAACTAATTAAGACCACCCGTAGTGGGAAAAAATTTGGGCGTTTTATGCTAAAACCACACCTCTCCACGCCCCCAAACCACCCCCTTGGGCGTTTTTTCCAAAAAAAATCCAAGAAGCGTCCTTTTTTCCACGCCCCTACTCTTTTCTTTGGCCAATGACAGCTTTTCTTCTTTTTTATTGTCCAATACCCTTTTTTATGGTTTTTTTTCTTATTTAATTTTTTACACCTCTTTTAACATAATGTCCCACAATGCCCACATCCCCACTACACCTATTTTAGAAAAACGTCTCATAATGCCCCATTGCTGACTGGACTGCCACATGACGCAGAACGCCCAAAGGTGGGGTGTCTTCCACTACGCATGGTCTAATGTCTTATAAACGAATAAAGTCCTAACCATATCCATTCTCTCCCAGTTTTTCAGATACGATATCAAAACAGATCGAAAACAACTAGCGGAACAACGGCCACGTGTTAGAGGACAGTTTGTGAAGCAAACAGGACGCGAAAGCTCAAGCAATGCTGCTGAAGATAGCTAAATCAGCAGGTGCCGTCTTCAAGCGATCTTTCTGAAAACTTTGTGTTTGCTAGAAATCCGAATAATATTCATTTGTTGCTACAAAGTTATAGCTGCTTCTGACACTTTTAATTGGTTTGTTTGGATCATCTTGTATCTGATTTTATGCAACTCAAATTAGCATTTAGATTGATTATTTAGAAAACAAGAAAAAGTTTAAAATACAAAAGTCCTTTACATGCGAAGCGTATGTGAGCATTAGTATAACGTGATTTTGCTACAACATGCGTAACCAGGGTTTCTGACCATGCGACATGCGTGATTTTGTTTTTTTAACCATGTGTAATTTCTGTGGTCATGCCTAACTAGGGTTTGTAAATTATAACATGCGTAATTTTGGTCATGCAGAATTTACTCGCGTATGCTTCGCACGTTAAGCAACTATTGTACGCTAACTGGCCTTCCCCTAGAAAACAATGTTGGGGATCAGAAAACGTATGTGCAGCGGAATCAAAAGTTGGGTTTTTGTTATCGTGTGTGAGTGATCCGAATTGGATATGCATTGTGTAGAGTGATGAATGATATCGATGAATATCAAGAACAGTGATTAATGGACAATTCTTGCAGTAATAAGAATGTCTTGATAACCGGTTCATGTTGCCGGAAATCAGATATATATACATAGTTTTGGCGGGTAACTGCCTCCGGCAGTTATTTGAATTCGTTCACCCGCTTATCACCGGCCAATACTTAAACTTATCACCTAATAATCGAGTATATATCATACATATTGTCAACTTATAAATTCGAATAACTATAAACATAAATTTATAAACATAACAAAGTTTAATATAACTAACATAACCCCCCTTAAACTTAGTTATGTTTTCCGGCTCACTCCATGACACTCCGATTTGTTTCTTTGACGGCCCATCTCGCATAATTGAAATTAAACCGCTTCCTCTTTTTCACTTGATTCCAGTCATCATCATCAATTCCAGCGAAGAGTGCAACCTGTGCCGGTCCAACAGGTTCTTGTTGAACTTCACTTGCACTTTTCGGTCTTCTATGGCAGCCGGTAGAGGACCCTCCTTCTTCAAACACCATCTCCTTGTCCTGCACTTTCCCTTGAACAGTTATGAATTTATAATAATACTCTAGGATGTCGAGATACATGGCATAAGTGACCCTCATGTAGTCTCCGTCTTCATATTCAAATCCTAGATCTTTTGCAATTGTAGGCCACAAATTTTCAGTTGTGACTTCCCGGTAACCACCGTCGATCGCCACCAGTATATATAGACTTAATAAGTCTATTTTTTCTTGTTTGGAGCAAAGGGTGGAATTGGTCTTGTGGTTAATCCCATATAAACAAACAGAAACCATTTGACCATCTCTTCAAACTTTGACTCGAGTATGTGTTTATATTTAAAAACAAACTCTCGATCATTAAGTAAATTCATGAATGCTTTATAGTCATCAAATTCGTGACATTCCATGGCTTTAACTACCATTAAACTCCAGTCTGTCTCTTGTGAAGACAGATTTAGTTCTTTGAAATAGGAATTCAAGTATCGCTCTTTAAATTCATCATCATACACACTTTCATCAAGTATACCCTGTTTTTCTTTTAACCCAATATCCTCCTCCCTTGTCAGTCCACTTGCTTCATTAACAGAGTTGTTCACCGGAATAGAGAACATAGGAAATATTTTGCAAGTATCACCGTCCTTGTTGACAGTGTATCGTTGCATTGTCAATTGATCCATGCTCAAAACATTCCGGTCTAACTCCGGAGAATAAAAGACGCTTTGAATTCTCATGGTTTCGTTGCTTGTTTTAATTTCTACTGATCCAACCCCCTTGTAAACAAGAAGTTGTTTTCCCCATATTGTGTATCAACCCCAATAATATGTTTAATACGTTTAAACACATTTAAATTTCCGGCCATGTGATGTTTAAATACAGAACTGACGTACCAAATATCGCTCCATAGCCCTCATTCGGTACCGACGACAATCATCTCCTGATGATCTCTGACTCCTTCTTCTTGTTTCTGTATTTCTGTATTCACCGCTTGTCGGATCAGTTGGGTTGCCTCGTCAGTCTCTTTCTTCAGACATGAATAAATCTGGTGCCCCGGTTGATGACAGTAGAAACATGTTTTCTCCTTATGACTTCGCTTGTACTTGCCGCTCATTTCATCTGTACAGTGTTGGCATGGTAACAGAGTGGACGTTGGTTGAATTTCAGTTTTCTTCTTTCCCGTTGATGCTCTGATACCACTATGTTGGGATCAGAAAACGTATGTGCAGCGGAATCAAAAGTTGGGTTTTTGTTATCGTGTGTGAGTGATCCGAATTGGATATGCATTGTGTAGAGTGATGAATGATATCGATGAATATCAAGAACAATGATTAATGGACAATTCTTGCAGTAATAAGAATGTCTTGATAACCGGTTGATGTTGTCGGAAATCAGATATATACACATAGTTTTGGCGGTTGTTTTTGGCAGGTAACTGCCTCCGGCAGTTATTTGAATTCATTCACCCACTTATCACCGGCCAATACTTAAACTTATCACCTAATAATCGAGTATATATCATACATATTGTCTACTTATAAATTCGAATAACTATAAACATAAATTTATAAACATAACAAAGTTTAATATAACTAACAAACAATACCATACCAAATAAACTCTGAAAACATTTTTATAGAAAGCCATTCAATATAAAAGCACATTGTGTAGTTGCATGCTAAAGCTCACGCCGCCACAACACGAAAATTATAGCTTGGAACCAGCGAGTAACTTGTGTTCTTGGAGATTTTGATCATTGTTATCTTGCAGCAGCATGGTGTTTAGCTCTTTGACAAATCTCTTCATCGCAGCGCTTGGCAGCCATATAGGTACCACGATTCCAGATTCGCCCTTATGACTTATAAAGCGCACATAAAAACTAGCAACATATGGGATATTACCCACACCGGCCTCAGAAGGCCCTGCATAGACCGGCTTTCCCCACCCGATATCAACTTCAATTAATCCTCCAGCACGCGTCACATCCGTTACAACATAGGTTCGTGTAGTGGTGAAGTGGGGTCGTCCTTTGATTACCATGAAGTCAGCAACAGATCTCATGTACTCGTCAGTGACATCAGATTTGGCTTTCATCACAAGCTCTAATGCGTGACCTAATGGTTTACTACATAGATCGCGAGCTGTGGAAATGGCGGTTGTGAAGCACATAGCATTCCCATAATATCCTACAGGGAGAGGCGGGTTAAACTTCGAACGTGCATTGACGAGGCATGTGACACGCATCTCATCTTCGGGGTTAGGTTCTAAAGCCATGGTACGACAACGCCAAAGACAAGCTGTTAGCACTTCAAAGGTGGAACATTTTTGTAGGTGTGTTGGAATAAACCTACGAATGGCTGAAATCTGAGTAGGTCCAAAGAAAAATGACCTATGTTCCATGTCATCTAACGGGATGATTGTACCATTGGTATTGTCATCCACTTCATCATACTCGTGATGGGCGCATGTCACACGTGGTGGATCCCTTGCACAAAGCAACTCTCTTTGCCAAACCGGCGAAGTTGATGGTTCGGATGCACCATTTGCAATTTCACTCAACGCGATCATGAATTGTACAAAACCTGCCGCGTCACTCATGGTGTGATTGAATCGTACGGTAAGGATGAAACCCCCACATAACAATCGTGTCACCTATCAATAAAAAATTTGATGCGTATATAAGTGACCAACATAACATTCATCAACTATGAGAAAAATAATATAAATAAAACAAACAATTTGTCTGGCAATTTGAATATTTGAGATTGTCATTCTACTATATGACTCAATATTTATCTTTATGTTATTTTCTAATCTTATATATATGAATTATCATATACTGCATGCTAATAAAAAGAGAATTTAGTTATTTTATTAAATAAATTGCAGTTCATGTGTCAACTTTATTATTTAGCTATATATAAATCCAGCTGTATATTTTCTTGTACACCTAGAGATGGTTTCCACGTATATCAATACCCTAAAACTGGATTTTTGCGACCGATTTTCAGTCACAAATCAGTAGCAAATAGCCTTTGCGGCTGATTTGCGATTCGAAATGTGGTGACAAGTTAATATACATATAAGATGTAATTTTCGAGGGGTACGTGTTTTTCGAGGGGCTCGATGTAGTTTTCTTTAAAAAATATTATCTTATGAAAAAGTTATAGCAAGTTTAAAATTGGTGGGGGAAATGGGTTTACGAGTCAACAATATTGATCTTCCTATACTACCCTTTTCCTTGAAGGGCTCCTACACTTCGCTTGAATTGTAGAAGGAAAAAGTTAGCTCGTTGAATTTATTGATATTTGGAATGGTGTCTTTGTATACTTGTATGGTGTCTTGTTCTATGGTGTTTATTTTAGTTTCATGGTGTTTATGTATAAGAAAATGGTAGTTTGCTGAATTCAGTGATATTTGCAATGTTATGATGTCTTATATACGTTCATGGTGTTTTACTGTAAAACACAACACCTTGAATCACAATACAATTAAAACACCATTGTGTGAACATAGACAAAATACCATGGACTAAAACATCCGATCGAAAAGTAAAATTTTTCTATATATAAGAACAATATGGTACTCATGTTACAGATAAAAATTTTCTATATATAAGAACAATATGGTACTCATGTTACAGATAAAAAACACTGGTTATTATGGTGTAATTTTTTTTTTTCAAAAAGTTACTTATAAAAAGTTATTAACGTTTAAACAAAAAACATGGGAACTTGTATGTGAATTTTTAAATTTAAAAATGTAAAATTTACCTTTATACCCTTAATTAATTATTTTAATGGTTAACACTATTTACAATTATACAACACATAAAAAAAGGAGGCGGGTGTAATTACAACTATGCAACTGCTTAATTTTTTTTGTTTCATTCAATGTATACGTTTGTTACGATAATTATATACATTATCCTTATATTAAAATTCAAACGGAATGAACACTAAATCAAACACTATCCACTAGAGGAGATAAGGTACCAAATTTATTAAACCGGGTATATTTCCGGTACCAAATTGGTATCGGCTTTTGACTTTTTCGGAATCGGTTCGACACCGGTATTCAGCGGTTTTTACCCTCAAATAATTAAAATTCAAACGGAATGAACAGTAAATCAAACACTATCCACTAGAGGAAATAAGGTACCAAATTTATCAAACCGGGTATATTTCCGGTACCAAATCGGTATCGGCTTTTGACTTTTTCGGTATCGGTTCGACACCGGTATTCAGCGGTTTTTACCCTCAAATACCGATACCGTACCAGTACAGACCGGTACCGAACCGTACCGTACCAGGTATATTCGGTACCGGTACCCACTTTTGGGGATTTTCGGTAACGGTATTTTCGGTACCGATTGTTACCGAGCTCATCAAATCCTGTAGCAACGCAAGTAATTGCACCGGTTTAGAATATTTGTCATACACAATCCAATGAATAGTAACATCATCAAGGGGATGAGCAAATGATATCGGGTACCGGTACTAGTATCAAATTTACCAAACCGGACATATTTTCGGTACTGAATCGGTACCGACTTTTGACATTTTCGGTATCGGTTCGGCACCGGTATTCACCGGTTTTTACCCTCAAATACCGGTACCGGTACCCACTTTTGGGGATTTTCGGTAACGGTATTTTCGGTACCGAGCTCATCAAATCCTGTAGCAACGCAAGTAATTGCACCGTGTAGATTACTTTTCATACAAACTGTAAGTAAATTGTATTTCGTTTAATTAAGGTTTTATATACACAACAACTTATTTTGTTTTCTTTTTTTATCTTTTTCTATAATAAAGGAATTGTAGCATGTAAAATTAACTTGGATATTTAGATTATTAATGAGCAAATCGTATCAAATCATGTAATCAAACCGGTATCGTATCGGTACCAAATTTACTATACCAATCATTTTCGGTACCAATTTGGTACCCACCTTTTGGCGTTTTCAGAATCGTTACTTTCGGTTCAACACCGGTCTAGCACCATACCTGTATTTACTGATTTTACCTTCTAATACCATATCATACCATACCGTATCAAACCGAGCATATTCGGTGCAGTACCTAATTTCGATGATTTTCCGGATCGGTACTCTCGGTGCCGTTACCGGTACCGAGCTCATCCATATTTTAACGTGTTAGCACCGTAATAACTAAACTGAAAACAACTTAATTTCCAACGTGTGGGGTCCTATTATTATATATTAGTTTATTTAAAATCGTTTTTTAGGACGGAGTGACTATCGTTACCACGTCATTGTTATTTATGTTTTGATTTTCGTTATCTGCTTGCCGTTTCCAACACGCGTTTTGCAGACATTAGGTCCCTGTCGCAACGCACGGGCGGAAAATCAACTATACATATTAAAATTTGAAGTGAATGAATAGTAGTTATATTATATACATATAAAATTTTGAAGTGAATAAAATTATACTTATATACATATTGTCTGAACAATAGTTATATTATATACATATTAAATTTTGAAGTGAATAAAATCTATCTACTATAATAAAAGAAAACAATAAGTGACACGTGTCATTCATTGAAGACGTCTACATTTGTAATTTCCTGTCTTTTCATACTTATCTTATATCAATTAATTAAATAATAAATAATCAATTAATATTAAATCTTATCTTATTTTGAATGTCAGATAGAATCATTCTATTTTTTCTAATAATATATTATCTTCAAATTTAAGTTATTAATTAAAGATATTTTTTAAATAATAACACAAAATAATAATCTTAAACTTAAAAAAAACAATAATACGCTCATATAAAAAAATTAAACTACAAACAAAATCTACAAAAAGCTTATTAGACATTAAATCAAACTAAAAAAAACAATAATTAGGAAGAGACACTAATAATATAATTATGTTTTTGATTTTTCAAATTGGGGTTCTAATCAATTCGAATTAAACTTAACCAAGTTTGTGATTTGATTCGAATAAAACCGAACCAAATTTATGATTTTTTAAACGAATCCAATAGCATATTATTTACTATACAAAATTATATTTATTTAACCCGTGTAATACATGGTGTTTTTAAAGATATAACTTTTTTATTATTTAGTATATATATTCGCCCCGCTTGCGGTATACAAGGTTACAAAATTACATTTATTTAACCCGTGTAATACACAGTGTTTTTAAAGATATAATTTTTTTATTATTTAGCATATGTAATTAGATTTATTCAACCCGTACAATACACGGATTTTTTATTATTTGGTATATAAAATTACATTTATTCAGTACAATACATGGGGTTCTTAGAGATATAGTGTTTTTTTATTATTTAATATATAAAATTACATTTGTTCAACTCGTGTAATAAACGAGATTTTTAAAGAATAACTGTTTTAATTTGGTATATAAAATTCCATTTATTCACGAGATTCTAACCTAGTTATACTTATATACATATTGTCTATAACTATTATTTATCAAATGTCGGTTGAATAGGAAAATATCAACACGCCCCCAAACAGATTTTAAAGTTGGCTTTTAGACATATTTATTTACTCGCTTTTCACTTTTGGCTTTCATTGGTAAGCATTTAGAGAGAGAAAGAAAGACGGTCGGTGCCAGGCACTACGAGATGATGTTCTTTCTCACTCTCCGGCGAAGCACTGCTACGGTAGTGGCGAATGGTCGATCCAAGGTCTGACTTCAGTACCATCCTTCAGTCTTCAACTAGGCCCAGTTATTGGGCCGGGCGGCCCGGGCGAAAGCCGAGGCCCAAAATTAAAAAGGGCCCGAAATTTGTATTTTGTTTACTTACTAGTTTTTGCCCCGCCCGCGTTGCGGAGCAATAAGGCAAATATTTCTCTCTCATAACATGTATGTCTGTACAGAGGGCAAAATCGGAATTATATTTTGAACAGGAGGCGAAATCATGATTTTAAACTGAGAGCAAAATCATAACTTTGAGCTAGGAGGAAAACATAATTTTATTTTTAACTGTGGGAAAAAAACGTAATTTTGAGCTGAGGGCAGAATCGTAATTTTGAGCTAGAGGAAAAAAACAACATTTTATTTTTAACTGGGGGCAAAAACGTAATTTTAAACGGAGGGCGAAACCGTAACTTTAATCTGGGAACAAAATTAAAAAAAAGTTTTTGAACCGAGGGAAAAAACGTATTTTGAGCTAGGGCAAAATTATAATTTTATTTTGAGCTGGGGCAAAAACGTAATTTTAAACGAATGACGAAAGCGTAATTTTAAACTGGGAATAAAATTAAATAAAAAATGAGTTGGTCCAATAGGGAAGTGACAGGCAGCTAATAATTTCGAGCTAGGGGGAAAACATAATTTTATTTTGAACTGGAGGCAAAAACGTAATTTTGAGCTGAGGGCAGAATCGTAATTTTGAGCTAGAGGGGAAAACAACATTTTATTTTGAACTTGGGGCAAAAACGTAATTTTAAACGAAGGGTGAAACCGTAATTTTAAACTGGGAACAAAATAAAAAATGAGTTTTTGAATTGAGGGTAAAAGCGTAACTTTAAGCGTAAATTAAAAATGAGTTGGTCCAATAGAAAAGTGGCAGGCAAGCTGCCTGACACTATTCCTTTTAACTTGTAAAATGTATAGGTAGGTAATTTTATTTTGAGCTAGGGGTGAAAACGTAATTTTAGGTAGGGGCAAAATTATAATTTTATTTTTTAGCTGGGGGCAAAACCGTAATTTTAAATGAAGGACGAAAACGTAATTTTAAACTGGTAATAAAATTAAATTAAAAATGAGTTGGTCCAATAGAAAAGTGGCAGGCAAGCTGCCTGACACTATTCCTTTTAACTTGTAAAATGTATAGGTAGGTAATACTATATTAATAGTTGGAGCCTGAGTCAAATAAAATTTCATCAAGTGTTCCATTTGGGTGGGTTGTGGGTTTTGAATTTAATTCCGGAAGGTTTGGTGTTCGATTCTTAGATTTCCCATTTTTGGTGCCTTTTTCATTTTATTTTTTTGTAGCTGACCAGTTGGACTTTGACTTTTTTTGTATTTGTTTCATGGTTTGATAATTGTTTTTGTAATTCAACTTTTCAGATTCTATTTTTACACATTAAATTTAAGTTGCTTCCAAATTAATACTATAGTTATAGTTTTATGCGCATATATTGATATGCTTATTTGTGGAGTTAATAAATTGGTACCAATATTCCTAGTATGGATCTTGGATATGTGATAGCACCCATTAAATGCAATATTATGAACTAGAGAGACAATCTGGATAGGCTTCCTACTAGATTAAATTTAAGAAGAAGGAATGTGGACATATCTTCAACAATGTGCCCTTTTTGCGAAGCCGAGGAATCGGGTGAGCATTTGTTCACCGCTTGCTCGGTAGCTTTGAGGGTGTGGACGGCTTTCAGCGTTTGGTGCAACATTTCGCCGCTCTACCTTTTTGAATTTAAAGACATTTTAGAAATCCACAAATTCATTAAGCGTAGTAAGAAGGAGGAGAAGAACATCTACGGGTTGTCTTTGATAACGTCTTGGTGCATATGGAAAGAAAGGAATGAAGTGGTTTTTAAGCAGAAAAGATGTAGCCCGTAAGATATCATATGGGAGTTAAAATCTAGAGGTTTCGCTTGGGTTAAAAATAGATCTACATGTAATTATATTAGATGGACGAAATGGTGTAAATACCCTCTGTATATGTTGTAATTTATTTGCCCTTTGCTCGTTTGGGTCGGGGTGCTTTTGCGTGTTTGGCCTTTTGCCCGTTTGGGTCGGAGGTTGTTTTAGTGAAGTTTAGTTTAATTTTTTTTTTAAAAAAGTGAGTTTTTAGCTATTGAATGTTGATGGATGATGTATTTGCTACAAATAGTTTTATCTAAAAATTCTTGGAGAGCCTCAAGATTCGCTTAAGTAAGTTCAATCAATTATCGTCGTATTGTGGTTTCTGGATATAAGAGGTGGGCCTAAATTTTTTTGTTTCGCCCGAGGCCCAATTTTTTTCCCTCATTCTAGGAGACGGCCCTGTCTTCAACCTTCGTCGCCGGAAACCTAACTTGCCGGGGCCTCTTTCCGGTGGTGTAAACATCGCCTGAAACCTCCACTATCACCGTGGCCCTCTGTTGCGTAAGTGATTGTGTCAAGCGGCGGCGCCGCAACTCACCAACAACTGATTCCGTTCGAAACCCCAACCATTATCATCCTCATGCGATGTGATTTGCGGAAAGATGAAGATGGCGACGGTGGCGGTTTTGTGGTGGTGTTTTGTGGTTGTAGTCTTTTGTGGTGGTGGCATTATTGATGGTGGTTGTAATATGGCTGCTTTTCAACAAAAGCCAAGAAAACCATGGGTTTGCTTTATTGCCCGTAGATTTTCTTTGAAGAACACAGATATAGCAAGTGACCTGTTGTACAAAACTTGAGTTTTTAATAGGTTTAAAATTTAACCGGCTACTTCAACTATTAATTTACTTTTATCAAATTTACGAAACAAGGAAATATGACTAAGACATATCGATGTTGGCCTTTGCTAAATAACAAGTTTTCTAATAGTAATAAAAAAAATTTTGTAACAAGTTAGCAACAGCATAGTAGGTCATGTTGTATTATGTATTTTCATTTACTTATTTTTTTGAGAAAAAGGTTAGATTAATTAATAGCATGTTAACGAAATTTATGATATGAACCAATAACTTATAACTTTTAACTCAGTATAAATTCTATTGTTGAGTTTAATAATAATAATTTAATACCAACATGACTTAATTGTTTACTAAAGTTTAAAATATGTTGTATAAAATTCCGTCTTTACGGTTTTAACGAGTTTTTCTTTATCAGCGTCACGATGGAGCCGACCGCCGCAACGCACGATCAACAATACTAAAAGTTTCGCTAAACTTTGTACTTAAAATTGAAAAGGTCATGTATGATTTATTTTATTTATCATGACAACTTCATTTTTTGGGTTATATATTTCAATTGCTATACCGAGTGAGTGTCAGTATTAAACCGATATCATAATGAACCGAATCACTACTGACTGAACTTCCGCCGCAACGCGGCGAGGGAATCCACTAGTTCTATTTATACGGAAACCTAACCCTATATACAAAAGAGGGCTAGAATAAAAACTCACTTTAAAGAAAGTAAAAAAAAACCATCAAAAATCTAGTGTAACAACCATTTTTCTTTTGTTAACTAATATATGTAATATAAGTTATTATGTTTCCTGTAACAAAAAAAAATTCTAACTAATTGTTATATATATATAGGATAATGCTAGGTAGAAAACCCTCCATTTTGAGAAAACCCAACCTCTCGACAATTTTTTTTGAAAAAAATAACACATGTAATATACATGTTTTTAAGAGTTTTGGGCAAAAAAAAAAAAAAAAAAACAAAAAAGCGCCTAAGGAATGTTTAAAAAAAAACAAATTTCAGCAAGTTTCTGCCTTTTGTGCCTAACACATGTTAGTCGCCCGAGTTTGCTGAAATTTTATTTATTTTTTTTAAAAACATCCCTTCGGCGCTTTTTTGTTTTTTTTGGCCCAAAACACTCTAAAACATGTATATTACATGTGTTATTTTAAAAAAAAAAAATGTCGGGAGGTTGGGTAAAAATGGGGGGAGATTTGAGTTTCTAGAGTTTTCTAAAAACATAAGGGTTTTCTATATAGCCCTCCCCTATATATATATATATAGGGTAAGGTTCATGCGAGAACCACCCTTATTGCGAGAACCGCGAGAACCAATGTGAACACAACCTAAAATAGCTAAAAGAACCTAAAAAAACCTAACCCCCCCCCCCCCCAAATACCTAAACCCCCCACCCCCTCCCCCCCAAA